>JAVJGJ010000001.1:8853117-8869625 GCA_035590215.1 Microhierax caerulescens
CTACCTGAAAGGGTGTTGTAGACAGGTGGGGGTAGGTCTCTCCTCCCAGGCAACAAGCAACAGGACAAGAGGAAACAGCATCATGTTGTTCTAGGGGAGGTTTAGATTCGATATTAGGGCAACAAATTTATTTTTTTTTTTAATTTTTATTTGAATTTTGAAAAAAAAATTGAAAAAAAATATTTTTTCAACGAAAGGGTGGCAAAGTATTGGAACAGGCTCCCCAGGGAGGTGGTGAAGTCGCCATCCCTGGAAGTGTTCAAAAACCGTGTAGATGTGGTGCTTAGGACATGGTTTAGTGGTGGGCTTGGCAGTCCTGGGTTAACAGTTGGACTTGGTAATCATAAAGGTCTTTCCAACTTAAATACTTGTATGATTTTCCAGCAAAAATCAAGAATCAGCATGTAGATTGTCTAACAAAGTCTCTAATTACAAAGAAAAGTTTGTGTTAATGTTTAGATTTTCATACACAGATTTAAAACTGAAAGCAGTTTTCTCTGTCCTACAATTCTGCTTAGCTTGTCCTTCTGTCCAAGACAGTTGATTTTTCAGTAACCAAAGAACAGTCTGAAAGACATTCTTTTATTCTTTTTAACATTAATTTTCCTTATAACATCTCAAAGATGAGATTATCAGTGCATAAATACAATTTTTTTTCATTGTTTTTATTGTTCTCAGTCCTATCAACATTCATTGACTATTAAAGGTCACTTTTTTTTTTTCTATAAAATACTTTTCAGCAACTTTGCCTTTGTTCTTTTTCATTTTCTGCTTTACTTAGGTTTTACTAGTTTTCATTTGTCTATAATGTATCTTTTATTCACTATTCATGATATAAAAACAAAATGGGAGTAACTTTTTTATTTCTTTCTATATTCTCAGTTTCTCTGTACGGTTTTTGACAACCATCTGCTTAGATTAGACTTCACCTCCTTCTCCCATTCATCCCTGTCATAATAAAATATTGACAGAAACAATTTCTTCCAGGAAAATAGAAAGTTAATAGATAAGTGAAAGCTCTACTTGTTTTTTCATTAAAATCCTGATGTACTCTCACAACCTGTGTTGTATTTATTTATATCGTCATCTGAAGTTGTAAAAAATTAAAAGGTAGAGCTCCAGCCCAAACACTGGATTTCACAATGGGATTCAGACAATATCTAATATTCACAAATTACTGTAGAGCTTTTGCAAATAGCAAGTAGCACGTCACATCAAAATCTCTAGTGTAATAAATGTAGTGTAACAGGAGGCTTTTTAGCAGCAATTAAAAGGGACAAACGACAGCACTGCCCACATCCAAGTTTACATAAATGTGAAAAAAGTGGTAAGGCAGCCAGGACTTACATAACTTCAGTATTTCTAAAAGAGTGATATTTTTTCCTGTTAGGGCTGCAGGCAGATGAGCAGGCCAGTGACTATCCCTGGCCTGAGGTTTGACAAACAGTACAGACACAGAAAACTGTAGGATGTGACGTGAGAAATCACTGCACAGGAGAGAAGCTAAACAGCTATAGGGACAGCACCATGAGGGATGAGGGATTTTGCAGGTGGTTAAGGAGGAGGCACAGCAGGAATGACCACACTTCACAGGCACTCAGAGGGGAACACTGGGGTTTCCTGGGGAGTCAAGTTTTGCAAAGCCAATGGCACTGAGTCAGCAATACCAAACATTGCCTAGGTATCCATCAGAACACCAAACTCGGGCATAGATGGAGCAAGCTAGGACCAGTGGGGAAAAGAGAGATCATGGTATGTAAATCCTGTGGCAGGTGCAGTGCATGGTCCCTGAATGCCACAGCCAAAGTTGGGCAACACCCCAACCTGTTGTCCCCCACAGACCACAGCAGCCACAGCTGCCCCATGGCAAGGACAACTGGGGCAGGGGGGCTGTGCCCTTTCCCTAGCCCTGGGATCCCCTGCCAGCACCTGTCCCAGGCTGGACAGCATCAGCAGCTACCCACCACTGATAACATTTTCCCTTCTCCCTCAACACTCAGGCAAGAATACCTACAAGAAGAAACACATAGCTGGGGAGACCTTATTCCGTAGAAGTCTGCCTCTGCACAGCCAGTTAGAAATTCCAAGGGATCCGATTCAGCTGTTTGCTTTGCTAGGTGGATTTGGCAGCTGCATGCCATGATCCAGCTTTTGATGTTCTAATGATTTTGGCTGGAAAGGTCCTCAACATTTTGTAGTAGATATATCAGCCCTTAGTTGATATTCCTTACTCAAGGGTCATGCATCTTCCCATAGCTATAACACAACTGGCAACTTGCACGCTACTGACTATTATTAGGGCCATGACTCCAGGACCCTCTCTGACTGGTGTATTTCCAAGATATCCTCTCACACCTTGCAAGCATGCCCTACATTCTTTGTCTTCAACTTTGCAATCTTGCATTTGGCCATTTTAAAAAATTAGTATTTTTTTTTTCAAAAGAAACACCTTAGAAAGCAAATTAGACTATATATATGAGCTATCTTTGTAATTATTTACTGTTCAATGAGCTTTACTGTCATTTCTAAATTTTCTCAGTAATAAATCCATATATTTTCATCCAGATTTTTTGCTGATGTGTCCAATAGCACTGGAACAAGCTGGTAACTATTCTCATTAGAAACATCCACAGGAGATGATGATATAATATTAGCTAAAGTACTTTTTGCCACCTACTACTTTAGCAGTGTGACTAAGCACCTTAGTCTTTTAAGGTTGTTTCTATTAACCCTGTGTCCAGCTTCTAAGAGGTGCTGAATCTAAGAGAAAAAACTCAGATGTAAGAATCTATCTAACAATTAGGATATTTAAATGGCTAATAGAAAACCTAGGAGACTTTGCTAATTATTTTTATACTTGGAAGCTGATGTTAATAAGAGGAACTTAGTGGGAAAAAAATTAAATTGATTAGCAAGAATCAGATGGGGATGATGCTAACAGAGTTAACTTGTAAGGGACATAGCTTCATACCAGTTTCAGAAAATCAGAGACAGAATTAAATTGGCTTCTCTTGTAGCATTTGCCCCTAAGAAAGAGGAGAAGAGGTGGCAAAGACGTAAAGGAAGTATCAAGAAAGGCAGACAAATTCGCTGTAGCTATTTTACAATATTTTATAAGAAAGCTGGATCAACTTTCAATTTCCCCTGTGTCCTTTGCCCTTCTTGTTTAAGAAGGTACCACTGAATACCAATCCTAAAGCACTGAGATGGCCTAATTTGTAATTAATGGCTATTGGTGGCATAAAATAAATAGATAACTTCAGTTTTACTGGACATTCCAGGGTAGAAATGTAACCAAACATGGGCACTACTAATTGATTAATTAAAATCTTAATTTCTGGAGTTATGCATAGTGCTGATGAATATGATTTTTAATTGGATGCTAGTTACTTTAAAACCCTTTCAGTTATGCTGCACCAATAAGTTCACAATATAAATAGATATTAAGGCCAAACGTTATTATTAGATCACATCCTCAAATATGAATATACAGGAAAACTGTTCTACCGTTATTCTAGGAAAATAAAATTCCGGTAGAGTGTTTATAGAAACACCAAAGTTTTAAAATTTTCCCATGCAATGTAAGTGATGCATCTTCAAGGGAAGCACAGTAACACTTCTTGGTCTGCTCCAAAGATTAACTTACAAGCTCTGAAACAGTAGTGTTCAAGAGCATAGAAAAAAGCACATAATAAAATGCTTAATCACTGTTTTGAGTGCAAACCTGAAGGCAACTTTTATTGTGGAAATCCTCTTGCCTTTCCATTAAATTTTCCCTCATCTGAGCAGATGAGGGAAGGGAGGAGGAATGATTATTACTGATTTAATTAAGCTACCAAGATTACTCGTCCAGTCCACTGGGAAATGACAACTTTGAGACTGCGAATTGGATGTTATCATCTCACCTCATTACTATTTTTGTCATGAAAATAAATTAATTTTGTATATTTTCTGTTCTCATTACTATCCTTGTCATAAGAGGGAACTATCAAAATTCTAATATTACCTGATGTACTTTGGTAATTACGGTCCTATGCTCCACAACTTTGACATTTTCAACCCTGTGCTTGATTTGCTGGTTATTCCACTCCTCCCTGTCAGGTTAATAAAGGCTGTAAATATGGAATCAGCTAGGTAATTTTCTACAAAATGCAATTGTCCCACTTTATCCCTTTCCAGTTTTCAATTATAGTTGGGGGTGGGAAGAGGAGAAAACAAAATTAAGCTGAACTGCACTGATTTTAGTGCACTTTAAGGTATAAGAATTTTTGTGTGCACTGAAGTAATTTATATAATAAATGCAATATAATATCTCGATATCAAGTTTACATTAAAATCCAAAGATTAAGCTGTTTTTCTGGAAGTAAGCAGGTTCTGCTAATGAAATCTAACCACAACTGCATGGGTTACAATCAAACAAATGTTTTCATGTGTTTACACATAGAAACATTGTTTCAGCTGATTAGACAGAACATCTTGGATAGCAGAATTTCCATCAAAAAACAAAACAGAAAATCAGAAGCTTCAAAACAGAAAGTTATATACTGCTCTTACATTACGCTCCAGTCTCCTGTTCCTGGGCAAAATAAGTAAAAAGTGGGAACACCAATTTTTAAAAAAGCACTCCAAACGTCTTGGAGTACAACCCCAACCAAACAACTGCAGCAATTTAGGTACACTTAGAAGAAAAAACTTGTTTCCATGGACAAGAGAAACCCACCTTCCTTACTCCTAGCCCGACATGTCTGCTGCCTCTGCATTGCCACTGTGGTGTGGCTGGTACGTCTGCTCTGTGGCCAGTTGCCTGTATGCTTCCTCTTCTTCCTCGTCCTTGTAGATGGAAGCCAGTTGCTGCCAATGCAAGGGTGACAACAGGACCAGTCATGCCTGCATCCTGCAGAGTCCTAGCAAACTGCCAGCGCTCACAGGTAAGTGGCAGGAGCACAGGAACCAGTGACATGCACCTGGTATCACTTTCCCCAAAACCTCTTCTTCCTTTCTGAAGGACTTTATTCCATGGGTCCCATTATTCACCTTCTTCTTTGTGGACCTGTGGCAGAGAAAAGGACAGGAGACAGACTGGTTTAGCTGTCAGCAGTGTTCCAATAACATGCTAATATATACCACTCATATTCAGATGAGGCAATCATTAAACATTCTTGAAATCAGAAGACCGCTTAGCTGCATATGAAGGAAAGAACAACTAACACGGAACTGAGAAAGGACCAAAATGATGCTAGGAAGAAGAAATTATTCAAAAAGATAGCCACCTTTTCCTCCAACAATGGCAAAATCTGCCACTGACTGAAGTGATGCAAAGTTATACTTTGAATTGTAAAGTTTTCCAAAAATATCTTTCATCATCTATACCTTTTTAGAAATGTGTTTCTCCTGGATGAAGGCATAGCTACACTGATGCATGCATTTCTATGCTCTATCTTTGTAATTCATAGGTAAATCTGAAAGTCAAAATTACTTACAGCCCCTGATGGTGCCTGTGTGACTGCCCTCCTTCTTCCAGGGCGCTGGGTTTAGTAGGAACATGAAGCTTATGCTGAAACCTTCCACTGGCATCCGGTCACGTTCTTACAACAGCTGAAAGCCTTGATTCGAATTTTCAAAGCGGTTAAGGGATCAAGCTCCAGCTACATCAGAGAATGCATTTTGATCTATAAATCACAGAAACAGTGATATTTTTCAGGGAACACAGAGAGTGAAGATCACAAAAGCCAGAACAAAGCATGCAAGAGCTAGGGAGAATGCATTTTCTCTCTAAAGAGACGCAGCTCTGAAGGGATCCTCTGTCTTTCATAGGACACCAGATAGAGCAGGTCTGATTGCCTTTCAGAAGCATCATATGGCCCCATTTTAAGTGACAGAATACATTTTTGATCTCTAGCTCGATAATCCTCCCAGAAGACCTCACCAACTGCACTCAGAAACTAAAATTAAAATCTCTAGTCCTCATAAAGTTTTAGAATTAAAAAGGCCAAGGCATCAAGGCTTCATTAATTTTATGAGTTATTATAAAGTTATGAGGTTATATGAAGCTAGGTGCTACTTCTTTACCACATCTTCTTGATCAACACCGACGAGAAGAAGCTTCTTCCTAGAGCCTCACAACAAAATGGGCAGTCTTGGAGATCAAAAATAGTTATTTGGTAAAAATAACACTAGTGAGCAGAAGAATTGGACAATAGTCATTACTCGTAGAAAGACCCGGGTGCTGAGATGTTATTTCTAAAAACTATTTGGCACATAAACAGAATGTGACATCACATTGCAAGCAACTTTCAGAAGTGGCCCATATGCAGTTGCATAACCATTAGTACACATCTTGCCATAGCACTGGGATTTCAAATTATGTGACAGTTTGATGCTCCTTTGATGCTTTCTTCTTAAAGGACTGAATCTCTCCCATATGCCCAAATGAATGTAGCTATCTCATAAGTCTAGAACTTTCTAGCACATATCCTTTCAATTATAAAATTTACGGCTTTGAGCAAATGCCTGTAATGAAAGAGCAAATTCCTATGGAGAAGGTAAGAGTTCTAGAAACAACATCAGATAAAAATGATGAACATGATTACTTGCAACCACTGAAACAATTTCTATGGAAAGGACTCCAAGTGGCTAGAAAATCTGATAGTGCAAAGAAAAAATATGGCAAATTATTTTTAGTGGATATATTAATCATTTAGAGCTTTGAAATCAAATGAAACAAGTCTGTAGAGAAAAAATCTAGTTCCACTGAAATTTAAAGCAATATTGCCACTGACTTTAATAAAGTCAGTGGGTGTCTAACATGATTCTGCTGTGTTGGGTTTATTATTTTGTCTAGACAAAAGGCAAGATCATATCTGTAAGTCACATAACAGTTTTGTATCTGTTAGGGAACAATAGTACTAAGCAAAAAGATTAGAGATAGATTGCAGCAAAGATTTGGTTTCTTCTGAAGGCACATAACTATGCAAGAAAGATACACATCTATCACCTTGGAAGAGGCTTCCTGTGGCTCCATGAACAGAAATATTTCTCATGAGTTACACTTTAGCTGGCTTTAATGAACAACAAAGTTTCATTTTAATCAGTTGGGAAATTCAGAATTTGCACATTGGATTGTGCTGTCTTTTTAAGCACACTAAACAATCGGAAATTCATTAGCAACTTTCTTTTTCTCTGGGACCCCGAAGTTCTGAGGCAGATATTAAATATTCCCATTTTCCAGCATTCAAGACAAATTCACAATGTGTTCCATATTTACTAATTCACCAAAGTTTGGTGGTCACTGGTAAGCAGACGTTTACATTACCAGGAAAGCCCTAACATCTGTGTTAGCTATGAATAAGTAGAGCTTTTCTAATACAAAAATCATTACGAAGTAACGAATAAAAAAAAACTTCAAAGAACTTAATAAAAATTAACCTGTTCTAAGTAAAGTATTTATACAGAGGTCATCTGAATGCTAATTCTTTCCATGAGATCTAAGGAAGCCTAAGGCTATATTTCCAGACAGTATATACCAGAAGAAAAATAACAGTTACATAAATTGTGTAGATTATTAGTGGTTGCCAAATAGACTCATTTGATATTTTTATGATCCAACTGTTTTCCATTTAGCCAGCAGACACTGATATTTTCATTCTGAAAAAAAAAAAAAAAAAAACCAAAAAAAAACCCAAAAACCAACCCATAACAGACCAAATAAAATATTTTATACAGTAAAGCTGTTCTGCCCTTAAGGTACAGAGCTTTTCCATACTGTTTCCATTTGAAAGTTTATTCAGATTATGAACCCCCTGCTGACACTGATACCTCTAGTCTCTCTCTGCCTTCCCAATGCTTAAGTCAAATAGTTGTGTCAGCATTTGTACTTTTACTTTGATTATGTGAAGTCCTTGTGGAAAGATACAGTACATTCTAAAACATCTTTATTTTACGGTCTGCTGTGAGCTTACACATTTGAACACTTAATTTACAGACATACTCAGGGAAGTGTTGATGCAAAGAAACCAGCTATTCATACATAACCTAGATCAAAGCGGTACTTCTCAGTAACACGTGCTCTATAGCATCAGTTAAACTGAGAAAAAAACTTCCCCAAAACATCTGTAAGTAATTTAAATTAAATTTTAAAAGTCATGGCTGACTTTTGCATTACTTTGCCTTTCTGTCTCCTGTGTAGTTGGATTTTAGTTACCAAATGACCCCACGCCCTCCCCACCGTGCTGACTACCTGAATGATGGCATTGATGTACTCAATGCTGCATGCGGAGGCCGGCAAGCACAGTCTCAGACCTGGGCAGATGCAGCGAAGTCCTGGACATACATTCAACTGACCAGAAGCCACATATGGTGCCAAATTCAGGCCTCTGTGCCTTGCCTCTCAGCTGTGCTCATTAACATGAGCTTGCCATGCTGTTGGCTGTGCTCACACATCATCAATCAGCTTTTAGCAAAGGCAAAGCAGCTTGCACCTGCCTGCAATACACTGCACAAAGTCTATCCCATTACTGACGTGTCCATAACAGAAAATAAATATGGAGACTCAAGTCAGATGCCTTTATGCAGATGTGAATCGCCAGCTGAAATTCCTTTTTGGACCTGGGGGTCAACACAGTTGCAAAGAGGCATCAGCCTCCTCCTTGCAGGAGGAAGAACAAGGGTGATGGAGCTCAGTGAGAGCAGACAGAGCCACAAGGCTGCAGAAACAGACATCTCATTTCTATTTACAGTATCTGGACATTAAAATGTTATGCTGTACAGTTCTTGCTCCAGTATGTGAGAAACAACCACCTCTGTGGGCAGCCCTGAACCAGAGCAGAGAATGGATCCAGTATCAAATAACACACTCGCCATTTTTTTTAATTAAAGAGGTGAATATTTTAGCTGGATCCCAGTTCAGTACACTTCACAGTATTGCTTTGGGCAAGAACAAACAGTGGGGATGAAATATTTTAACCTGGTATTTCTGCCAAACACTTTTTAATGTTGAAAGACACGCTGAGATATGGTTTTGATTAAGTTAATATTCATATATTGTTAAAAGATGTGCTCAGCACTTTAGAGCCGCTCAGCATGCCAGATTAAGAAATTACTAGCGAAACCGAAGATTTTAGTAAGGCCACTGTTTACCAACCCAACAGTAATCCCAGTAATGATACCTTAGAGTAGTGAGCAACTTAACTCTCTGTGAATCAGGACTGTACATCATTACAGGACACAGCACAGTCTGCTAAACATGAACAAGGGCTAGGTAGCAAATCACAGCAAATGCAATAGAATTTATGAACAAATTTTGAAATGTCAAGCCATTCTTTCACTATTTCTTTGATGGATTGATAAAATGGTTGAAATTTGCTGTGGTTTTAAATGTTCTAGTAACTGCAGTATGTCAGGTGGATTTTCATATTTGCCTTGAAGTAGACTTTGGTTATATGACTGTCCTTAAAATAAGAGAAAGTAAAATAAAAACAAAGAAATACATTGACACACCAGTGATGGAAGCAGAGTTTATGTGAAGCTAATATTGATTTAAGTAGTCTAGTTTCCAGATACTCTATTTCACTGTATTTTTTAAACCAGAATACATCCAAATTGTCTTGAATATATATATTTAACCCATAGTTTTAATTCTATGTCTCAGATTTTGATTGAAGCTGAAAAGTAGAAATGCAAGAGACCATACAAAGTATGAAACCATCTTGCAAGCTCCCTTCCTCATGAACTCCCACTGACTTCAGTGAAATTATTATTGCTATTGATTGCTAGAAATTACTATTGCCATCTTCTGGTGCAGTTGAAAATTGGAAGTTATTTTCATTAAAACATGTGTTGAGACTGCTGATGCTATCTAATGCTGGGAATGGTACTGTTCCTTTTGGAATCGAACATGAAGTGTATAATAGGTGTGGTTTTACTATAAATAAATAGTTATGTTTCTCCCTGAAGTTTTTTGTTAACTTGGTATGTGTTGGAAAACAGAAAGAGAGAAACAGTGATGGCAGATCAAGCTCACTAAACTTCCACGCTTTTAATACAGTCCTTTGGGGATAGTTAAATGGTTTGGTGTACTGTGTTTGGCTGAATTTCTAAGAATACTAAAAGTTTCTGTATACTATTATTGAGAAAAATTACCATCATCCTCACCTAGATTTTCAAGGATTTGAACTCTGTACCAAAACAAAAACAGACTATCTTACACCTTAGATGGGCAATAATCAAATGTCTGATGCTGAGAGCATTCATCATTCTAGATTGAAAAGAGGGAGATCTTCAGGCACATTCAAAATACCCCTGTGTAATTTTTACCCTCAGTGTGAAAAATATAGGCCTGCCCACTTAAGAACAATCTGCTTGTCAAAATGACTGATAAAGCTAATAAAACTCACCAATTCAGGAGTAAAATCTTTCCATATAAAAGCTTCTAGAAGTGTAATACATATTGTAGGGTAAAGGATATTGACACATTGTTAAGTATTTTATAAATATTGCAACACTTCATGGCTGCAAAATGAAATGAACAAGTTTCAGCCTTGAAATAGGTCAATGAACATCTAGTCAGCAAGGACCAAATCACCAGAGAATTTGACATTATTTGGTGGCTTTATATCACCATGTATACACTTCCACATAAGTACAACTTTCACGCACCAATAACTTCGTGAAATTTTATGGCCTCCGTTATATACCCAAGGTGTTTTCAGGTTTTCAAATCTGCACATCTGTAAACTAATTACACAGAAGGGAATGAAAAGCACTTGCTTACCTGCTTAGGTTCAGTAGACTGCTTTCAGAGTTTTCAGAGACTTAATTTTTGGACAAAAAATAAACACAGAACTTCTTCAAGAACCCACTGGGAGCTTTTCCACTGACTGCAGTAGCACTAAGTGCATTAAATATGCTCCTTTGATAATAGGTGCTGCTACTTAAAGTCAATTCTTAAATTACTGGAAATGATTCAGCAATAAAAGAGGTTTCCATTGGCTCTAAGATTAAACACATAATACCCTCAAAGAACTGGGGGGTGGGGGGAGGAATAACAGAGGAAATGGGAAAAAAAAAAATCACATAGAATTGAAGGAAAAAAATGGTAAACGGATCCCTTTTTTTTCTTTCCAGATCTAATACCAGACTAGACAATAATACAAAAAATTGAGTCAATGGAGTCATTATTATGCTTGCCTATCCACAGTACATAATACCTTAATGTTGCAGATCCTCTACTGACCCAGAACAAAGATGCAATCTTTCTGAATTGTAGGCAGGGATTTATCCAAAACAGGTTCTCAGTAGGAGGAAATCATGAAATAGGCAATGAGGTATCCAATGCTGGCTCGTTTGAGTGAGACCCACTCAGCTCAGGTCCTTCAGTTCTCCTTGGGACATCACCATGAGCTTTGAATGGGAACTGGCTTCCCTTTGTCCCACTGGCAAACCTAAAGAAGTAGCCAAAGGGGTTTGCTGAGCCAGTCTAAAATCCTTCCAGGTCCCCCAAAGGGCAGCTTTCTAACATTTCATTCTTTTTTCTTCAGCTGGGGATATTGTATACCAAAAGACAGGGGGTGATGCTAGGACATTAGGTTGTGTTCCAAAAAAAACTGTCTTAGGTTGTCCTGACCCCATCATTCTCCACCCTTTCTCTTTCTCCTTCCTTAGTGTACTCCCACATGGCTGAAACATGTGCCTCGTGGAACTCCAGCCTTTCTTTGAGCAAGAGAGGAAGCAGTAAATTTCTAGAGAAGAAAGCCGAAGTGTGTCTATGCAGAATTACTGGTTGTAAGGCAAGAGCCTTGCAGCCTGAATTCGATTAACTACGACAGATAGATCTTTTACCTTCCATAAATTATGCATTATCAGGCAGCCACTTAACTGATACTCCTGAGTTTTAAGCAAACCCCATTAGAACTGAAGAACAGAGTAAAGTTTTTCTGGCCTTCCTTTCTTGAACACTTTCACTCTAAGGCTGCTTCCGAATTTTATCTGCTAGCTGGTGGTGTATACTGCGCACTTGCTGTTTAGGTCAAGTCAAAGTAACAGTTAACTCTGATTTTGTCTTGCTTATACTTCATAATTGTAACTTAAAGAAAATATAGACAATAAATTTTATTTTATAAGGTTATTTTAACCTATTCTATATTTATTTTCAGTTTCAAGAATCAATTTCATTGCTTGAAGTGACAAAAAATCCGCAATTTTTATGTTGCTGATGTAATACTATTTATCTTGTCTTTCTTAATCCACATACATTTGTTATGGCAGGTGCTGTACTGGTCCTTTATACCATGGATAGAGGAGTTCTCACATGTCACCCCTCGCTTCTCAGACACCCTTCCTGTTCTAGCTTAAACCTCTAATCAGCCTATCTACCTTCTGTATTGACACCCTGGTCACACAAAATTGTTTGGGGAGCATTCATACAGCAGGAAACAGGGGACATCCTTTGTATTTAAGATTCTTTTTAAAAGGCATTCATTTTTTATTATTATTGAAGCAAATCAATTACTCTAATTTTAAAGTTTTGCTGGATTGGAGTCAACAATTACTATTGCCTATCATCTGCCAAAGATACATCAAAGAAAAATTTAAAACTCTCGTGGATGCCAAATATTTTGGCAGCCACCCACCAGTCTCTAAAAAACTTACTTAATTTTTCATAGCAGTCTGGGTTTTCTGAATTTAATCTATTAAATACACAATTACTTTCAAATAACAGTAAGCCAATGATTTGAACCCTTCAAAGCAGCACAACTGAAGCTGAAGACAGTGTAGCTGGAAGAGGTCTCCATTGCAGCAAGGGCTCCTGTGGGTGGAGCAAGACACCGGTGAGCTGGATGCTTAACAAATTCAGAATGAAAGGGAGGTTCCTGTACAGACCTTGAAAAAGTATTTGATTTTCTATATTATATATAGAAATATATATATAAAATATTATATATTTTGGAACACATAATTATATTTTTTTTTTCTACATTCATTTTCTATGAAAGACTGATAAAAATTGGCTACTTTCCAATACCATTTCAACATGATTTTTCAATAGAAATATATGTTTCTGAGATGACCTGCTTTGAGTGTCTTCTTGATTCCAGCACTGACAATGCAGGTAATTTTAGAAGAGTATTGTTACTTCCCTGATTCTCAGGTTGCCCACATTTAGAAAGGAAAAAAATAATGTCTGTTTTAAATACCTTGAGATCTATGGCTGGGAAGTGTTCCTGGTAAGCAGTTATAATTTAGAAACAGCAACAGAAAATGCTTAAAAACAAAAAATAAAAAATCCCAAAACTTCAGCACTTCTCAGGAGGATTTTCTTTTTACTTTTCACTCATATGTGTAACAAGATATGACAGCAGCAATGGGGAGGTTTGTTGGGGTTTTTCTTCCCACATTGGTGCACTTACCATTGCTTTCTTTCTCCTCACTTTCTTCTACATGTTCTACTTAATTTTTAAGAGATTTGTTCTCCTTATATTTTATTTATCTTTTTTTTTTTCCATTTTAATGACCTTTCCTTTGCCATTAACCTTTTCACTGAGGTAAAAGAGCATAGACTAAAGTTCTGCATAAAATAAAATTAAACAAAACCTAACTATATTACAGAAAATTGTCTTTGTTACTAACATATAGCATGCTCTGACTAAATTTGTCAGAATCCTACTCCTTTGTCAAGGTTTGGCCTAAAACTCATTTCCCTCTGCCCCTCACCAGAACCCTCTTTCACTAGAAAGCATAGGCCGAAACACAGATTTCAAAGATACACCCCTAAGGTCTGTGAAGAAGATGCACATTTTCCTCACACCCCTTAGAAACCTCAGCTCTCACATCCATTCACAAAACCAGTGATTTAAAGGAAGGAGAGGGCATTACCAAGGCTTTAGACATTTGGAGGGTCTAGGCAGGACTTGGCCTTTCATTTTACTTCACTCATCCCTTGCACTGAACAGGCAAAGGCAGCTAAGGTGAGCAGAGGAAGAAGAGCAAAGAAGTTAACCCCGTGTTGTTTTCCTGTTAAGAAAGTGCCTATGTAGCATTTTGATAGCCTTATGAAGAAAGGTATTTAGGATGCTCAGGGCATGAGACTGAAAAGAGACAGCAGACTGATGGGGATTTAGGAGAAATTTGCTAGTACACGTACACTGCCTCCTCAACATCTTCCCAAATCTCCTCATGTGGTTGTCTCCTGGCTTTTCTATTCAGAATAGCTGCTTGAGGAGACAACAAATGGCGGACAAAAAAAGCATGGTGTCATTTGTACTCAAAGACAAGTGGACTTCCATGTGGGAAAAGGGGAAAAATGCATGTTTGGGACCTGAAAGACAAGAAATAATTTACATACTTGCTGCTGCTTGTTGCTGCGCGTTCCTCCCTTCTCTGACTGTTGTAGTGGCTTCTCACACCAATACCTCTTTAACTGTCTATTTAAAGCCTTTGCCTATTAGTGAAAAATAAGTTTTGAGAAAGCATTAAAATATTTTGCTATTTAGCTGGTTCCAGATTTTTCAAATTGATTGGAGACTATTTCACCATTCTTATCAAGGCAAGTACTACTCTATGCATGACAATAATAAAAGAAAACAAATCCTCTGAAGTAAGTTACATTTTAAAATGTTACATAAATATAGCCTGTGTCGTCTTTTCTTTATAAAGAAGATTCACCACAGCAAATTTAAAAGGAGATTTGTTTGTAAAACATCTGGAAGAGTGTGGATTTTTGCTATGCATTCAACGGTTGTTTCTATCACTGTAAAAATAACTTTTTTTCACAAGCTTTTCTGGCTTTATATTCCTGAAAGTCATATAATCTTTGTTGAAAGTAATGTTACATTCAAACAAATCCTTAGCAAAAGTGATAAATATTTTCTGTATTATTGTATTACTAAAAAGAAGATACAATATTCATCAAAGAAAACATGGCACATAGGAAGTCAGCTACATTTTCAGTAATGCCAGTTGCTGTTCTGCATATCGAAGCCTTGTGAGTTTGATGAGTTGAAGTGTGTGTGGGGGGGTGGTGTGTGTGCAGGTTTTGTGGCTATGAAGAAATGTACGGATTCATGAGAAGTCTCATACTAAATTCTGTGAAAGGAGGGTTGCTTTCCTTTGGGGTTTGGTGGTACAGTTGTACTTAGAATGTTACTAACTTGTGGTACTGGAAAATTATATTATTATGTAGGGTAGGCTTATAAAGAGACATGAATCCTTCCTACAAGTAGTTTGCAGAGTAGAAAAAATACTGGGTTTAGTGCAGGGGAAAAAAAAAGAAAAAAGGAACATTTCCTAGCCATATTGTCACCGTTGATGCTATCTCCCATAAAGGAATATCTTTCTATCAGGCACTATTTTTTCAGTAAGGCAAAATCTGTAAATAAAATACATTGATAGTTTCAATTTAGAAATAAATATTGACAGCTAATAAGTGCCTGGCATCATGGGAAGCAGAACTGAAGCAGCAATAATCACATGAAATTGCAGTTAGAAAAAATAAACCACAAGAGAAGACAATGAACACACAAAGTTAATATTCACTATAATAATTAACAAACACATTGCAAAAATGAGAGAGAAAAGGAGCCTGTTTCAATATAAAACAAGCACAGATGTTTCAGGACTGACAATATTAAGTGCATCTTCAGTGGCAGTAAGATTTATGTGTGCTTCCTAGCGAATTTCTCATCACTTTCAGTCCAGATTGTTCTCTTGTGGGCCTATTTCCACAACCATAAGCTTATTAAGAGTTTGAAGTATTTTTCATTTTTAAAAAAAAATTATTTCTTGTGATGTGACATCATTCCCTAATCAAAGAAATTCAGTGTTTATGGGTGTGTTGCTCTGCCTTTCCACCACAGCTTCAGAAACAGGGACAACCTGTTTGCTGGCTGGGGAGGAAAAGGAAAAAAATAAAAAAACAACACTAGAAACCAAGAAAAAACTCCAAACTTTTTGTTCTTGTAACAGTTTCCTCATCCCAGCTTTCACAGATTTGGATTTTCCTTGGCTGGTTGCCCAAACAGCCAGTAATGCTATGAGCACTTTGATGTTCTCCGCAGAAAGTATTTTGCATCTTCTGCAAATAATGCAAGCTCTGTTTTACACTTCCCTCCTCCTTTCCTCTATCTTTATTTGGGATGCTGTCATGTGCATTGCATTAACCAAACTTGGGGCTGAGGATGGAATTTTTGGCTGAGAGTTATTTTTTCTTATTGACTGTTCAGAAAAGTTGGCTGGTTTGGGAATGGTTTTGCCTCCTCCTCCCCAAGAATCCAAAAGATCAACCTGGCCAAAAATTTTCTGCTGCAGTGAGGGACCACTGCAGACACCAATTATGTGGCAAGCCCAGGTCCTTCATGTGCTTAGACTGAGAGTCAGAAAGAGAAGTCTTTCACTTTCCAGTCTTACTTGCAAAAGTAAAGCAGTAATAAGAAACAGTGTAAGTGAAATACAAAGGCAGAGGATCAGGAGTTGCCCTCTGTCAAGGCATTAATACTGCACGAGTTATCTACTTGTTG
>JAVJGJ010000001.1:8869660-8885129 GCA_035590215.1 Microhierax caerulescens
GGGTTTTTGGTTTGTTTGTCGCTTCCCACCCCCCCCCCCCATCTGCCCATAAATGAGACCATATTGCAGATAAAATCATGCATGCACCTTTATATATATATATATATTTATATATAAAACAGTATTTGTTTTCCCTTGCATTACTCCTGTTGAATAAACAGTTCTGCATTGACTAAACCAGTTTCTTCCCCTTTTATGCATAATATTTTCTGAGTTGCATGCAAATCTCCACTAACTATGATTACTATCAGCAAAGGATAAATCCACAACCATCAGATCCAGGGCTTTGTAGCCTACCATCGCCTTCTGCTTCTATGGTTTTAAAACCTACCACCCCTAAAGCACAATTGGAAGTCTAGTTTAATTAATCCTTTACAAAAAGAAGCCATTGGTTTGCTCCAACTTGTTTTATGGAGTACAAAGAATAAAGCCGAGGCCATAATCTGCTGGTTACCACAACATGATAGCGTGCACTTACACAGGGCCATGTGGCTATCTAATTGTACCTTGTAAGTTTGAATCTAAATGAAATGTTTCTGTTTGTGGATAGCATGCATTGAACAATGAACGTGCCAGATGATCATTCAGCAAACTGATATTACATTAAAACTTTATAATAACAAGCAAGCTCATGCTGACAAGCACAGTCTAATAACATTCCATCATTCATCATAATTAGGAGCTTGTGATAAATTTGATGTTCTTCTCTTTGTATATATATATCCCTTTTAAATGTACTTGCTTTCCTTTTAAGATTTAGTTTTCTTTAGAGATCATTAGTCATTGTGTTCAGACAAGGAAAATAGAGAACATAAACAGCAAAACTTGTTAACTCTTCCATGCAGCTTGCAAATGCAAAGACAACACGTAACAATTAAACGTAGGCATTTCCCAGAGAAAAAGGAAGACTTCTAAATCCTTTAAAGTTAATGTTATAAAGGACTGATGTCATTTTCTTGGTATAGAACCTGAATAATTTGATAAATTATTCAAATAATTTTCAGAAATATTCGTTGACTATAAGAGAGATTCCACCCCATGAGGAGACATCAGACATTTTGATCTACATTCTTTTATACCGAGCCACTTGGGACCCATTCCTTGGAACCAACAGTATTACTTATTTATCAGTTTATTGGGTGCTATGCAGCATAACCCAGAAACTGTATCATCAGCAGGTTTTAGGATGACTTTTACGAAGTACATATTTGTGGTAAGAATAAAGTTGTGGAAAATATTTTGAGAAGATATTCTCAAGTATCAAATGTAAAAGAAAAAAAAAAAAAAGAAGGGAGGGAAAGTACAGGAAAGAAAGAAAAGGAACAGTAGAAAAATGTTATATATACACCCAATCTACAAAAGTTGAGGAATCTGGGTTGTGGGGGAGACACAAATCCCTAGTCTGTTGGGATCCAATCTTTGTAGACTCAATTTTCATGCTGGATTAACTCCTGATGATGACTTCAAAAGGACCAGGTTTTCACCTCGAGTGTTCAAAGTGAAACTGAAAGGAAAAAAGCCCACACAAGACTCCCCAACCTGTTTTTGATGTGGAATGTGCTGCACAGGATGGCTGGGACTCACTGAGCAGCCCTGATCCTCTAATCTACATTGTTCAAGGAAAGGACTTTGAAATGCATTTTGTGGTGCAGAATTATTTTGTGGTGCAGATGATTATGTAATCTGATCTAACCTTTTTTTATAATTTAAGATACAATCATCAGATTCTGTACGAGGGAAATATAGTGAAAACGTGTGGGATAATGTCTTATTTACAGCATCACACAGATTTGCAACGATAGGTCTGATGTGCACTCTATGTGTTATTCAAGTGTGCTCAGTTTTAGGGATAATTTACCCACATATGTTATACTAATATATATTTTTATTCTTAAATACCTCATTCCACAGCTTTTTGTGTACTTCAAGCTTTCTGCATTTTATTTTTCTTGTCACGTTTAAAGCAATATATCAAGCTGAGCTTCATATTTAAGTCCAAATATGGAACAGGTGCATCTTTATGTTTTGACTAGGAAACATCAGGCGCTCTATCAAAAGCTGATGAAAATCTTTTCAAAATGGAGTGCTTGTTACAGGGGAGCAAATTACAACAACAACAAAGCATCACATTTTCCATCTTTTAGCAAAGCAGAGGCGGTAATGATCCTTCTAACAGTAAGATTATACTTGTCATGTGATGTTGCAATAACTTTGCTTGAAGGTGCTTTTTGTTTTCATTTTTTATCACCTCTTCTGAAAGGCTACACAATGTATAAATTAGGTATTATATAAAGTTTGGGTGAGTGGAGTGCAAACGATGCCCGAACAACACTGAGTCAGGCAACAGGGAGTTCATTTCATGTCAGGAGAACATCACCAGAGTCCAACCAGAAGTCAAATGGATACCTAAGGATGAAAGGTGATGATAATCTTGAAAACTAAATGAAGAAATGTTTCAGACCACAATTCTACATTTTCTAATGAAATGACAAAGTTGTTTCCACTTTGGAAAGTGTTTTTGACAAGGCTCTGCATTTGAGGTTAATGTCTGGGTCTAAAGGGCAAGCACGGAATAAGAGAAAAGTTGGTTCAGAAAATTACAGACTAAATGAGAAAAAACAAATGAATAGTTTTAAATGGGTCTGTAGAACAGTAAATAATAATGAATCACAAAACCAAATATTTTTTTTCATTTAAATGCTAATATCACCTTTGTCTTCTAGAAATAAAGAAAATTAATAGGAGCAACATTAATGTACTTAGATCAAGCTCAGCAACCTGTAGCTACCAGCAGGCTATTTACCACTTTGTAACCAGACGGGACATTTCACAGCTATGCAATTGCACAGCTCTTTGTGCTGAACTAAACAACATCCCACAGTTGTTCCTGTTACTGGTTTGCTCTACTCCATTACCCCAGGGTGAAGCTGAAACATCCAGGGGTATAAACAGGGAAACAACAGCACTCCTCCTTGCAGGGGTACTTCAGCTCAAACAGCATGTGATTTGGTACAGAGTCAAACACGAAGAGCTCCAAGCCCAGCTGTGTGTCCTCTCTCACCCAACAGCCTCAGCTGTGGATGTTCAGGTGCACCTTCACCAAAATGATGGTGTGGATGGGAAATACATCTCTGTTCAGAACAGATGCGATAAAATAACTTGTTCTGAGCTGACATTCGTCATGATAACATTTCTGAAATCTCTCCCAGATCTTTGCACCCAAGTTGTTTGGCATCTACAGTCAGCGTAAACGCTAGCAGCTACAGGCAGAGCAATACGCCCCCCCCTCCTCCTTGACTCTGGTCAACACATGCAGACATGCTGCTAAAAGCTGCCTTTTAAATAGCTTCTGTTTAGGTGTGTGAGAGAGGGAGAGTTTGGGGGCTGGGGTAGCTGTAGGAAGGGAAAAGCAGAACATAAGAAATGGGGTTTCAGGTATCACCATGCTGCTGAAGAAATGAACTAAAATATGTGTAAAGTTATTGCTGTGATAGGTTAGTTTTCACATATTTATCACTAAGTGTCTTCAAGCCAGTATAAAGTTTACCAGGCATATGCACCACAAATGAAGCAATTTTCCTGTTTTAGGATTTACAGCAACAGAGTCTTTACCCACAGGCCCTGACAGAACTAAGTAAACATTCATGGCTCCCTTGTGATGCAGGTTATCCCTCAGCATTTGATTTCTCACTTACAGGGTCTGGGCTCATCCACAGATACACAGAAGCAAATGCAGGGACCCTTGGTGCAACGCAGCACTCCCATGCTTGCACAGGTGGCTGGGCACCAGTGGGGCCACTCCCAGGCTCTTCCCAGGTGGCAAGGAGGTGGCACTGAGAGAGAGGACCTTCCTCGTCTGGAAGCTGCTTAGGAAGGGCACAGTCATGTCACACTGCTCGGCATGAGAGGCTGCCTGACGGGCGAAGACAGGGAATGGCAATGGAGATAGAGTGTCCTCCATGTGAAAGCAAAACCCAACGCTTCCCTGTCTCTCTCAATGTAGGAATATCAAGGTGTGCTATGGAGCTGTGCTTAAAGGAAAAGTGTTTTCAACCAACGCATGCCTGCAAGAGCCCGCTGCTACAAGGGCCTGCAGGGATTTAGATGACCAAGGGGTATAGGAGAGGATGAGATAACATCCATACGGACAGGCTCAGTGGTGGCTATTGGAGGGGTTAGCTCAGGTATAACTTCTGCCAAGGGAGGTCCCTGAACTGCTCTTTGCCAGCACATGGCAGGTGAGAGGCAAGAGACTAGAAAGAAACAAAAAAGGACTGTTCAAGGGGAAAGAGATCACTTGTTACATGCCCTCTGGTTTTGGGCAGTTTGCTGGTTGGTTTTTTTTCTTAATTGCTTGAGTCTATCAACTGATAAACATGAAAATTAGGTTACTTAGGTGTTTCTTCTGACCTGGTACGGGAGCTCTTTATGTATTTCATTACAAAAGTATGATGCTATACCACAAAAAACTCTGTTGTCAGGAAGAGGTTAAACTGCAAACCAAAAGCACACACACACTAAAGTCTGAATGTTCTCATATAGTACATTTGATTAAAATAAATTTAAGGTAACCATTTATCCAAGAAAACCTATCTATAAACTCAACTAGCATTCAAAGCTTGTTGATAAAAATCTACCAATAGGAAATTAAAGCTATGGCCAAAAAAAATTTTTAACAGTGGTCCCAAATTCATTGTACATGTTTGTGAATCTTACATGTGGACATAGGAGCACGCAGAGTAACAGCATCACATTTCCAGCACAGATGGGATTGAGTCCCAAAATCTTGCTGTGTCTTCTCACTGTGATGCCTTGGTGTACAGTGTGCATGAGAAAGAGCTCATTATGCCCCCCATGATCCCAAATGCCCAGCACAGATAACAGTCTAAATCATTTGTTCTCTTTAAAATAATTTATTCATAGGTAGGAATATGAAAATGTGCCCTTTATAAAGTTTATCTGTATCTATAGCAAACACAACTTAAATTAATTCTTCATCTTCAGGACTGGGAAAGTTTGACTAAGGCATTAGGGATTTTTTATTAACCTCCATTAATTCAGTAGTCCTACCACTTTGATAACAAATAAAAATGGATGGCTAAGAAGTTTCTTCTTATTAAAAGGTGTGAGTGAGTGCAATTAAACATGTCCTACATATCTCAAGATATATTACATATTTTAATACAACTCCAGGGTTAATAAGGAAGTATGTGAAGTTTATTAGTCTGTTGACTACTGATCACATACAGCACATTATTTCTGTGGTAGGAGTAACACACAATGACTCTTCTTAATTTCCCTCACAGTTTTGATTTTATTTTTGGCATTTCCACAGGATCCTGAGATATCCCACTGCAATTAATTGTAATTAGATCAATAAATAAGATGATTAAAGTATTTTTCCTTTTTTTATGGTATTCAATGAATTGCCTAAAGGTCTACAAATATTACATACTACTATATGAAAAAAAAGATTGTAATCTGTATGTTTTACAAAAATCTACAAAACCCTTGTACTTCTTCTCATTTTCAATTCGGAGAAACCAAATTTTCCTTTAATAGGACAGTCCTTTAATAGTATCTCAACTGCTTAGTATCACTCCTCACTAATTTGAATTAAAACAAAAATTCTCATCCAAATTTTAATAGTTTTAAGTTCACCTGCTTTCAGGACCCATCAATCCTTAGCACATGAGAAATAAAATAGTCTAGAATCTGACCATATAAACCTTTAAAAGTGAGAAAAAATGCATAAAAGAACTGGGGACAAAATGCCGGGCCACACTATTTAACATAACACTATGAAGTAGGGAGAGGGGATACCCCTCCAACCACCCCATGAGAATACATCAGATGATGTAAAGAAAATGGATACAGTATGCTGCTAATATTATGACATCGAAGAAAGCATGCGCACAATGTTATGCCATTTAAAAGCTAAGTCAAGATAAGCCCGCTTTATGTGTCATTTAGAATGAATAGACTATATTAATATACTGTCCATATTTTAAAATTACCTCTAAAATAAAATGAATAATGCTTTTGCTCCCTGCACAAACCAAACTCCTTTATCTGCACAGTAAAACCAGAGTACTGAGTCAGTTAAAAAATAAAGCTCCTTAGCTTAGATAAAAATTCAATGAAGAAAAATCATCTCTTGTGATGAAATACTGAAAATGAATTATTTTAGTTGCTTTTGCTCCTTGCTAGAATGTTAATTATAAAAGCGTTATTTAATTTTGGGAAAAGATTTGTTAAATTTCAAAACCTAATGTGAGTTCATCAAAAATGAAAACTCCCAAATGTTAGGTGCTAAATTTAAAGCTCAACCCCTTCTTCTGAACCAGTTTTCTGCAGACGCCCAACATATGATAGCTTCTTACCTCACACATATATATGTTTGTGTGTATGTTTTAATAGGCCGTGTGCATGTGTGTGCGTGTGTGTGTATTTCTATGATGAAATATGTGACATCACAACAATAATTAAACAGAAGTTAGCTGAATTTGAATGCAATGACCAGGTAATCTGCATTTTCTTACCACCTGCTATCATTCTCTAAGTGAGCTACCCCAGGTTCACTGGTCCCGCTACCTATTCAAATGAGACAGATGGACCAAGGACCCTGGTGTTTGCTGGTGGGCATTGCCTTCCTGGTTGTGGACGTTTGCTTTTGTCTGCAAGTCCAAAGTTCTTGGCCAACACTAGCAATGACTCAAAGACCTATGACAGAAATAAATAACCCCATTACTTTGTAATAAGCAAAAAGACTGTCATATAAATTGCTGCAATAACCCATTCATTCAAATTATCCATGGTCATATTGCAGCTTGGGACTGCTCAAAAAGGTCTGCTGACGTATTCGTCCCCTCTAAAGCACAAGCAACCAAGGAACACCATTGCTTTTACAATAACATCCAACTTACTCTATTTTTTATAGAGAATCTGAACTTACTACCCCTCATGTTCCAAACTGAATATACAAACAGTTCTCAAAGAAAAATACCACATTTTAAGGTAATTGATGTGGATTTTCCTCTAGTCTTTTTTTTTTTTCTTCCCTCCTTGGAAGCCTTTTTCTGCCCTTTTCTTTTTGACATCAGAGAAACAAATGAAAAGAAAATACCTCAAACCTGAATTAGTTAAGACTGCATTTTCTTTAAAAAAATAATCATATTTTCCCTCCAAATCTCTCTCTTAAAAAGAGTAAGAAAGCTCTCATTTAAGCAACTGTAATCAATACTAGTAATAAAAATCATACATTGTTTAAATATTATTTCCATAAGCAAGTTTTTTCCCTAAATATGGAAAATAAAAGGCAACCTATGAAATAATATAGTAATTTTTGCTATTGACAAGAATATCTGTCAATAGAGCTATGAGATTATTTTTGATTTACTGAGAGACCTTAAGATACTAAGATGATCAGAGAACTGATACTAACAGGCCAGCAGAAAACACTACAGCTAACAGTAGGTGTGGCACAGCTGGTATTCATGGTCCACCAGAAAAGTGAAAACATCCTAATTATATATTTATATTTACATCTATACATTATTCCACCAGAAGGCTTCATGGGAAGTGCTGGACTTTAATCGAGAGTAACTCATTGGACCCTACATGTTTTCATTACCTCCTGGCCATCAAAGAACTGCTGTTGTAAACTTAGACTGTTTATATTTTCCTCTTATTTCATGATGACTAGATGGTCTAAAAACTCAATTGAAATCATCACGTTTTGGACCCTCAATTTAATCTCATTGCTACACCAATCAATTTTTAATTACATACTTCCATCCTTTCAAGATGGAAAGCATTTTTAAGCAGCTCATTAGATCTGTTTTGTTACATGGCAAAGAACTCAAATACATTCATTACTGAATCAGTTACATCTCAGACGTATTATAATAAAACCTTTGCTTTCTGATTTTTCTTGACACTATGACAAACAGCTTGAAACTAAAGATTGTGAAAAAAAATTGCCTTTTATTTTTGTTTTTGATGGAACAAGTGACAGCCCTGATCCTTTGCATTTGACAGTTTATATCCCCATAGCCTGAGCTGAAAATCTGGTTAGGATTGAACAGATTTATCTGGATTCCCCAGACTCATCCTTACCTTGGCGATATCAGTCTGTGACAGTAAGTTGAGTTCCTCTTTTGAAACAGAGAACAACCCTGGCTAACGCCTTTCCCTTCACTGCTCCTGGGACAAAAGCTCTTTGTTTGATAGCATAAAGCCACCTCCACCAGTAGATGAGGCAAATACATGCCAAGAATCAAAATGGTGTCACCCATTTCAAGACACCAGCAGTCCTGGGCAGCATAGGGGCAGCTCAAAAAGGTCTATCCGAGTCCGCAGGGTCATCCCAAACACAACAACAATATTTCTGCATCAAGTCCCTACACCCTTGCAGCACCACAGACCATCATTTTGGACCTCTGCTCTGCTGCTGTTACAATCAAAGGACAGTGATGTATGTCACTATGGCATTACTATAGGTATTACTAAATCTTCCTTGTTAGGCTCTTCCAGGAGGGAGGGAATCAGTGGTGGGCAGGAGGCAACACAGCATCCTGAGAGTTTTACAAACTACTGACACTCTCAACCCCTTCAGTGAAATCTTGCCATAAAAAGTGTGTATGCATGTACTTACAGGCACATTTAATTTCCAGTTTACGAAACATCTGGGTAACAGTATTTTATATTATTAATTTTGCTCCCTTAAGATGAAATAGTAAGGTGTAATGCTGGAATAGAAATAAATAAATAATGAAAAGACAGCTATCTGGTCACTAAGTCACCCTGGTCACCATCTGACCTGAGGGAATATGAAAGGGTTTGTGCACTCAAAGTATTTGGAATCTATTAGTTATGTAATTCAGAAGAAACAGAATATATATAGAACCAAGTGATCGATAGTCCCTAGAGATAAGCAAGTATAGATATCCAAATTCAGATCTAAAAAAAGGTAGGTCAAGTCCCAGAATTGTGGTTTGGGTTGTTTCAGAAAATACAGGCAGTGGCATTTACTAATTTTTCCCCTTAACTTTTGTCATAGCATTTGTGGATAAATGTGCCTGCCTGAGTATGGCATAGCTTCCAATAAATATTTCAAATTACATACCTCTAATGTATACTATTTTACTTTGAACTTCCATAGTTGTGTGTACTCAACTGTTGCATATTTCTAGATTAGTGAAACTAAAATATTTTTTAAAGCCACCTCAAAGACCTCTGAAAATAAAACTGAAGATAGCTAAGCACTCAAACCTCTCGGACAACTTTGAAAATTGAACCTGAGCACTTCTCATCCCCCACTCTTCCTTATTGTCAGTGCAAGCATAGAGCTGTTGGGGGAAAAAAAAAAGAGGAAAATAAAAAAGCAACATACTGTTGTAATAAACATCACAGCACATTATTTTGAGAACCGTGAAATGCAAAGTAGCAAAATGTTATTACTCAGTTTAGGACTTTATTTTGTCATTTTAATGACTGCTATTCTTGTTTAAAGATCCATGGAATCTTAAATAACACTGAACTGCCAGAACCTCAACTTCAAGTCCCATTCTATGAGATTTCCAGTGCTGCAGTGCTCCCTGGAGTTACACTGCTGAACTAGTTCAGCTCTGGTCTGAAGTTTGACCGTCACCCCAAGGGAAGTCCCAGGACAACCTTCAAACCAATCAGCTTTGCTGAATGCTCAGACATCCAGTGCAAAGAGGAATGTCCAAGGTCCTCCTCCATAGCTTAGATTTCATGTGGGTGGCTCACTTGTTTAATATTTGCATGTTTCCAGTATCTTGCCCGCTGTGAATACACTGGAAAACTTCCTACGCAGCCCATTCTCTGTTTACATCTTTCTGGCTCTTTGAGGCCTATCACCTTCTGTTTAGAAAAAAAAAAGATATTGACGTTTTCTGGCCTTTTCTGAAGCTATTCCAGTTTCCAGCCTATTTCCAGAGATAAACTCTATCAAGTGATTCTTTTGCTGCACACATGGAATATGCGTGATTGATAGTAGAGGTTGCTATTAAACTTCCTGAATTATGGTAGCAGACCTTTCTTTTTACATCTTTTTGCCAGTTTTGTACATGTTAATACAAAACCGTGAAACCACAAATTTTGTTTTATTTTAGTATTTACATTATTTTTATATAAAAATAATGGGAGAAATACATTCTTTAAGTATAAATTATTTGTTAGATCTATACCTACTATGCAAGTAATCTTTTATGCTGATTTATTCAAACTATTAGAAAACACATCTATCTCTCCATTCATATTGTTATAAAACTTGAGAACAAATAGTCATTAAAATTAATATTAACAAATTGATAAAGTACCTAACAAATGTAGGGCAGCACCAGCTAGAGCACAACTTTAGCAAGTCAATTTATTATGAAACCTCACAGTTAATAAGGATCTTGTCTAACAACAATAATTTTCTTCAAGTTGCAGCATAGCCTTTTTTGCACATCAATGTAAGAGGAGGGAGTTTCATGGTTTTCAAAGAGGCCTAAGGATATCGCACCTGGAACAAATATCTAAATCAGGCCTAAACCTCTTAACTATCTTTTAAAATCTCACCTTTAATGTGGAATATTTCTGGAGACTTTGCATTTTAAATTTCTAAACCCATTTAATGATATTTTTCTATTTAAAAATGTTATTTTTTCCTTTGAAAGAAAAGTTCTTCTAACTTTTGTAACTAACAACAATTATTTGAAACAACAACAAAAATTTATGAGTAATTTTCTGTTGAATCAGCTCTTGTCCCAGGTAAACTTTACTGGAAGAAGCAGCCCTGTCTAAACAGTTGATAGGGAAATTCACATTATCCTTTTGACAGTAGCTATGTACTCTGACTTTCCACTCCTCAGAGTTTTCTACTCTTTTCTCTGCACCAGCCCTCCTAAAATTATTATTGCAGATGCCTTCAGTGTCCCTACCTTCCTGACTAAAACTGAGCTCCCTTGATAATGGACTCTGATAAGACATTTGAGGTATCAGTTCCTGAGTATACATCACCAAACTCTTCAGATGGGTTCTCAGCCCTCTTTGTTCATATTATTTGTTAAATCTTCCCTTTCTGCACTTCAGATGTGCTAGGCAAAGACCAAAAGTGTCACATTCATTCTTTAAAGTGTTGATTTTTGTCTCCAAAGCTTTCTTTTAATAGCATTCATTATCTCTCACAGCAGACCTTGAGAGTGAGCAGGCAGCAGACTGACTAGAAGTATCTGAGACTGGGTACAGCTACTGTTTTTTAAGACTCAGTTCAAAGTGCTTAATCACACATTTAAATCCTATTAAAGTCAAGTGTTTACTTCAGTTTAAGCAGGACCTGAGCAAAGCAGTTTGTTCTGAGGAAAAATAAGGGCATGCTTTGTGTGAGCAGGATACACCATGATGGGCATCTCCTCCCCACCGTTTGTCACAGACCCAAGCCATGAGATTCATATTCACAGCCAGAGCAAAAGAGATTTATGTTGTTCTTTCTTCCAGGTTAACATTGATGGTTTTATCTGTAGGAATACTTTGGGCTACTAAGGCAAATAAAGCTGACATTTGAAAAGCACAGCAGGCTTCATTAGCCAAGTCAACAACTAGGGGATGGCAGAAATACCAACAAGCACCAGCACTTTGTTACCGAAGCAGAAACTTTCATTTGCAGTGTTGAACCTTGCAGTCAAATTAAGAAAAATACTGCAACTTCTTTGTCATACACCTTGCATTTGAGGCACAAATTTCAGAGATATGGATAAGGCACCAGACTGGCACCACAATTCTCAGAGGATGGATGGTAAAATTATAATAATAAATGCCAAATGCACTTAAGTTGTATTATTAGCTCAATTATATTATTTGAATATAAAAACTACTATTGACAAATATTCCATGGCTCGCTTTGTAACTTAGACTTTGGCGAACTCTGCCTTGTTGAATGCACACTTTTTTTTTGCATTTGGCAATAGCTGTTCAAATGTTCCATCAAGTAGAATGCAAGCAGGCAAAATGCTGCTTAATTTAGTTGGCTATGTATATCACAGGGTATTTTTTGCCCTCAGTGCCATTGACCATAGAGACATTTCAAATACACCTAATTAATTAGTGGTTTGCAAAAGACAATTAGATATAACAAAGCACCTCACTTGCTCCAAGATTTAAACAAATTAAACTTATAAAGGGCACTAGGATAGTAAGAGCAAACTCAAGCAAAAAATAAAAATAAATAATTGCAGATATTTTTTTAATACTTGTCAATGTCTTGGGGTTTGGTTGTTTTTTTTTTTCCTCTGAATGCATATTCTGTTAATAAATATTTTCTCTTCATTTATACAACATGTATTCTCCATGTTAATGACTATTACAATTATTTATTCATTTCTTTCAAGGGTTCAAAGCACTTTACAGTGCTCAAGTAAAACAAAATATAGGTTTGCATGCTGTGGAAGACAAGTAGATACACTGTCAAACAGAAAAAATGACATTTTCTTTTACTCTGAAAATTATTCAACCTCCTTCCCTTCCTTTCACATATTCTTAATAGCCATCTTTACACTATCTTATTTTGGTAAAGAACTGTTCAGAACAGTGTGATCTTGAGTCAAAATGTTATAATCAAAATATATCCATGGTCAGGGCCTTCATGTTAGAGTCTTTATGATATATCGTTTTGTCCTACTCTTTATTTTAACTTTTTTTTGTCGTTGTTATTTTAATCCCCAATCTCTGCTTTACATCCTCTCCTTAGTAACAATTATGCTGCTGCCATTCATTGGGAGTTTGCTCAATTTTTATACTTCCCTATGACACCAAACATTGCATAATAGTTAATTTTTGCCTATGATACATTGATTGGATATTCTCACTAGTCCCCTGTATAAAAACAGAATCAATATCCCTTTCTGAGTGTTCCTTAACACATTCATAAATGAAGGGTTACACCTTCCTTTGATATGCGTGTACTTAATTTATAGCAGCTGAAGTGTCTGGGGAAAATCATATACCATTACCTAGGCAAGTACAGGGGGTGTGTGCAGAGTTTCTACAGGAGAAGATGGGGGAAAAATCCTATTGTTAGCTCTCCCTGTAGTAGAAGAGGTGCGTGTTGAATGCAGTGCAGTTGCAGACATTTGGTAGCCTCCGTAAGACCTTCACACTAATACATGTGTGCGGAGAGCTTTATGGCAAGTGTTGGAGACCACAGTGCCTGTGAATCTCTCTACACACGGGATT
Source organism: Microhierax caerulescens (assembly GCA_035590215.1). Taxonomy (NCBI): domain Eukaryota; kingdom Metazoa; phylum Chordata; class Aves; order Falconiformes; family Falconidae; genus Microhierax; species Microhierax caerulescens. The sequence continues at coordinate 8,882,903 of JAVJGJ010000001.1, forward strand.
CAAAAAAGAAACAAAAACAAAAACAAAACCCACACAAATCCAAATAACCAGCGATGCACTCCCAGGCCTCCTCTGCGTTACTGTCAAAAGCAACTGAGATGAACACAGGGCAAGGAAGGATAGGCCTGAGTGGATTCTTTAAATTCTGCTCTGTTACCTGAAAAGTCTGTCTCGCTCACTCTTTCCCCCACCCCACAAAGCCACACATACTGCTTATGAACACCCCACGCCAAGCATGGTAACAGACCAAGGGCATCTCCACAAGACAAAATCACCCGACTTTCCAGTTCAGTGAACTGTGTCATGCAATAAGCAGTATAATTTGCATGAGTACTCTAACAAAAAATTTAAAATAAATATTTCATACATATATAATAGTCACCCCTTCCATCCAGAGGGTGTTTTGTTTCTCTGTAGAGTTGGAAGAAATGCACACACACGCACACTGCCCAAGACAGGACCATGCCTCAACGTAAGAATGACCAATTGCTTTTCAAGAAGCAGTTGTAAGAGAACAAGAATATGAAGGCTGGGAAGCATTTACTACGGAATATAAATCTTCCTTAAGCAACTCCATTGACAGATTCCCTTTGCCATTAGGTTTTTGAATTACACTGTTTCTGCATAATACTGGAGAATAAGCATTAAGTAAATGAACACGGCTTGAAATTCACTTCCACGGAAGAGCTGAACTAGAAAAATTATTCTGTAAAGTGTTGATATTGTCCTGATACTGGATATCAGGCAGCATCTTGAAACTTTTATTTTTTTAGTATTTAGAAATTATATGGATTTTTTTTAAGATGTCTGTCCTTCTTTTTTCCCTGCTCTTTCACCAAACAAATCATCACACCTCATTTTTGAAGCTGAGACTTCTACACGAAGGCATCAGTGAGTCATAGAGAGTACACTTTACTGCTGATGTGATGGTATCATTATTACTGTCTCACTATCACTCCTGTAAGGCCATTGCTATTGAATGTCTAGGGATGATCTCATTGGTGATATTTTTTTTAAAGTTAGAGCATTTGAAAATACTTAAAATATAGCTGTTCATGGTAAAAGATTTTATTCAAATGTAGCTAAATGTAAAATTCCAATGTAACCTCCTCAAGAAGTCATTTTGGCAATATTCTAAATATTAATTAAGAATATTATATCAAGTATTGGTACAGGATTTTACAGTTTCAAAAACTTGTGTTTATGTGTATGCATCAGGTTTTTATTTTCCTGTACCTCTGTGTCTGAGAACACCAGATAGCTTTTTATTATCAGTATTAATGGAGGTGATTAACATAATAATATTTAAAGAAAATGACCATGACATTTAAAACAAAATGATCTATAGGTTGTCAAGAACATATTTTTTATTATATTTTTGCACTGGACAATGTTAAACCCTAACTACTTAAAGTAAATATAAATGCCATTCATATAAATAAAAATAAGTGGATTGTTTTTCAAACCTGAATAAATATTAAGAAAGGAGATGCAGGCCAAGAGGTTTCAGCTTAATTTATGGCAGAATATTATACAACAGGTACAAAATGCAGCTCTTTTACAAAGACTAGCTGAATGTAGTTGATTAGCCTATCTGAAGAGCACTTTGTAAAGAGTTCTTAGCCTGTTGTTGCGTATTAACAATATGCAACAGACCCCATCAATAGACCCCATCAATCCAGTCAAGAATAAACTGAAGCACAGTTAGATACTAAAAAAATGACTCTGTATATATGACATAATAAATACGGTCACAATACAAATAAAAAGTGTTTGACTACTAACAAAACAATTTTTTAATAAACCTCAAATATTGTGTTTAAAAAAACCCTGGAAAGTCTGGTAAAAACCACTTTCTTCCAGAAGCTGGTCATAGAGCAAAACTGAAAAGGTTCCATACATTGTGGGAACTTTGTTGATCTCTGCTGATAAAACATTATTTAAAATTATTCTATATCTCTATTAAATTAATAAAAGTTAGGGCTGGGGGACCCTTTCATTCATTTTATGCCACATTAACCATGGGCTTGATGCTGTACAAGACACAAAGGAATAGTACTGATGCACACAGCGATAGACTTTGGGCATGAAACCAGGTCTCCAAGTTTGGAAATGCATCTCAACCAGGAGGTTTCTTAAAAATAACTCCCTGCTGCATCCATCAACTCCCCTTATGTAACTTGCACTTCAATACAGGTAATTTACAAAATATAACGGGGGTGGGGGG
>JAVJGJ010000001.1:8902667-8941052 GCA_035590215.1 Microhierax caerulescens
AACTGGGACAACTGACCATAAGAGGAATGTGTCTGACTTCTGCAGCAGTGAAGTTCCTAGATGGGACTGAATAATAATCAGAGTATCTTTGATCTGTTTCTGAAAAGGACAGGGTGATACAGCTGTCTGAGACAGCAGAACAGAGAGCTTGATGATCCCCTGCAGTTCTGTGCAGCTGGTGTTAACACAAACCAACAAAAATAAAAACCATTACACAGATTACTCTTTTAAAAGTACCACAAGTAAAGTATCAAGTAAAGCAAATTGTTCACGAGTTTACACAATAAAATATTGTACAAAGACGTAGTTCAAGTACTGTACAATTCAGGATGAGCTAGCGCTTTGATTATGAAATCTCCGTGCTCTGCTTTAGAAAAAAACCAACCTTCAGCATATTTTATGTCATACTTGAAAACCTTTGGGGTTTTTTTTTCCCCACTGCTTGAAACACTGGCCCTCGCTTTTTGGGGAATATGTGGGTATTTACATACTGTATTTTTCACACTTTAGTCTGGTTTATATTCACACCAGCAAGTAACTATCCTTCAGATAAAATTTTCTCATCAGCTGTCATTCGTGAAGAAGTATCTTCATCTGCTAGGAAATATCAAATTCATACACCTGACATCCAGTAAGGTTGCTTGATGTGTCTGCCATGTTGATTCCTCTTTTTACACCAGTTACATTATCTCAGTGTTCTATGTAATAGCTGCAAGCAGCTTGGAAACTAGCTGAAAGGAATGTTAATTTATTTAGTTGGGTCTTTTCACAGTGCATTACTCATGGGTGTTGTAGAGGGTGTGATGCTTAAAAATACATATATCTGTATGTATATATCAAGTGCTGACTAATCTTTAACACTTTTTTAGCCCAAAGTTTATGCCAACAGTTAACTGGGATAACAATCATGTGCTCAGACACATCTTCTTAAATATTTTACAATTGTCAGCAAAATCTAAGGAAGTAATAAAGTACCTTAAAGTGGTCATGTTCCCTTTTGTTCGTTCCTAAATACTGTCTACAATTGAATTTTCTGCTAGGTATTCCCTTCTCTCCTTCTGCTTCTCAATCTCCACAAATAAATTATGGAAAACCTAGTTTCTGAACTGCAAATACCTTTCTGTTGAACTTCTCCAATTTATCCATGAGCCATGTGAATGCTCAACTGGACACTAAATATCAGCCTACATACAGGGAACTCCTCACATTAAATAAAAGGTTGCTTAAAGTCAAGAAGGTGTGGTTTTGATACCTCTTGGAATAACAAAGGTTCAGCTTATTTAAATGAAATGTGGACTTTTTTGGAGGGCTGAAAATAGTGATCAGCATTGCAGAATTAGTCACTGATACCTACCTTGGAAAGCACAATTCTTGTTCCTTCAGAGAATTCATGGCTTGTTGTGCATGAAAGTCTCATTGAAGAGTGGTCTCATTTTTAGGCATTTTTTGAAAATAGTACTCACAACTTTTGCAATAATCTTCAGAAAAGTTCCTGCTTGAGTTGTCTCATATCTGGGCCCACCAGTCCCCATTAGGTAATATTTTAAAGCAGTGATGTATTGAAAAAAAAAGGTTCACTAAGTCATTTCCTTGGTAACATGATTTCTAATGAATCCTTTCATATAATCATGCATATCTTTATAAATATATCCTAAGCAATAAACTATGATTGAAATTAAGTAAAATACACTCTTAAGGTTGATTTAATCTCTTTTACCGAATAACCATTAAAATGAAAATTCTCTCACAGGATCCTCAAGTCAAAATGAGGAACATGGTAATAAACATTGGGTAATAAAAATAAATTAAAAATCAAAGCTTTATGATGTATTTTCCTATCAAAATGGAAGTATCAAATTGAAAACAATAATGATGCTCTTCCACAGTTAAGAGTTCGAACAGAACATCTCAGAATTTGATTTACAATTACTGGCATCTTGAAAATGAGCCATCATCTTACATTTTAAACTGCTACCACTCAATCCATCAAGTATTAAAATCTTGGTGTTGATTAATGGCATTCTCTCACACTGTTTCTCTCGATGAGGCTTGAAAGAAACCGAAGCAATATTTAGTATGAAACTAGCAGGCTATAAGGTTGCACACCTTCTCCATGCCCAGTTCAGTCACTCCCACCACGCTCATAAGCAGCAGGTACTTGGTCGGTTGAGAAATTTCAGTAATTTCACCAGGATACGAGTATACGACGCATACTTTTCAGTGGCTTTCAGCGTTACATTGGCATGGGCCCCAAGCACCTGGTGCAAGCGGGCTGAACGCAAACACCGACTGCAAGAAGCAGCTTTCCAGCTGCGGGGCTCTTGCCCAACGAGCTGCAGTGCCTGAGCAATGCCCCTATGGAAATGTCCTCATCAACAAAGGGCTCAGGGACTACTAAGATTCATTGGACTTTGTGCTCCCTTCTGCAAGATGAGGTTGTAAGGCCCAGTAGTGTACAGGATGATGTAAGCAATTTCCCTAGCAGCATCACAGCTTTATTCCTACTGCTCAGTTTGTCTTAGGTTCAGAGTTACTCCATCCAAACTGCTCTACGACGGCTGATAATAATCCTGCATATTTTTTGTTTGCACTGATGTTCAGTCCTGCTTGCTCTTACTATCATCCTTTTCTGTGGACAAACTTTACGGAAAGGCAGAAAAAGCAAATTAGGCTCATCCAATTTCACTCATTCTGTTGCAGAGCCTCCATCTAGATTTGGAGAACAGCAACATGAAACCAGAAAAGAGGACGGAATATGGATATCCTAAAAATTGTACCTGTTGCATCAGTTCAGACTATAAGGAATGCAGTTTCCTTTAATTTGCAGGAAAATTGTTAACGGTAAACACCCTTTTTTAATGCTATTTCTTTTAAATGTGGCTATGACTGAGAGCATTTGCAGGTTGTGCATTTCAAAGAAAGTCCAGTGTAGTTACTAAACTTTTCCTTGTGTGATAGCCATGACTACAAACTTTCTTCTATTAAAATCTTAAGGAATCTTTATTGTGTAAGAGCAACTAGGCACAGATGCTCCAATTTAAACTGTAATTTTTTTTTTAAAAAAAGGCATTTATAAATACCACCACAGTTGCAAGCTACTTTATACCTTTACTCTTTAATGCTCAACATCTTGGTGCCAGTCTCTCCTTAGAAATACACCATTATTTAAACTGGACAAAATACATGATTTTTGCTGTAAGTAATAATATGTAAAAGTAAACTTGAAATAGAGAATTCAATTTAAGATTTTTATTTTAATAAATCTTTTTAAATGCATTCAACAGTAGGTATGCCATTCTATCCTAAGTATTATTTACTCATTTAAAGAGCTTTCCTAGGCTATAAGAAATAATTAAAGCACAGAACCAAATTACAGTAAATATTAGCCAAGCTCTTATACAATCTGAAAAACTGATTTTATGTGTTACATTGTGACTGGATCAACTAGTGTAAACCAAACAATGAAACAGTCTACTAATAGCCTGGAAAAAAGCGTCTTTTTTTTTTTTTCTCAGACTGTTCCTAAACCTCAAGGAGCTTGGACATCAAATTCAGTGGACAGATGATGAGATCTTTAATACTTTGAAAATGGCTCTTGTAAAAACTTTTTCAGAAGAACAATCCAGTTTTTCAAACGGTAATATGGAATAGCTGTGACTAAACATGCAAGAAAATATCTTCAGAGTTTCTATCAGCTACACCCTTTTGTTTGAAGTGACAAGGCCTATCATTAAGCAGAAAAAATTTGCTTCTCCAGCATAACAGACACACCAGCAACGTGTTCTCACATTTTCTTTCTTACCGTTATTACCTTTTCACATATAATTGGTTTCACACCTTTTTGAGGAGTCTAAGCTGAAACCCATTTGATTTCTCCATAACACACCCAACCCTGCACCATCACAAAACCTTTAAAAATATTCCAGCACTTCCATGCTTACCGTATTAATATAGTCCACATCCCCAACTACTGCCACACTGCTTTACCTCTGTAGCAAGTTTTTCCTTTGACATGATGCTTCCTATCGCAAACCATCATTTATACTGTTTCTAGGTACAAGACTGGACGCCAGCATTGTCACATACCATTTCCCTCCTCTAATTTAAGCACCATTTCTTAATCTTTTTGAAAGCAACAAAAAGGAAAATGTTAATTGCCAAAAGAAAGTATAACTTGCACATATATTTTACACAGACTGCACATTGGTCTTTGGCCTAATTCCTTTCAGAAAGCAAGAAACCTCAAAGCAAGAGCAGTAAAGAGAGAAGAGGGATAAGAGGAAAAGCAGAGGAGGAACCCAAGAGAAAAAACAGTCTTTATATTTTATTTCTAATAATCCATAAAACATTGTACAAGAATGTAATAAAAAAAAAAGGTGGGGAGAGAAATCAGAAAGTAGTTTCAGAGATTAGACAAAAATGGAAAGAAACTACGAGAAACAAAATCCTCCAAAAAGAACAAATATGCAAGCAGAGCTGCAAGGGAGAAGAGACAATCCCGTGGAAGATGATGACAGCGCAGGAAGGACAGTACAACACGAGGCAGCGTGTTTACCTCAGCAAGGAACCAAAACACTCTGATGAAGTGTTGGTCACAGCCTCAAACCCAAGTGGGATAACCTCACCAGAGGACAATAAAACCCCAAGCTCCAACAGTATCTAGTCCTAAGCTTTCCCTTTATTCAGAGCGTATATAGATGTACCATTAGGGTTAAACCCATAAGTAGGGTAGTATCTGGTATCAGCAGTAGCGCATGCAGTATCAGATACCATGCACGTTCAGAATACACACAATATTTCTATCATTCATGATATAGCATATACTCATTACTTATGTATATATATTATTAATGTATATACAGCCCTCAGGAGATTGATTGACATCAGATTTCTTTAATGCCTGCCTTATTTGGAGTCTAATTAAACAGAAAAATCTTCAGTGTAATTTAGCAAACTTCAGACAGGGATAGTACTATTGTTTGGTACTTAATAGTAGATGGGCATGCCACGTGCTCCACCTGAAGGGGGAGGGCACAAACGCTACTAAGGACCCTGGCCAACAGAGCTGGGAGGTGACAGGCAGAGCAGGCAAGTCGGGGAGCAAAGATAGCTACTTTCCTGCAGTTCCTCATCCCTGCAACCAACACCAGTCCCCTTCATTCAAAATCCCACAATCAAATTGAAGCGGTATTCCCTAAACGTTATGTCCCCGTGTGCACACAGAAACTCACAGCTGTGGGTGCAGGATGATGCTGTTGCACTGCGAGTCCCAGAACAAGACAGTCAGCTAGCTGCCAGCCGTGAAGCAAGGGAGAAAAGGTGTCTCCAACTTGAAGAACACAGGACCCACCTTCGTGTTCACTCACTATCAATAGAAACAAGAGTGAGGCAGCTGACTACCCCCCTCCAAGGGAGCAGAAAGCAGCAAGGAAACCACAAGACATGAGGAAGAAAAGTCAAGGCTGTCAAGGATATAACAGAGCCTGTGACTGGGCAGAGAAAGCTCCACAGAAAAAAAGAAAAAAAAAAAAAATCTGAATGAATACTGTCAGTATAGCTGATGAGAGAAAATGAATAAATAAATAGATAGATAAAAATCTGAATAGTAGCAATGGAAAAGCACAGAAGAAAACAGAAGGGAGGTGCTGGCCAAAGAACATCAAGTGAAAACACAAGTATCCAGATCACACTGCAGAAACACGTAAAATTTACTCAGTCTTGCTTAACTGTATTTTATTTATTAACTTGCTAATTTGAGAAGTTATGTGTCAGTGTTTGAGAGACATATAGACAACACCCTTCGCAACATGCTTTAACTTTGGGTCAGACCTGAAGTGGTCAAGCAGCTGGACTAGACAATTATTGCAGGTGCCTTCCAACTGAAATATTCTACTCTATCTTAAAATCTTAGACTTTGGTAAGAAAGACAGTACAGTTAACTAACTACACTGTGTACCACTCCACTTTCATTCTAGTGTCTGATCATAAGCTAAAATAGCTTTTTTTGCCCTTGTGAGGATGATTCCCTTTATGGAAAACAGTAAATGAATCTGAAGCCAGCTGGAGTGGGGCAAACGGTGGCAGTGCTCCCCCAGCCACTGCACTTATGCAATGTTGCTTAGAAAATTTTACTGCAGGAGCAAATGGAAAAATCACCTCTGTCATGTCCCTCAGCTGCCATGTGGCACACCAGCTTGAAAAGATAAGTGTTATCATCTGAACAATATCAGTCGAGAACAAAATCAGGATACGAGCAAGCGAGAAGATGCAGGATTGATTTTTCCGCCTGCAAAAGGTGTAAATCTCAGTATTTTCACTTGCAGGTGGACAGCCCAACATATACAAGTGCTTAGTGAATAATTATCCCAGAAGTCAGAGATTCATAGCAGGGGTTATCATCTCAGTAACTGCATCCTATTCACGTTGTAACATGGTTTCTCAGAACCTCAGAAGAAACCTCATGGTTTCTGAGAACACACATTTGATTAGAGATACTCTAAAATTACACAGCCAACAGAGCAAAGGAGGCATTGCCAAATGCTTCCAAAATGCAGATAAGACTAAGAACTCCCCCAGCATCAGCAGGTACTTTTACACATCGGCATTAAAAAAATCTGAATGAATACTGTCAGTATAGCTGATGAGAGAAAAATCTAGTGTTGATGTGAAGCCTTATGACTTTAACTCTGTGAAACTAGCACTCCTTCCCCATTCACACATCCAAGTCAAAAAAATATTCTCTAAATTGTATACTGATGACACCAGGAACCAAAGCCACTAATCATCTTTATGTTCTGTTGTTACAAGCTGAAAGAGGTCCTATATAGCATGCATATATTCAAGATATCTATCAAACACTTTAATAAAGTAGAAAATAAAGAATAAATTAAATACTATTTTCTAATTAAGAAGTTAGTGTTTCTGCTTTTCTACCTATTTCTCAATGTTCGGTTCCACATACTCTTTTCCACTCTAGCATCTCTTTTGTTTAATTGCTCTTACTAGCTGCTTAATTTCATTGAAAATTGGGATTTTTTCCCCTTCTTAAAAAAAAAAAAAAAAAAAAAGGCAAGCAACCATTTACCACGCATTACATTTCCTTAAACCTCATCATTCTTTTCCCTGTGTCAACCATTTTGTCACCAAAATTACTTCCTCTTTTACTCTTCCTTTACAAGTAACAGCCCAAATCTGATGATCTTTTGGAAAACATTACATCTCATAATGGCACGTATGAGCTCATTCTTTATCTCTCCCAGTTATATTATCCCATCACACAAGAAACACGGTGACTTTTGAACTTCAAAACCTTTGCAGCCCTACGGGAGCTGATGAGCAGGGGATTGTCGCTTTGTCTTTCTTTGCACTGAATCAGAACAGATTTAGCATCAGCTTGACCTGGAGACTGAATTGAATCATTAGGTAAAATTGAATGCTTGTGGAAAATATGTAAAATAGCGTAGTGATATAACGTAATTGAATCCTTCAAAAGCTCTTCCATACAACTCTGCAGATGTTAAGCAAGTTATTTATTTTGCCTCAGACTTTCATTCTCTTTGTTCTTTATGAAAGCTTCCAGATAAATTCATACAAATTCTAGGGAGACTTTTTTTTTTTTTTAACAAAATTCTTTGTAGCATTGTCAATGATAGTTAACATACTTAAGTTAAACATACTTAAGAAAAAATAGGTTCATTTTCTTTCTTTCTGAAATCCATTATTCCTACAAATTATTCTTTACCTCAGTTAATCTCTATAAAAGTATACCTTCACCATAAATATGTATGTACTTCTATAGATTTTTGAAATAGAGCTTTAAAATATTACAAGGAAAAAGCAAAAAGTATGTTGTATTGTGTGTAAGATACCAATTTACCTGTCTGACCTTTGATTAAGTATTTGATGAGGCTCTCACTCCTAGCAGGAAACGTTCTCTGGATATAACACATATGATTTATTTCAGAACAAGAGATCCAAGTTAAGACAATTTTCACATCCCCTAATGACTTGGTATAGTAGAGAATCTTCCACAGGTCACCTGATGGCAGACACAGTTCTCCAATTATTCAGTGGTGGGATTTTACTGTTATTCACTGGAGGTTTTTTACTGATGTATTTATGTTCAATTTGTGCAGGCAGTTGTGATAGAGCGATGTACTTTTCACAGCTTTATAATCAACATGAATTTTAGGAAGGTGGGGCAGAGATGCCTTATGCAACCTCTTTTCCCCGCTAAGCCACTAGCTTTGATTTTGGATGTCTTCAGTGGTGACTTGGAGTTGAGTGAGAGGGAACCACAGCATGTTTGCTGCTGTGTTCAGTCCGCCCTCGGTTTTGCTTTCAGGGAACATTAAGTACAGCAGCCATGCAAAATATCTCTGCATTTTTTACAATAAGGGTGAGACTTAATTCTATTAAACACCATTGCCATAGTTCTGGGTTTAATTTTTAAGAGTTTCCTTTCCAAAGGAAAGCTACCTTAGTAAAACCAAGCTTTTACTTTCAGTCTTGCCTATTGCACTTCATTACAACATCTTCCATTGTCTTTACTTTGGTTTATGATGCCTTCCTCATAAAGCCTTTATGACACCTGTCTTTTGAAAGCTTTCCTGTCTGAGAATTCCTTTTTCTTTCCCAGATTTCCTTTCTGGGTGCTGCTTTGATGAACCATCAGCCTACCTTCAGCAAACAAGCTGTGTTTATGTTCTTCCAAGCAAGTACCATCTCACCTGTTGCGGTACTTGTCACATCCTGTGGGAAAGCTAAAGTCCTCCAGACTTTGGCTAAACTTTAATCTGAAATAAGTCATGTAGCATGAAGAAAGACTGTAATATTACTTCCAAACTCTAAGGAACAACACACTGCTTTTTAGAGGGATATTAATTTATCCAGCTGTCAGCAACTGTCCTAAACACATAGGAAGATAGACAAGGAAGATTGTTTACTTAACTGCATTACATTATTAAACAAAAGTTAGTAATTCTTCCTTAAAGGAGGGCTTCTGTCAGGCTCTGCTCCTTGACAGCAGTTCACAGTCTTCTCAAACCAGGAGGACTAGAAGATGCTTCTTGCTGTAATCACAAGCATCACCCACCTAAACTGCCAGTTCTTGGGAAACTTGTACAAAGTTAGTTTCTGTTCAAATTGCACCAATGAAACTGAAGCATAAGGGACTGGACAACCTGTTCCTGGTTACGAGGACACATCATTTTAACTAAAGTCTCTTGCTTTTAGTTACGTTATTTTCACCTGTGTGTCTTCATGTCTTCAAAGCCAACTGGGTTTTCTGTGAGGCATGAAAAGGTTTTCCCCCCCTCTGAAGTGGCTTACGGTTAACTAAAATAAAGGACAAGTCCTTTGGCTTGAAAGAGATTGTTAGCTCTCCATGTCCTGATATCAGTCAGAATAAACTGTGCAATTAATTCATTCTTTGAGCTATTATTAAAGCACTTCCAGTGAAGTTTGGGTCTTGCATCCTGTTTCCTATCAACTCCTCTCAGTAAGAAACGATTTGGCTCTTCACCTTAGCACATCTGAGACTCCCCTTCCACCAGGATCTTTTATTCCCCACATCTACTGAAATAAAAAAATAGGCAAATACTAGCAAAAATTATCTGAAAAAAAACTAAAATAGTGTTTGCAACAAAGACAAGTAAAAAAGGTATAACAAAGCAAGCCTGTTGTACTTACAGATGCTAAATAACTGGAAATACCTACAAAATAGCCATTTTCCAAGTTATGTTTTTATGTGTCCTATAGGATATTGCTTAACTGAGGCTGGCATTTTTATGAAGCTTCCTGCCATTTTTAATTGCAGCCACTCTTTCCACATCTATTTGCATGTTCTAAATCAAACCAAGAGCTGAAGGTGTATTCAAAAGATCTGTTTCCAGCTGTTTGAAATTACTACTCTGAGCTAAAAATCAATGTTCTATCAACAACCTGTTTTTTAAAAGTAATTTTAGAAAGTAATTTCAGCTGTTAACTTAAGGCTGCCCTCATATTCTTTCCCTATGCCCTCTTCTTTCCTTAACTCCACCATCCATTCTATCTCGAAAACTGAGAATTAACTGAGACATTATTGCTTAAACGCAACGATAATTAGATTGTTTAGATTTAGCAGTGATTACCTATTGCCTTCACACAGTCAAATAGGACTGGAGTTTGTTTCTTGTCAATGCTTGCTGTCTTTCTGAAAACCTGCATTTCCAACTGTGAAATAATAACTAATCCTCACCCCTTATCCTACCTCCTATATTTCCCAGAACTTTCAGATGTGAAAATTAAATATCTTAGCTGTGTCTGCAGGCTCTCATCTCATTAAGTCTTTTGATTTTTTTAGTAAATAGTTGTGGAGAACTGTAATGTCAAATATAAATATGGAGGGGAGAGGAAGGAAGTAGATAAAGCATGGAAAGAGATCAGCAAAGGACTAATACACAATAATCTTCTGCCTTTACAGGTAAAATTCAAACCTTCAATACCTACATGAATATAAAACACCTCTGCCTAGCTTGAAAAATATATTGATGTCATTTTTTCCACATCCTTACCTGGTTTCTCATATTGGTTTGGAGTTGGTAGTCAAAGATGTCTGCTGCAAGTGCTGGAGGATTTCACTACACCTGTAAGGACTTCAGCTACTCCATATCCTCCAACATACTGTCCTCACATCCATCTCTCACAACACACACAGGTGCACAAGCAGAAAAATGAACTGCTTTTTCCGTATGTCCAGCGTAAGCAGACCTCCACTAAGGTGAAGAAGTTGTATGCATGCTGTCTACCCCTACAGAGCTAGCGGCAGAACTGAAATATGTATCAGTTGAGCATAAAGATAGTTTTCATCCCATTTAAGATTACAGATTCTAAATACTTTTTTTTAAAAAAGGTCCATGTGACAGTGTTTAGCTGTGAAAGCAGATCCATTTTAACATGTGAAAAACCAGAGCAAGATACTGTATCTAAAGCCAGACAATGATGTGCCTGTACCTATCTTTCATAAAAACAAGTCCTCTCAGAACGCAGCTTAGAAACATAACAAAACTTGTGATACTTTGGCTTTAAAACTGCCCATCATTTTATCTTTTACTATTTCCTAAAAGCGTACATCAGCTAGCTGGCAAACTGACTGCTGGACTGAGGAAAGTGCTTTCACAAGATGATCCTCAAATAATTAAAATTCTGAGCTAAAGGTCTTGTCCTATCCCTGCATTTACACAAGAAGATGCCCACATTATTTTTTAGCTTATTTTAGGTACTTTTATTAGCAGGTAAAACTGCCTACAAAGTAAGCAAGGTCCCTGTAAATTTTCATCATCCCTCATTTTAGCTGTTCCTTACAGTGTCTTTGAAGAATTAGCAGAAACTGCTGTCAGTGAGAGAGACCAGTAGATTGCATAAATAAACTTCAGTTTTAATTCCAAAGGGCTGAAATTGAGAATAAAACCTGTTTAATTTAAACAAATGATCTTTTACACTAAGATGCAACCTCTGCCTGAGTCACCACTGTGAGTCCTGTGATGTCTAAGGAGTTAATCAGCTTTCAGCAGTGCTAGAAGCAGCATGTTGCAGCCCTGACACTATCAGCAAGTGACAGCATTGCCTGACGATGTAATCCTTCTGACTTTGTCTCACGTTATATTACATCAGAGCTCCCTGCCTTTGTCACCAGTTGTCAGTACATAAACATCCTCCAAGTCCTGTTTTGTGTTTTGAATGCAGTATTTCTTATTTGACTGCAATAGTTATTAGCATGGTAACTTATCTGAAATCAGTACATATTTTCACATGCATAAAGATCAAGACATAGTATTTACTCATACTTTTAGTGCTGTTTGAGAAAAATGTGTCATTTTTCTTTACCATTTTACTTATTTCACATCTTCTTTCACACATAAAGTTAAATTTAAAATGAAGTCTCAAGAAACATTAACTTAAAAATACCGAGCATGCAAAAAATCTTCTATGCAGAAGAAGAAATTCTGAAAAATTATGACTTGAGCAGGACTTGGCGGGAGGGGTGAGGGGGTGTCACGGGGGCTGTTATTTTGATAACTACAGAACATGCATAAAGCTCTAAAAATAATGATTACAACAATTCTTTCCCCCCCCCCCCACCACTTCAAAAGTCTGCAAATAAAAACGAGGGTAAGATATTTACTGTTAGGGACCTGGAATTCAAATAGACCAGAAGAGGCACCAGTAATGTGTCATTTACATTATTACTTGTGCAGGAGCTACAATTTTGGGGTGTTTTTTTAAATGGGAGAAGCCTCCAGGCAGATATTACAAAGAATTCTGAAACCAGAAGTACAATTAGGCTCAGGGCCAACAGCCTGAAGTATGACTTAGTCAAGGGACATCAGATCATAGATCAATATTTCTGATGAAAAGAACAAAGGTAGAATTAAGCAGGCTACATACAGGCAAAGTAGCAGTGAATAGCAGTATTTTCCTAGCCTGAGTGTGAAGAAGACAATAAATTGAGAAGCATGACATAATAGTCATGTTGATATAATTGCCATATTCTCCTGGGACAAAATTCCTTTAAAAAAAATCGAGCTAGGAATGTGCTGTTTAATGCCTCTCTATTAAGTGTGAACCTTAGTGATTTAATGTCTTCAGACCCTGTAACTACAGACCCATATACATAACTTTACCCACGTGGATAGTTTCAAAGATTTCAACAGGATAATACAGGCACCAAATGCACAGCCAATGTTTATCAGAAAGGATTAAGTACGCTGTAACATGAATAAATAATGCTTAATGAAAGCCTGAGTTTGAGGCAACTTTATTTAAAAAAAAAAAATACTAGGTCATTTGTAAGACAAGTGTGTTCAAATGTGAACAGGCATGATCTGCTGGGGTAATTTCTTTTCCCTCCACTGCCCACTCCAAGGGAAGGGAAGCTGCTGAACCCCCCTCCCCAGGTCCCAGCTATTGAGTGCAAAGGACCATCTGCCACCCTGACAGCATCCTTCACCCACAGCAAGTCCTCTCCCCAGCTACGAGCCCACAGCAGCAGTAGGCATTACAAAGCCAAGAGAATTTTTGAATGAGGTAAGTTTCTTTTTTTTCTCTATAGAACTATGACAGTATTCCACATTAAGTGTTGTGGTTATAAGTCTCCTTTGTTTTTGAATTGCCTTAAGCTGCTATTAGAGTATTATTTCCTTTTTTGACAATTTGCTGGCAACCTGCTAGCATGGGTGAAGTCATAAATAAATTCCCTTCTCAGGACTCACTCTAAACCTGATGGGAAAGTAAACATCTTTGCACAATGTTGGTTTTTTTTTCTCATGTGTTCCTCTAGTTGCTTTTGCAACACAAGCAGCTTTGCTCAGCAGCAAATCCTATTCAAGCAGTTACTGTGATTGCCTGCACTAACATGAGACACTCATTTAAGAAGATTACAAAATAATGATGAAATTGCAGCATTACAGCATTGTAAATCTCATCAGCAAGGACAGAGAGGAGCTCTCAGAAAGTAACAGATTGCTATTTCAAATTTCTCCGTTTCCATTATCAGACTCCTCTGAACATAAGGAAACTAAAAAATCTGGTGTTTTAAACTTCGTTAAATACTTCAGGGGTAGCTGTGTACAATGCCTATAGCGTAGTTTAGAAGTTCAGTTTCACCCCAGAGTTAACAAATGAATAGCAGGTGATTAAAATACTATCTATTGTACTAGTAAGTTGTCTCAAACACGTATGTTGGCACTTTACATTGCCTTGCAAAAGCTAGCCCACATCAGCTTGTGCATTAGGCATTTTTGCCTATATCAGGTATTTGGATTGGAAGCATTTATAAGAAGTATCAATCTGCTGAAAGACCCAGCAAGACAGCCAGTACTTCGAAGTTATATATTATTAGCAAATATTCAGCAAAACAAAGTCATGAACTTCGATTAATTTTACTACAGCCAGATTGGGGAGGCACCAAAACCATGGGATTTAAGTGTTGGATTGGTTCTTACTGCTCAGGTTGAGACAAAACTTGAAGACTACTGAAATTATCCAGTACTCCGGCCCCACCATGAAAGCAAACCTGCTGTACTTGCTGCAGGACACTTCGGTCCCTGCAGATACTCTCAGAGTATTTCCCTCTTCTTCCCCCTAATTTTGCACCTGGAAGGGTTTGTGCCTTTCTGTGCTGTCCCATAGTTGCGTGCTCTGCTATGAAAATGGGCAAGCTGGCTTCCCCCAGTATAGTACAATACATTATTAAAAAAAATAGAGTAGTTGTTCTCAGCTTGGATGTACTGGCACTATTTACATTTCTAGCACCCTAACAGTGCTGTGGAGTTAGAGAGTATTCAGCACTCACATTTGCCCCAGACAACTTTTCTGAAGCAGTTTATATAATCAACAGCAATTTATGCCCATATTCACAAGCAGTTCATCCATTCAAGGCTCCTAAAGTCTTATAAAACACATTACCATATGTATAAGGCTTTACGTGCAGATATTATATACACATTCCTACACAGGAATGTTTTAATTTAACACTTTCTGAGAAGGACAAATCTGAGCAAGTGAAATCCTTCTCCTGTTGAAGTCAATAGTAAGTAACCTCAAAAGCCAAGACTGGGACATAATGAGAAAGATTTCTGGACTTTTTTCACTATTAAGCCTAGGTGAGGGGCTTTTTGGGGGTGATATTTCTGCTGAAGCTAGTGGAAAGAAAATAGCAGTACTCCATGGGCAGGAGTCTGCTAGAAAAAAACGCGTATCTTAAATGCAGACAGGAGAAAAAAAAAAATCTTAAGAAAGTCTAGTTATCTTTTTTCTTTTATCAGGAATACTCTAGCCATGAATAGAGCTCCATCTGAGTTTAGGTAAACATCTTGAAAGGATTTTTATATTATATAATTAGCTGAGAGCTTGGTTGCACCTCTCTTGCAGGTAAAGCAGCTGCCAGGAGTACAGTCCCTGCACTCCCAGTAAGCTGCAGGTCTCCACTGCCCCAAGACCCTCCACCCTGGGCCTGCAAAATATACCAATATTATTGACAAACTTACTGAACATTTCAGGAAGGTGGTGTCAGAGTGTGAATTCCTATAGTCCTCACGGCAGCTCCCATGGACAGCACTTGCCCATTTAAATTTTATCTTATTCCCATCCAGAAAGGAGAGTGTGTGCTTTGTGTAATGAGATACTTGCAGGGATTAGCTGGTAAGGAAACCACCCCAAGCACTTATTTTTATTGTACGGTGCAAACACTTGAAATTCTTGGTCTGGTGTTCCCATCCTAGTCAGCTCAATTTTCCAAGTAATTTGAGAAAGCACATCTTTATAGCTTAAAATATGGCTTTAAAAATAGCCTTTATAGCCAAATTTTAAGTCGGCTGAACTTCTTTGGAAAGTGCTTAATGATTTACAGTTACAGTAACTCATAGGATACTGTAAAGTGGTATTTCACCCTACTAAAAAGGTAAAATTTCACCCTAAATGTAAGTATTTCACATCTGAAAACAAAGGTAAGCAAAATACTATTCTGCTTTGAGATTTCAAAGGAGTTTGGGCAGACAACATATGTTCCCTAAAAACACATTTTGGGGACTTGGGCCTTGACAGAAGGGAAGCACTAAAAGGACAAGCAACCGAGTGATGTATTCTATCTCTTGCTTTCAGTATTGCTATGTTTTGTAGCATTTATAACACCACCAACAAAAAAATAATTATTCACAAAGCAACAGCTGTCCTTCTCTGCAAACTACTCTTAAAGCTCATCTCTGTCATGATGTTTACAGAAGTTTGACAGTGGTTAAGCAGATGATATTCTGCAATTGCCACTTATTCTAAAGATGAGAATTATTTCATCCCTAACTAGTGTTTCTTCTATCTCCTTTTTGTATTTGCCTTTGTGAATAGGGACTACATTTTGCTATAGATTCCAAACATGTAGGTAGTAACGACAGAGACTCAAGATACCAAAAATGTTAAAGAAACAGGAAATAAAATCATGTTTATTTTTACATTAAAGCACAAGTTCTCAGTTACAGAGAACCGAGCAAATGATAGCAAATGGCTCCTAGGTAATAATTTACTCCAATAAGTTATGAAATTACATCTAATTGTTTCTCTTAGGTAACTATCATATTGAATAATCTCTTGTGTGAAATCAGATTTAAGTGTCAAGTTGAAGGAAAACCACTGAACAGGTCGCTCCAGGTATCATAGGAATGCCAACATTAAACTTCAGATAGGAACATGATTAAGATGGGGGGGGGGGGGCAGGGAACGGAACATTTCCAGCATAACTCAAGCATTCATTTTTGGGATAGATCACAAGAGAATTTCTGACAAATAACAAGCCTTTGATATTGCTGAACCTCAGCAACATACCTAAGCAGGTAGTTTTCATCAGCTGCCTTAAAACCCTTTAGCTATCGCTGTTTCCACCACAAGTCATATAAAAACACACTCGATTTCCAGACTAGTATGTTTACAGCTCCAGGGGCAGAGGCAGCAAGATTCATCTGTCACCTTGTCTCCACCTAGTACAGATCCATCCGATAGATGTTCTCAAAATATCTTATCACACTGGATTTCTTAACACAGAAACCGTGAGGAAACGTGGAGGTGAGGAAAGCTGTCCAAAAATGCCAGTGCTTCAAGAGCCTTTCTGAATACTGGGGAATCAGCTCTGAAATTTTGCTGAAGTTCCAAATGCCTCTTTGGGACATAAATTTCTGACTCCCAAGACAACAGCTCAATCCTCAGGCCATGGGCAAGCTCTGACACAACTGGATTTATCCACTTCTGAATGTTTGGGATCAGGGAAAGAGGGAGAAGAAATGGAAATACATTCTTCACCCATCCAAAAACAACAAGATCAGATTTTTTATTCATATCAGTGAAGCGTTAGAGAACTATATAGAATACTCTAAAGATAAAAATCTCCTCTGAATATGTATATAAGAGCTTGAACGAATTATTATTTTTTTTTTTTAGTACTTCAACTTCAGTAGTAACCCATGAAGCGCTGGGCTGAAATTGTTCAAATGGTTGCTAATATTCAAATAACCCATTGAAACTGTATCTGCAACAGACTGGCATCATGAAAAGAATTTTGGATAAAGGGGAACAGATGAAGAGAAATAGCAAAGAGAACTCAGAGGAGCTGTCAAAGTCCCCCAGGACAGTTTTAGACAGAATCAGGACACCATTTGCAGGGAAAGTTGTTGTTATGGACACTGAAGGCTCAGCCCCAGCTTCGCATGAAGGAAGCAGAAGAACCTGGCTGTTCGGCTCCAATAGGAATCAAGTTTACATTTAATTTTCTCATTACCTGCTGGTCCAAATTCTGAATTAGAGGTCCAGCCTCAGACTGGAATTTAATCTTGGCTACACGTCCAGGTGAGTAAGAAAAACCTTGGGGAGCACTCTCCCGAGCAAATCTGAACAAACTTGGGATATGGAGGCACACACAGGGCATGGATCTATGCTTCAGCCACACAAGAGTTAAAGAACAATGCTCTGAGTCAAATACTGGCAGATAGCATTGGGTAGGTGCCAGGACAGGTAGAAAGACACCACCAGGGAGGGGTAAGTAATATTCTGGCAAAGTGCATCCCCTCCACAAAGAGAGGATGGCACATGGCAGGTTCACAGCCTTAGCATGGTGTTTCAGAGCTTATCTCTGCATCCCTGCTGAGGAATCCCAACTATAAATCACAGCACTGACTTGTACCTGATTTTCCTGTGTCTTTGGTGAGTGCTGTAGGCACTTTCTCTTCCTTCTCTCCTCCACAGTCTTCATGGCCCAAGGCTTGGCATAATTAATCTTTGAATAGAGATTAAAAATAGCTTTAGAAGAAGTAATCAAGGCAGATGGTTCCCAGAATACCGCAGACTGTGGGATTGGGTGTTGGAGTATTCTTAGCAAAAGCAAAAAACTTTTAAATTCTGCACCAAATAAGACAGAAATCTTTATAAATCCCAGTGGGACTTCAAACTGTGGACTAAGACTATTCTTTTTGCGATGAAAAGGGGGATAACCTGGCCTGAAGTCCAACAGGCACTTTGTTGCAGCACAGCTGGACACAGTATATTGAGAAGCTGGACACTAACTTCTCACTCCAGCATTTCCTAACTGTTAACTTCAGGCATTTTCTTCGCCTGCTATTACCTCTGTATCACACTCTTACACACCTTCCAGCCCAGAGCGTAAGGTTACTCAGCAACTCTGGTACCCCCATTTCAATAGACAATGCAGTGTCCAAAAGTTGGGGACACAGCAGCCTTAGTCGCTTGAGCTCTTTGCCAGTACTCAGTCACCAATTTATCCTGTAGTGATACAAGTATTTTGAACCATCTGCAGAGTAGGTAGTATTGGCTAAACAGTCAATTTATGAAATTATTATATTTCAAGACTGTGGATTCAATATACCCAGGCTTTCTGAAGAGTGGGAGTAGGAGGAGAGTAAATATTCCCCTTAGTACGTACAAAAAGACATAATTATAAATGCACATGGAAATATAGAACACTAAAAACTAGCAACCAGTTAAAGCCCTTATATCTGTTTCTTATCTCTACCTCAGTTCTTGCTGTATAAACCCCCTGAATAGGAAAAGACCACTCTAAAGGCAGTAAGTGCAGTTTGATGTAGATAACTGATTATAAAGTCTCCAAAGGCAGCCAGGGCTCTCAGAAGTAAGAATATAATTTCAACATTGATAATCTACCTCTGAGGGCTTCAGCCAGACAACTCTCTGCATTGCTCTAGGTGATCTAGAGATACTGGCAGCAAGATAGTCACCCCAGTCCAGACCTCCACAAAATTGCCTCCTTCCTTCTCAAGACAGGAGTCTTGCAACAGTACGGAGCCGTACAAAGACACTGGGCCTTTCAGGAGTAGCCAACACATCAGGACAGTCACCTGAGAGCACTCAAATGAATTCCTTAAAATGAAGCGATGGTGTAAATCCTTCCACCAAAATAAAGAACTTCAGTAATTTAGGCCAGTGCTTGCTATATTAATTTTTAACAAAGGCTTGCTGGCTAAAGTCCAGGTAGATACCTACAGCAACCACAGGTACAAAACTTATGTGTACCAAAATGCTTTGCTACTTCAAATCTGGCCCTAAAATTACAGCACAACAAAACAAGAGACAGTAATGTGTCAAACTGCAACAATAATTTCCCTGAAACCAGAGCTGGCAATACATCCCACATTTCTGGCTTGCACAAACACCTCTTCTTCAGATGGTTGTTTAATGCACCATTCAACAAGTCATTGCAGGCCACTAAGAATTTGTGTGTATTTCAGGCAGCATCTGTTAGGAAGCCACACAGATCCGCGTGTAAGTCACACAGCTGCAGACTTCATGGGAGAAATTAACAGAGGTCAGATCAAGATAATCCTTGTATTAAAGAAAGGAAAGGAAATGTAAAGCTAGGAGCTACGCTTTGTTAAAGTAATTCTTAGCACATTTTCTTTCACTGAGTACTTAAAGTTCACAGACCAGCTTCAGTCAGAGAAACTGACTGGAAATAGTGGTGTCACAGTTTACTTTTTTTTCCAACATGCAGCCTCAGGGCAGGGTAAAACTCTTTATTCAAAACTATATTTTTAATTAAGACAAAGTGGAAGAGAGTTTTATGTATAAATAAAAAAATATTAAAGACAGGAACACACCTGTCTGATTCAAATTCCAATTAGACTGGATTAAGTTTGAATTTGAGCACTGGGTTCAGGTTAAAGCACAAAGGTTTAAAAAACTCTTCCAAATTCACGCAAATTTAGTCACCTCAAGGAACAAGTTTTACCTGTTCTCTGAAGCCTTCTGGCTTTCTGGATGAAAATCTGAACTTGGCCACGCTGAAAAAAAGAAGTGTGCTATGGAATTGAGACAAAAACCTCAGTGCTAAGTTCAAGCATTTAAACATTTAAAAGCTGACAAGCTATGCAAAGCTGGCCATGAAATTCTGGCAACCTTTAACTATCTGCTAGTCCACAGCAATAAAAAAAAAATACAGATATGAGTTTTGCAGAATAAACAGTTGAAGTACTAAGAAAAGTAACGAGCCAGAATGCTCTTGAAAGAAAAGGATGTGCATTTCAGGGAATTTGCTTACGCAAAAACTCCTAAACTGGCACTTATAAATTCCAAATGTATTTCTATTAAAGTAAAGTTTTTACAGAGATCAAACAGTCTCTGCTGTCCTGTTGCCTCTCCCTCTGTGATACTGCCTGTATCTTCTGAGCGCAACACCTAGACCTTGCCTTAGTTTAGCTTTAACGATCATTTAAATAAAGAGCCAAAACAGTGTTTCAGATTGAAACAAACTTGCTAAAACTGCTGGATTCAGCTGCATTCATCCACCTTTAATTGGGAATACCTATACTTGCAGCAATCTTAAACTGTCCAAAACACGACCTGCTGAGGAAATCAAGTAGCCAGGGTCAGAGACTCTGATCAGAAATTAATCTGTTCATTAGGAAGATGGAGAGAAGACAAACGTGGCAGAGAGATGGCTCAGAAAAGCAGTACCCAGGCAAACTCCAGCAGGACAGTGCTCTCCCTTGGGAGAAGTGGAAGCAGCAAGAGCTGGAGCTGTGACCAAGCGCCTCCTTTCCTCCCGCGTTCAGGGAGATGCCGTTTTGTACACCTCTGAGAATGAATGGGAGAGCACCAGAGGTTAACCTGATGTCACAACACAATACATGATGCCTTGACTGCTGCCTACCTCTGCAGGCTGGGGGGCTAATGAGGAAGAGGCTGTCAAAAGCCTGGGCACTTTCAGTTATTCATATCTCCTTCTCTAAGTATATAGATGTACTGAAAAATGCAAATACATTTTTAGTCATCTTCACACCGCATGCACATACATATATAAAAATACACACAGACACACATGATGTCTCTTTGGAAGCCATAAAAACAGCTAAGCCATTCTTAGCGCGGCTCCAGAGCCTTCTGGAATTACATCGATCCTACACACATGCACTTGGAGAAGATGCCGTCGTGGCAGAGACCAGTCTACTTGCAGCATCCACCAGCCAAGCAGGGGGCAGGCAGAAAACAAAACTGGGTCCTT
This sequence comes from Microhierax caerulescens, assembly GCA_035590215.1. NCBI lineage: Eukaryota > Metazoa > Chordata > Aves > Falconiformes > Falconidae > Microhierax > Microhierax caerulescens. The sequence continues at coordinate 8,923,720 of JAVJGJ010000001.1, forward strand.
GCTCCAGACTGCCTGTAAAGGATGCAAAGAACTAAAGGAAAAAGAAAGCCTCATAGATACTGGGAGAGGGACACAAACATGGACATGGGGGATGGGACACAGACAACACCACACGAAAGCAAACAGGTGTCCTGTTCCAAAACTCCTACTTTTAATCTATAAAATAGAAACTTTTGATGGACACCAGATTGTGTGTCCCTGGAATGAAATATGGATCTATAGCTTTTATGAAAGCAAAGTATCTCAAAGAGGGCATGACAGAGAAAAGACATTTTAAATATAATACCTCTCTCATGAGGAATCTCTCTCAGTGTCAGTTCATGACACTGCAGACTTTGATGCTGCTTTGACAAATATTTTCTCTAAGGTGAACTATAAGTTACTGTAGTTTTACCTTTTTTCCCCCCCTACTTTTAGTTTATGTAGGAATTGCACTGAAATGACAACCTCTGCTCCCTCCAAAAATTAAGATATCCGAGAATAAAGACCATTTACTTTTATTAACTACTACCATTTCTTCTTAAAATTATCCAGGCCATTATCTCATAACAAAATATCTTGTTCAATGTAATTTTAATTTCTACCTGCAAGAAAGACAAGAAATAAGTAAAATACAACTTACACTTGAAAAAGCAGTGTATTTCTTAACTTCTTTGAGGAAGAAAACCAAAACACAACAGTTAATTATCATTTGACAAACTAATGAAAGATGCTCTGATATTTTTTCTTTATTCTTCCAATTTTTGAATGGTCTGCAATTTTCAAGATGTTGTTTTAAAATTTTGTCTCAAACTCTGGGCTTAAATATTTTTGTGAGAAGCAATCTCTCTTCATTCTACATTGCTTTGCAGTCTCAAAATAGTCATCTAACAAGAACAGTCAGAGGTGCCAAGATAACAGCAAGAAAATCCATCCTCTACTTTTTACCTTGGTGCTAAGATGTATAGTACACCATTCCTAAATATTTTGTTTTAAACTGGGTATTTAAAATCTAGACTTAGAAAGGGATAAAACAGGTGATAGTAGCTGTGCCACCTGAAAAGCCTCCTGGCCCACTGCCACAGGTAGGGGATTTTTTTCTCTCCTTTAATGCAATAGGTTATGAGGAGAAATGATTTCCCTGTTCAGCCAACTCAATCACTCAATTTTCACTTCATGCACAATTCTTATGGTCTGCCATCTTTATCTCCTACAATTTCCTCCTTCCATTCAACTGCTGTCATCCCCTGAAGCATAACGTAACGACAACTTGCACACTGGTATCAGAGAATTCTTTCTTTGCTCTTGCTCTGTTTAACGAGGAATAGTTCTTGTCTTTTTCTGTGCATACATTGGGCCTTTTCTGTAAAAGGATTGCAACTCTCCAAGTCTCCATTTGAGCTGTGAAATTTTCTCCAGAATTCCCCCCAAAACCCAGATGTGTCATTGTACCTTGCACTATTTCAAGGCTTTCCGAGACCTGAAAGCACGTGCTTTCATTTTTAATGGAAAACTTAAATCCTTTTTTCCCAATTCTGTAAGGCTGGTTTCTGGTCCCTGCATCTCAGGAAATTACAATCATGAAGTTTTACCTACAGGAAAAGTTGTCAGTGGTCAAGGCTGAAATTTACTCATTTACACCTCAAGCAGCAGCTGAAACGTAGGAAGGAAAGATTCCCCCAGTTCTGGACTCAAAATGCTTTTTGCATTTTTAGAGAACTGGTGTAGAGTGGAAAAAAAGATTAAATACTTCCAGTAAGACAAACTAAAAACAACCTTTGAGACTTTTCTCCAAACTAGTGTATTTGATGCATCCTGATTTATCATAACCTGGTATAAGTGGAGATTAGTACCTTTTTAAGTTCACAAAGAAAGGTAAAAAAGCAAGCACAGCTAAGAAGGCAAAAAGTAAACCCAAACCACATTATTGCCAGCACCATAGAAGAAAGTATTTGGTTCAGAATAGCAGTACTCCACAAAAAGGCTTTTGCAGATTAATTTCTTTGCCAAACCTCTGCTTGGCACACAGGACTGCTGGGAAGAATTTTCAGCTCCAGCCTCATTTCCTCAGACTTGCAATTTGTATAATCATTTTGAAGGCCAAGAATTCAGTACACACCAATTCTCCAATACTGTAAAGAAACTGATATAACAATGCTAACAAAAATGTCTAAAGCAAACCCTACTTATGTCCTCCCCAATGCAGCATCAGTCTTCACAGAAAGATGGGTCAAAAAGCTGTTGAAATAAAGGCCAACAGATCAGGGACAGTTTCTCCAAGTGTTATTCTTTCTGCAGTGTTCCTCAAAGACCATTACACAGCTCTGCATCCCACCCATAGGCAGAAAACTCAACTATGCAGATATCAGTGTATCAGACCAGGTGGTATTAATGAGACTGTAACTGATGATAACCTGTTGTGAAGTTTAAATAACCGCCAATTATGCAGCCATATAATTAAGGATGCTGAGGACAAAACTGATATCCCAGACAACTGGTGGAGCAGATAACACAGTAATAGGGCTTAAAATAAATGGTCAAATTCTAGTTTTACTCTTTTGTTACAGAAGATGGATGAAGGTTGTAATAGTTACAAATAATATGTTGCCTTAAACATGATTGTTTAAAGTTAAATAAGTAGAACTAGCCTGTTCAATGAAATATGCCATTTCAATGCAATTATGTTCATGCAGTCTTCTTGGTATGTAAAGCTTACCAGATGCTTTATTGGAGGAAAGAAGCAGAGACAGAGGGATCAGCAGTGGAGCTGGCTGGCAAACCTTTGACTTCTTTCTCAGGATAATATGTATTCACCAAAAAAAAGCTCCTAAAATGAGAGAATAATAAACCAACTTCAATGCTATTATCAGCATAACCAGGGCAGGGAAGAGAAAGGAAGCTTTTAAGTTGAAGAGAACATTTCAAATCAAAATCCCAAATCCTGTATTTCAAACAATAAAGGACTTCTTAGCTAATAACAAGACAAAGTTAAAGGCTGCAAGGAAGAAAAATATTTTTGTTTCCTACATGGGAATATACTGGACTACAGGTCTCAGATCAGGCTGTTGGTTTTTTTCTTATTATTCCTCCTTCCCCAAATCGGGAAAAATACTGTGCTAGGAAAGTAATGATTATCCTTCATGGCTCTGCTGAAGTGAACAGTATTGTATTCATGTAATAAACAGTGCTGACAAACGAGAGCCAAGTCTTTTATTCACTCAGCAGTTCAGCTGGGAGATGGATTTCCCAGCAGAACTTGTTTAGACTGCCTATCTCCACATGATTAAACAGGAGGCTGCCGGTGGCAAGTTTAAATATTCCAGAAGGAGAGAGGCAGCATCCACCAGAAGATGGTGGTTCACAGTATTAAATGATACTGTAATTCTAATCCCTGGACATGCCCAGGGATTCCTGCTCAGTTGCCATACCCACTGTTAAGCACAGACTGTAACTCACACCTTATCCCTTGGTTGTAAGCTCTTCTCACCCAGTTCACTGCCCTACTCACACACCCCAGTCCAGTAAACAGCATTATATGACATAGTACAGATTTCCCTTTCTATGGCCTTACTAAAAGCGAGGAACAAGAGATCAGTGATTGATATTTTAGGAGGAGGTATCAGGAGGTGTGACAAGTGTTGACCTTTCGTATTCCTGTAATGATTTTAATGAGCACCTAAATAACCATTTTTATTTACTGTTTTCTTGGTTACGTTATCCCAAAAATTTCTGATACCTTTCTTATGGTCTGACCCTGTTGTGCCTCAGAGAGCTGGTTTTAAACAGGAAAGCAGAGAAAAAGCTTCAGGCTTTACTCTTGTCAGGGCTTTTGGACTCCACTCAGTTTGAGCCAGCAAAAAACTTCCACGCACATTAGTCCTGTGTGCTCTATGCCATACTTCAGTACAAAAGTAAAAGTTTTAATCCTACTATATTTAGGTTTCTATTTGAGCCACTTTAAAACAGAAGCATTTTTTTTTTTTAGATCTATTAATGAAGCGAATAACACTCATTTTTAAATCTAACTCTTACTCACCCCTTGAATTTTGAATGCCTTTTGCATGACTCCTGACCTCAAGTTATTATCTGTGTTCCTCTTGAATCACAAGTTTTAAGCACTGTATTCCCCAAGCCTTGCCCTTTCTGTTCTGAGCAATATTTTATCATCGCATTGCTTTGAAGTCAAATTCATAACATTTCTGAAATAGGAAAGACATTGAAAATATTTTGAAACTGAACAAGATTTTTAAACTAACTACAACTATTTTTAAGATTTCAACTAATGGTAGCACAGTTTCTTTATATGTTGCTTAAAAGTAATTTTATTTGGGACAGATAAGCTTTCAGATCATCAAAACCTAGAAGGAATGATTCACTCACAGGCATAAAGTAGTCTGTCACAGATAGTTATGAACTTTTATGCACAGCATCTTATACCTGTGGTGAAACTAGATCCAAATCACTATCCTAAGCTGATACCCTACCCAGGGAGGATGGAAGACAGGCTTAGTTACATCAAAAACATGCCAGACTTTCCTTACAGTGGTAATTTTTTTAAAATTTTATTTTATTTTTTACACAAGCAGGTTTTGAAAAGCAGAACCCTAAATCTGCTTTAAAATAACTAACAATATTAATGCAATCATAAGGTGATTGGTAATCAAAACATACCCCAAAATGCTCACAAAGCATTTTTTCATTCTAATGGACAGCTAGAGGATTTTTCTTTAAAATACTCAAAACTTTAGACAAAGGCAAAAGAAGTTTTCCACCCCAAGAAGATTAGTTAAAGGCATATCAAGTCTTTAAACGCTGCGAAAGATAAAAATAATTGTTACCAGAGAACAACTACTGTTATTCATTGGCATAAAAAAAATGCTGGCCTGACATCTTTGAAAACCGAAACTGTCAGCTTATCCATAAGAAATTCACAACAGGGGCAGGAGCAATATAAAAAAATCAAATTTCTTCACAATCATTATGACTAATTCTGATGAAGGAGGATTATCTCATGCTTACATTTGTAGAAATCTGTGATACGCAGATTTTCACCAAAACAAACCCTAAAATATAAATATTGCACTTCAGTTGTTCACGTTAAATATGTCTAACTATCAATTTATTTCGGAGTGGGAACACAGTATAGATACACCCGCTTCTGTGCATATAAATAATGATACATAATGACTAACGCCAGCTTCATTTGTTCTTTGAACAACCCACTGAACCTTTACGTATAGTTTCTTCCTTCGCAATTGCATATTTTTGCAGTTATTGGCATACAGAAGAGTCTATTAGTCTTTCAAGTGCATGAGTTCTTAAAGAATCTGAGTGCACACAAATATAGCCATTTGAGAAAGGAGGGGTAGAAGAGAAGGAAAAAAGAGGGTTATGATGGTGCTTCTCGCTAAGGACTTCTGCATTTAAATTTTTTATTATGCATTTTTCTATGTAATTTTTTTTTAGCAATTTTATTTTAATTTAAATCAAATTAAATTTAATAAGATTTCACTCATGTTATCATTTAAATTTTAAATTACATTTATTTTTTATAAGAAGGGCAAGATGGTAAAGAGGGGCATTTAGAAACATCAATATGCAGCTTCTTCTTTCTCCCTACACTCGAGATTGTACCCAGCTACATTTTCATGAAAGAAGGGATACATTCAGAGCTCCCTATGAAGACTCTAGAAATAAACAGTTGTTCATGTGCCTTCTGTCAACGTACAAGTCAAATCACTGCCAAGTCCTCCCCTTTCCCGTCACGGATTAATGGCCTCTGGGCAGCTGCCTGGGGAAGTACAAAGGAGATGCCTGTGTCATTGTTTGAAGCATTTGGTAGTAATTCCACACCACTGCACTGGTATCTACTGGTGACAACGGAGGACACCAATAGCTGCTGGCTCTGTTGCCGCAGCAGGCCCGGCACTGCAGCCAAAAAGCCAATATTGTTGAGATCCGAGATGAGTATATTAAGCAAATGCATTAGCTTAGCTTCTGGAGTTGCTTTTGCTTACTCTTTGTAAGAGCTGGCCTGAGAACAGTAGATCACCTCTGAGAAGTTTCTCATCACACAAACTGTAAGTACACTGAGCTATGAAAAAAAAAAATCCCCTTGTAAAGGTTGCAGTGACCCTTTGATACTGAAGTTTCATTGCATATGAATGGAAACTTTCTCACCTTCTTCCACCCGCCATCTTACCCCATCCATTTCTCTAATGAAATCTCCTCTTTTTCATCTCTTCTCAGTTCAGTGGCACTTGACATCATAAAAGTTAGATGAAGAAACCTGCAGAAGAACACACTAACCTTTTGTGCCGATAGAGGAGATCTTTTAAAGGTTTGGCTGCAGCCTACAGACTCTACTGATAGAGATTTGTGCAATTATCTTTACAGATAGATAACAAATTTCAAGTATCCAAACATCTATACTGAAAAAATTTGCTTTGTTGTCAAAAGGGACACCAGGGGACCTCCTCTAACTCCCATTACAGCAATCATCCCATCTGAAGAACTTACGAAGTTCTACAGAAGCCATATTTAATTATGGAACCAAGCTTTTTTTTAACAAAAAAAAAATTGCAGCAGTGCCACAGGCAAGCTGGAAGTTCTTCAAGACACAAGACTCCCCTTCTAACACATCAAGTAGCTTCAAGAAAACCATGTCTCAGACCTCATTTCATGTATTTTACATTACTTCCACCACTTTAATATCGTGCACTCAGGTCACTGAAGTACTCCTGATTTCTTTCCTGTTCTACTTCTTTTGTAGCACCTCCTCAGCCCTGCAGGCTTTTGTGGCATGCAACTCAAACCTCTCAAAAGTTGGTCATTAGGCCTTTACGTTGAAATTGGCAAGGAAGTAGCAGGGTTTATTTTTTTTACATTACTGCTATACAAACACATTTCTGCATCTTGGGCTGTTGAATTGAATTTCAATGTTGATCCAAGCAGCATCACTCCAAAGTTAATGATAGCTTATGAAAGTAGAATTATTCAGAGTTTGATAGGTCTCAGAACAAAACTGGTGAGAAAATCACATGGCATCACAACTTGCAAGGCAGCCGGTGTGCTTAAGTTTCACTTTTGCATAGAAAAAGGAGCAAATGCCAATTGTGAACTTCAAAGGATCAGCACTGTAGACAGGAACAGTTGAAGAGTTCATCATCATCGCTTTTCAGATATTATGCGTGCACAGGAGAAGAGATTTATTTGTAAAAAAAAAAAAAATGGGATAGTATAACACACATGCAGTTGGAGAAGGATTTTTAGAGATTACATCAAAGACACTGATCTACATCTTGTTTATGACAGCATAAAAAAACCCATTCATGCTCCTATCAGTTACATACCACCAATTTAAATTTCCTATAATAATCAGGGCTATATTCATCTGATATTGAGTATTTCAGTGTCAATACTAGAACTCGACATTTCCCGTGTTTTAACTGAAAGACACAAGTCTATCAAATACCTTTCAAATGGAAAAAAGTTCTATAACAGCATGAATAGGTTTTATAGTTCTGTCTATTCTTGTTGTCTCTTGATTTTGTACAAGAATTTAATAGTTTCTCACCATCCCTCCTGACTAACAAGAATCTTTTCCTATAATTACAGGTTTATTGTGTCCTTAAAGAGCAAAAGAACGTAAGCAGAATTAGATATTGCATAATGATTTTCAGCCTTATTTCAAACAAAATCTGAGCAGGCAGTAAATGCAGTGTTTATGAAATCAAGAATGTGTCAGAGAAATACGTGCCATTAAATGAGACTGTTCTTTATCACTTAATCTTTGTATTGCTTGGGAACATCACACATGAAGCACAAAGTTGAGCACCATCCCTCTGCTGCAAATTGCCTCTGATTGTGGTGGGAAAGAAATGGAAGTAGCAGCATCTACAAGAATGTGCCTCTGCCACTTTTATCCTTGAATCACTGATTCCTTCCTTCAGTTCAACTACCCAAGTTGAGCAGAATAATTTTGTAGTTTGTGAAATACTGAAAAGCTTCTCTCTCTCATTTGCATGTCTTTTGGCCAGTTTTTTCAGCTCATGAAGTCTGAACATTATCATAGTTTTGAGCTTCTCAGCAGTAAGAAGAAAAAAACACCATAATATGATCTTCTCTGTTGGGAGAGCAAGGATGTAGAGGGAACAGATGCAGCAGCAAAATGTAAAATAGTTGCTTTAGGGCTATATCTTTCTGGCTTCGCTATGAAAAGACCTCATACAAATAAAGTCATTAGCTCACACTATAGAGCCTTCATAAAAAAACAGAATGTCTCCAGCAACAGCTCACTTGAGGAAGGATTGCTTTTGGAGACACTCATTGTTCATACATCAGAGTCTTCCAGAGTAGAAAAAGCAACAAAAGTACATGCAACTGCTCATTGCCCTTTCTCAGATGCATGCCAAAAAACCAAATTAACAGGTTGCACTGAGGTTTAAGCCAGCTACAGGACACCCACAGCTGCAGCAACGCCACAGAGATATGTTGCAAGTTAGTAACAACTGTGGGAAAACCCATTTACCAGAAGCTGAATTTTCTTTCTTCCACAGCAAAGGAAGGAGAAGAAAAAAAAAAATACCCAGTCAGTTGTCACTTCTAAGCAAATATAGAAGCAACTGTATTGCCTTACAAGATGTGTGTTTAGAACAGATGTTGTTCATCCCAAAGATCACGTATCAGCATGGGTAACAGGTCGATTTTGTCTTCAATTTTAAAGTATCTAGAGTTTGCTTTAACATAATAGTGATGAGAGATGCAGTACCATCAGCTGTAGAACAGAAAAGACTGAAATATTTCTTAAAAACATCAAATGCAGAAATTGTTCAAGTCACATTTGGTCTGCATTTTATTAGCACAATGAAACTATAGGTTACTTGCACCATTAATCACCATGGGAAAACAAAAGCTCATTTATGGGTAGCTGCTACGTGTCTTTATCCCATTTCTACATGGCTATGTAGTTGCCTCCTGAGATTCAAATTTGTGTTCCTTAAATCAAGTTTTTGTTGCTCAGATTTTTTCAAAGTAGGAATTTATTGCTTTTTAATATAGGAAGGGGCACAGTGTTCTGCCAAGTCTAAGATTATCATCAGTGTGTTTTCTGGAGAGGACTAACCTGCTAAGGGTGTTCTCTGCTACAGTCTTCCGACCCTTAAGACTATTACTTGCATCCAAAATAAATGAACACATTGCCTCCAAAAGTCCTGTATTCCACTGTGCACAAAGTAAACAAACCCTGAAGAAATAGTTATGTCAACACTTGGTTATGCAGCAAAATTTAGTCATACTTAACTGAGATGAAATTAAAGAAATGAAATAGCTTCCAGAGCAGGTTCACTCAATTTCTCTCACGAGAAATGCCTTCCACCACCACCTCCTCACAACACAGAAGAAACCAAGGACACAAAAACACCCAGAGGAAATCCTTACTTGGAACCACTTCCTTTTCAAATAGTATTTCTTGTGGGTTATTGGTCATTTTCTAGACCTATGTAGCAGAACACAAGGTGTTTAGTAAATAAGTCTTGCATACTTTGAAGTACACTCCCCTTATTGCAAGTAGTATTTTGTAACCACATTCTAATGAATTATTTTAAAGAATATGTTGCAAGATTTCAGACATTTTAATATAGTGTATTTATAAGCTTTAGAAATTACAAGAGAAATATAAACTATTCTGCAACCAGTATAAACAAGGGAGAAGTTATTTTGCTCACTAAGAATGAAGTACTTTGACTCTTTCATTTTAAACTTTGCTTCCCTGATACAAGTAGTGCCATAATAGAAGCATTTAATGGCCCTATTAACTCAGCCACCTAAAACCAGAATCTATATTAATTACATTCATTATACTTAATTGAACATAATCATCTAACCTAACAATTCCTTGTACACTAATTAATAAAACAGCAGGTCTTCTGGATCAGAAATGCATTAATTTATTTCTTTTGAAGGTAAGATATTTAGGGGATAGATAAAATTCATAGCTTCCATCATTACTATATTTGGACAGGCTTAACTTTTGTAATCACAGTGACTGTTCAGGGCAATGGATCTCTTAAGTGAAATTGAAGTTTCATGCAAATCTTGCATATCTAATGCGCTGGGGGCTTTTTGTCTGCATGGTGACGTTTGAAAAGAACAACATGAATCAGCAAGGTCATGTCCATAAGAACACTGCAAGGAGTCACAAAAAAGTCTAAAGTGTCATCTATGTTATGAGCAATATTCATTAACTCCACAGTGGTATTAAAAGTATACAATGTCATCTACTTAAGCAGGTAAAGAATAATGCATTCATCTAAAATATCAGAAGCCTGGACAGATCAGATGGACCATCCCCCCCAAAAAAAATGCATAAACTTCTTCCTCTTCTATCAGCAAGCTCACAATCTCTTATTAATTGATCACTTGGACTGGATCACTCAAACAGTCACTGATTTGCCTTTGTTTCAGGGTGCAAAATGGCCAGAGGACAATAAAACAAGTAAAAGCTTTGGACTTAAATATGCACACTGAATAAAGCAGCCTACAGCTCTGCACCTAGAAATCCCCACTTGACTACTGCTCACTTTGAAACAGACATAACTGTGTCTTAGCCTGTGGTAGCTAAGAGTCTTGGGCACCTGCAGGTTTGGAGGGAGGGGAGGGGTTGTTTGTTTGGGGTTGGGTTTTTTTTGACATACACCTCCATCTTTCCAAGTCTGAGCTGCCTCTCATCTGTTGTTCCGTTAGGCATGAGCCAGGCCCAATTTCTCCACCTTGCTCTTGAAAAGTCTCATTTGATAGGTATTTCAGCCATGATTTCCTTTCAGGAAGAACACAGCTGAACAAAAGCAAGGAACACTTTCATCCTGATATCGTAGAGCCAAGATTATCCTCTGCTGGAGGAGACTAAAATAAAGATGACTCAGCCTGGGAAGGCAACCTAAAAACTAAACAATGGACATCTCTAAGATAGACTTATTCTCTAACCCTTTTATTAAAGCTATTATAATGTCTAATAATAATTAAAGACGCAATAGGCTAGAGGGAGAAAGCTCTAGCCACTTTGTCATTTGGTAGCTATGTAGCTCTGCATTCTGAAGCATGCATTTCATATTGAATAAATAATTTCAATAATATTAATAAGTAATCTTTGAAGAAGGAAATGGAAGAACCAGGCCTATACTTAATAATCAGGACACTTCCCTGGGAAGGGAGAGTAATGTGCGTTTGGCCCAATTAATCTTTGATGTTGCTCCACTGTTCATCACAAAATTAAATTCCAGAGCTAGAAAATACCACAAACTCAGCAAAATAGAAGGCAAACCCAAAAATAAACAAAAAATACCAGCCTCCTATTATGAACATATTTGCACCTTGATTTCACATCCTACATGAGTGTGCCAACCAGCAAGCTAGCCTTTGGTGAACCAGGCAGGGGAAGGGGGGGAAAGAGGAAAAAGGGAGCACATGCTTGCATTCCTAAATCTCTCAAGCCACTACAAACAAAATGAAAAAAAAGACTAGGCATCAGTATTCAGAAGACAACTCTGTTTTGTCAATCACAAGGTGAAAGCACATCCTCCTAGAAGAACCAAGAAAGGGGTCTAAACTCTGGCTTTACAGGAGTTTGAAGGCCTGTTTCCCTCAGGGAAGCTCAGTAATGCATTGTCTATATGACACACACTGACCCAGTACTGCAGCCAGAGAAGGAGTTTAGATCCTTAACAGTTCCAGGCCTCACACTGGAAACTGATTGCTTAAATTGGTAGCTATTAAAAATGTATCAGACAATAACCTTTCCATGACTACTACTGTCCCTTGAAATTATTCAGCACACTTTCTGAACTTGAGTTGGCATAAGTGGCCTCTTTGAGGGATATTATTTCTGCACATAATGATCAAATGCACTTTTCTTTGTTTCAGTATATTCACTGTACGACTCAAGTTCTCTCACGGGAAAGTTAAACAAGTCACACATTTGAAAGAATACATAAGTCCACATAGTTTCATAAAAACAATTTTCATACAAAATGGTGGGGTCATGCATGGCAGAGACAGGAACACAGTTCAGTGGTTCTGTTTCCCAGCTCTGAGTTTATTTAGCCAAATCACACATCCTTTGAAGACTTTTTTAAATCATCTTCCTTAATGAGAGTGACTGAGCAAAAGTAGTATTTTATTCACATCTGGATAATGAAAAGATCTGATATTAGCATTATTTCAAAAAGCCTCATCTGTGCCACCAAGTTCCCAGCAGCACATTTTAACCGAACAAACTTCTGTATTGCTATTCTCCTATTTGATAAATCATCCAACACACTAATATGCCATGTCCTACTTAAAAAAAAAAAACACACACCAAAAAACAGTTGTTCACATGATTCTCCCTCCTCCCTTCTCCTTTTCTCCCTCAAGCCCTTTCACATGCAGATCTTTTCAGGCCTCTCTTCACACCCTTTGCCTCTTTGAAGTAGTAAATGGTAGGAATCATCTTACCAAACTTCACCTAGGCCAGGGGTCCTCAAACTTTTTAACCAGGGGGCCAGCGCGTGGATGAAGTGGCAGGCAGTCATCTGCGTCTGCTGGGTTTCCCTCCAACCCCTGGTGGAGGGGTGTGGGGGGTGTCTGTAAATACCAGAGGGCCAGATTGAGGACCCTGGGGGGCCATAGTTTGAGGACCCCTGACCTAGGCTATCCAAGAGAATATTTGAAATGTTTATGTACTAAATACCTGCACTTACCTCAGTAGAAGCAGATAAAACACAAACCGACTTTGATTTCCTCACCTAAATTCACAGAGAGCACACGCACATACAAACAGCCATAGTCACCTCTTGTACATTTATCTACATAGATTCCAGACCAGTCACACGTGACCTTCTTTCCCTCGCAGCCCTGTTTTCCCTCGTTAAACAGAGTTTAAGTTTCTGACCAAGACAAAATTTGAATCTCCTACTGTTTGAACCAAAAGTTTTGCAGAGACAGCACATTAATTTTCAGGATATACCAGATCTAAGTTATAGCCTCTTCTGAACTCTGACCCTTATTTTGAATCCTAATGTCATCATCTTTGTCTGTAATTAGTAATATTATTACCGCCTGATTAATAACTAGTGCCACAAACTAAATTACCACAGTTTCAATCAAATAATCTTTCAGATGCAGCGAAACAAACAACATAGGACACATGCATTCCTACCTACAGACAGCATAGCGTACGTCATAGCATGCAATTTTTAATTTCACAGGCATAAACAGATCAAGTTTGACTACCTGGTTATTAAGAGATTATGCTTATTCATTAATTAAGCAACTTTTTTTGGGAGGGGGAAAAAAAATCATTTGTAAGTAGTATACATGCATCACCAGTTCCGGAGCTCCTAGCCTTTCCCGGGAAGCACACTGCAAGCCGCACCCAGCCCCATGCCTGCCCTGTCTTGCCTCTGCAGCACTAGACTTAGCTCTTGACACTCAAAACTGCAAAACATTGCACAGTCCGCAGCCTTACACAGTATGAACACCACAAACCTTTTTCTGTAAAGTGATTTCAATGTAGTTTTGGTTCTATTAAAGACATTCAGTCCTGTTAATAAACCTCACCTGATGCACTTGGGTTTCGGTAGTGCAAAAGGATTTCTTTATAAGGACTTCTTAACAGAAATCCAAGGCTGGAGATATAGTCCTGTCCTGAAAAAAAGAGCTTTAACATCTTTGCAATTCCAACAGCTCTATTATTTTTTTTATTATATAATAATATATTGTAGTATACTAATTATTATTACCCAGTTTTGTTTTGCCATTTGCTTGTTTTCAAGAAAAGCAATGTTTTCCTTCCAAATGTTTAGAGTGGAGAAAAAAAAAATTACTTTCAAGTTTTAATTTCTTTAGAAATATTTCTGTAAATCAAAGTTACCAACCAGGTAGACTTGAGGATTGCGTGGGCTGTACTTGCTGTGGAGAAAAACAGAACTGGGATATGCTGAAACTAGGTTTGCTAGTCGTAAATGTAAATATAAGACACAGTTATTGTATGCCCTCTGAAACCAAAGAAAAAGTTTAATTTGCTGCTGAGGATCCAAGAGTGGAAAAGCTAGTTCCCCAGCATTGTTCCTCAGATGCCCAGAGGAAAATGTTAGTGTAACTCAAATCAGTTTTGCTTCCTGCACACACACACCCATCTTAAACAAATAAAATACTCTCAAGGCTGACTTGTCTTACTTAATAGCACTCTTTAAAAAGATATTTGCTATTAGAGTTTGGCATTATTAATTTTTCTGGAGTGCACTGTCAGCATGTGAGCAAGTCAAAATGCAGCACTCGCACATGTGTCTTACATGGTATAGAGCTTGCCTTTAGCATTCCTCCACTTCTAACAAGCAGGAAAGTAATTATCAAACTAGTTGATGCAGATAGGAACTAGTTAACCCAACTTAAATTTTGCTGATTTTGCCAATATGCAGTTGCTTATTTCTTAATGATTAAACTGCCTGGTTTTTTCTTAAGCCATCAGCCTGCAGGAGTTGTATCAGAAGTCCCCTTATGTCACAAAATGCCACCAAAGAAAAAAATAATCATTAAGAGTTGCAGTTTTTGAAGAAGACTACTTTTGAAGAAGACTTACGTGTGAAAAAGAGTATTCTTAAACTGAGCTCAATTAAAGAAAAAATTGATTGTGGATTGAAAAACACGTTCTGAACCTGTAAGCAATTGTTGCATTATTTCCTTTTTGCACACAGCCAGGTGGGCAGAGCCAGGGGCCACCAAGACCTGCACTCAGGCTGCAGCAGCAGCCGCTTCAGCCCCAGGATGGCCTCCTGACCACCCCAGGTTTCCCCACATGGAGAAGGCAGGGAGGGACAACCCCCAGGCCAGGCACCGGAGCCCCAAAAAAGGTAGGAAGGCAGGGACAGCATGGGGTCCTCTCCCGCCTGAGGGTTCTCCTTCCTGCAGGAAGGACAGGCACAGCCTCCCCGCTCAGGCAGTCGGTTAAGCAGGTGCCTAATTCAAGTCCATTCATTTCCCTTTTCCTGCTTGGAATTTCTTGATTTCACAGGCTTCTCTCACATTAGCCCCATCAATAATCTTTTTCCAGCTGTGAAACTCAGCTTTTCCACATTTGTTTGTTCCTTAAACAGAAGCTATCCCATAACTTTACAGTTTATTGCTGTCCTTCTCTGAACCTACATCCTTTCTGAAGCGAGAGGAACCAGCACCGCACAGGCTATTCAACAAGACACATGCAAAATGGGGATTAATACACGATGTGCTGTTCTGGTTTCTGTTTCTTTCCCAACAACCCTTAACACTCTGTTTTCTTTTTGGATTATTACTGAGCTGAGGTTCTCACAGAACTACTATATGATAAACTCTTAAACTCTCTCCTTGGTGACAATGAGGCTTCACCCTCGGCAACACAGTAAGCACGCAGAGCAAGGGCAGCGGCAGGGCAGTAGAAGAGAAATCTTTAAAGACTTATTTGGAGAGCTATATCTCAAGGCTGGATTCTCAGTTTATGAAAGTTTACATTAAGAATTCAAAATTTTTTTTCATTCTCCATAAGCACAAAAGTGGGACTTGAGCAACAGTCATGGAAAAAAAAAAAAAAAAAAAGAAAAGAAAATAGGGAAGAGCAATGAAGCAAGTCAACAAAGAAAATAAGAATACAACATCAAGAGTGACTAGCACAGCACAGAACGGCTCAGAAACTGCTGAAACCTAAAGGCTCCCATGTCTCCCACATCCCAGGCAAGCACTGCTCCTCATCCCTGTAGATGGGATCTAGTATTGAGAAGCTGCTGCTGAACCAGAGGTACTGCCAAACAGTCCCTGAGACAGCTCTCTTAAGCAAGCAAAGCCACCACCACCCCTCTACAGTGCTTCATGGGCTAATGCACTCACCCTGCGCAAGTGCTGGGCTTGGATACAAGCCAGCAGGACTCCCAAAATCTCAATAGCGAAAGCTAGTGAATTGCTTCACTTGAGCTGTAAAGGCTTCCTCTCAGCAGGATTTATGATCTCGGCACAACACCACGCTAACTGCAGTGACATGGCTGTCTATTCATAGCTCCCCAGAGGGCAAGAAATGTGCTGAAATCTGCTAGCAGAAGTACATGTCCTCATCGTCTGACTTTACGGTCATCTTTAAATGAGGAGTGCTTGTTAGTGGACTGAGCAACTCTGGATGCTAGCCTCTACTTGCTCTCTGCCTTTGGGCAAATCAGCTAGCATCTTTCCTAGATTAAATTAACTATAAGCACAGGAATGAGTTAGTGTTACTCGTCTCTTCTCCTAAAACAGTGGCTTAGCTACCAAAAAAAATCTGTTGTAAGACCCTCGAGGCATATTAGAACAGCAGGACACAGACCAGACCAAGCTACTTGTTATAAGATGCTATTAACGCTCCAGAAAATCTTATGTGAGAATAAAGCACTTGAGGAGCACAGGAAAATTGCAAATCTAACCCTTAATTTTTGAGAAAGATTATTCATATTCTTGGGAGCACGCATCTTACAGTCAGCATTGACTAGCCAAATAACATCGCAGAGGGAGCCCTGCAGATCTGACACTTGTGATGCTTTCTGCTGTGAAAGGCAGATAATCTTCCTCCAGTCCTTTCCAGGGACACTGTGTGAGCAACAGGAGGACTTCTGAAGCAGTTACATAGCTAAAATAAGAGATTACTCTTCTTGCTCTTTTGGTCACCAAGAAAGTTGTCACACAACGCAAGACTCCACTCAGATTGAGGTAGAGGAGGAGTCCATGCTGGTGTGACAACATTCAGCGCTACAGCAGATACTGCTGAATCAGGAGGATGATGTACAAAGAGATACTTCATAAATTTACCCAGCAACAAAGAAAACTGGTAAAGTTTGAGAGAATGCTGCACTAGAAGACTATTAGATTTTTTTCCTATAAACAAAGACAGGCTGTGTTTACCATCAGATCAACTGCTTGCATCTAAATCTGATGGATCCCACTTGACAACAGTGAATAAATACCCTGTTCAAGTATTATCTGTGTTATCACTGGTTTGCTTTGTCACTTTCTAAAGTTTTGTAGCCATTGAAGCCGGTTGATAAATGGCTGACCATCAATAAAGATCATCCCTCAACTTCTAGACTGGTCTCAGCAAATGCCAACTTCTTTTAAATCACTGAAGCACTTTATCAAAATTTAAAGTGCACTCATTAATTCAGGACTTCCCAAATTACCAGCTTATCTTAATTCACTATATAAGATACTTGTCAGGTGTTTGGAAGAAAAACTGACAGCAACAAATCCTGATGGGAGTGGAGGTGGAAGGGTGGACAGCATGGGCTGGGGGGGGGGGGGGAGAAGGTGTGCGGGGGGTTCAAGAA
>JAVJGJ010000001.1:8943592-8979262 GCA_035590215.1 Microhierax caerulescens
CCCCCCCCCCCTCCAGGAGAGACAACTAACAATCTTTTAAATCTCTTATCCTGGCTTTGTGTAGTACCTGACAGAGCTAGATAATTAGTCAAGGCCTATAAGCACTAAGGATTTCTTTTTTCTGATTCCACTTTCTTCCATAGGCTATTTCTACTAGTTTATTTCAAGTTTTGAGGGAAAGTTCTTTGATGTGAAGAGGTTGCACTGCTTTATGCTGTGGGCTCAGCATTTATACCAGTGAATACAGTACTAGCAAACCCAGCAATTTTATCAAGGATTTGCAACATGCTAGACAGAAGTTATGATGGAATTACTCAATAGTTTAGAAGGACCCATGGAAAAACATGAGAATTTTTAATAGAAACTGATGTGAGGGACAGCTCATCCAAAGTTGGGTCCCGCAAAAGCCTGCAAATATCAGCCTCCTGAAATAATCCCATTGAAATTTGTACAGTCTTAGAGGCCACATATCAGTTATCCACAGACGTTAGAAGAGCCATCCTGAAGAACAAAGGACACCAACCAGAATCAAGTAATTTTGGCTGCACTCTCAGAAACAAGTCAGGCATCAACACGATACAGCCCAGCTGATCTGTTTTATCAGGTTAATGCTGGAATTGAACACTTAATTATCTACTTCACCTTTTCTGACAGGTACATTCACAACAGATGCTGTCACTACCCTGGAAATAAAAGCAGCATTAAGATGACTTTTTTTAAAAGTTTCTATCATGAAGAGAAACTGATACAAGGCAGATTGCTCCCTCGTTGACTTTAAAACAGCAAAAGTCAGATGACTTCAAGAAAGGCACGTTAAAGACAAAAAGAGCAAGATTAATCTGATTTATACTAGAGAACCAGTACAAATTCAGAGCTCCCATGTTCTGCCTTTAAGAAAACAGTAACAAAAGATCAGTTGTGTCATGCTGCATTTTTTCATTCATGCATGCTAAGCTAGTACTAAAAAAAAAAAAAGATGTGCCTCACCATTTCATTAGAACCCCATAATCAGCAATTTATTCAAAGAAATCATTAGACTTTACATTCAGCAAAAGGAATTCTTTCCTTTACTTGCGGCTCTGTGCATTTACCCAATCCATGCTGAATAACTTATTTCTCTTTTTATTTCTTTGTAAGGAGCCATCCTTTATTTTGCTCTGAACCTTGTGTCAACATCAGCACATGTTTAAACCAAGTGTAAAATGAAATCATGTCAAAAATGATGGTGTTTCCCACCCACTCTGTGAGAAGGATTATGGCATGTTTAAGGCTGTTGGGGAATCTGGTCCCACGTGTCTTTGGCTGCCTTTTCCAACACAAACCAATTAAAGTGAGCCCTGTGCTGTCCTAAAACTGTAATGTCAAAATTAGGGACCTCAGAGTTGAATGAGATTTATTTTTAACATGTGTTTCAATCACTAACACAGTGGAGCTGAATAAACTGCAGCTTTCATTTCTTCCCAGCAACAAATCATTGAAAAGGGTTAGTTATTGCAGTTTTATTACAGTGACAGATTTCTTTTCCCCCTTGTATACTGTATTTGTGCAAATGACAAGAACATGCAGCAGCACACAGGATATTCACAGCTAGGGAATTTACTCTGGAATTATATTTGCAATATGTTTTACAGCATTTTCCTCATATGTCTCTGTATTTAGGTTCATAACTCCAGTGAAATTTCAGTCTCGGCTGGAACTTGGCAAACATTGTCCACTCAAGATCTTTTTCATGTAAGCCTAGAAAAGAGCCATTAAACAGGAACGCATATGCATAGCTTATAGCGGAAATGGCATTAAAATTGAAATGAAACGACACTCATTGTATCAGTTTACATATACCAATAGGAATTCTGTGAACTTTAGAACTGGAGAGCTTTTCTTAAGAAATAAAAGCTATACATAAAGACTACTTCATCCTTCCTGAAAAAGGAAATCATTAGTGTAAGCTTCAAGAGAAGAATGGAAGACTTTTGAAAAGTAAATTATCACATATACATCCCTTTCCTTGAGTTAGGCAGGTCGTAACTATCTGTACCTATGTTAATATTGGGAATGTCTGAAATAAATTGCATGCAAGTAAGATAATCAAGAGTTATGTAGGTGTATTCAATGAAAATTTGAGGTCTAAAAGGTAGAATCAATCCACAGAAGACTCACCAGCAGAGAAACATTCTCACGCATTAAACAGGTTTTTCTACAGACTCCAAGAAAGTGATTTACAGAACAAATGCAATAGCACTATGCATTAGCAGAATTAAAACCTGTTGTTTCATAGGACTAGCACAAAGAAGAAAATAGAAGTCAACACATGTTTCGGCTGCCTTAAAAAAAATTATTTAGTTCATCCAGTAAAACTTGACTATTATGATGCAGTAAGTGTCAAAAAACAAATGACTGCGCTATCCCACAGCATTTCAATGGGATCAAAATCTATTAGCTGCCTGCACATCAATATTCTTTTGCAATGACCACTTTAAATCTCAAGGCTGAAGACACACTCTCAAATGAAGTACATCATCAAGTACCAAATAATTTAAAAGGTCATGAAGAAAGTTATGCTTGAGTAGTGTTGTAACAAACAAGCAAACCAAACAAGCAATAGCTCACCCACTTCCCCTTTCTGTCTTGCTTAGCACCATCCCTCCTTCCACACACTAGGGTCTGAAACCTCAGATAATAAAAGCTGTCATGTGTTTATTAAGGTCACGAACATACAACACCTGAATGATCTCAATATCCTTGGTACAACTCCTGAACTATATACACTGGCCACACTTGTCTTTTTAAGGGCATCAATAGCACACATTTTATAATGCATGTATACCTTTGACAATGGCAGTATTTGTACCCTTCCTAAATGTTTCAGGGGCTGGGGAGGAAATGTGGAATTCAAACCTCTTCCATATGCATGTACTTGCATCACATCTTACTGAAGACAACCTCAAACATCCTACCCTGCATTACTTATGTATCAGAATTCTTTAAGTATAACCTATAGCAGCTTCCAGAATCTAATTCAGACATGCTTTCATGCATGACTAACATTAATCAACTTATAAATCTTGATGTAGAAGTTTAGCTAAAGGAGCACACAGTACTTTAATCAGTGTTGTACACTGCAGTTATATTTTGTTCATCACTACCCATAATACTGTATCATTAAGCACATTTAACTCCACATAAAGCAGTCAAGCACTGAATGCTAAAGCCTTCCTCAGACATCATTTAACCCAGTAAGCCTCAGGCACCACTGGAAAAAGTACACAATTCGAGAACAGGGATAAGTCCAAAGATAGCATGAGTTCAGAAATATTTCATGTCTCAGTGACCAAACACAACAAGCTTGTATTAATACAACAAAACTGTCATTGATAATACTAATTATTCACAGCAAGACACTCCCCATAAAAGGACAGTGATCTTTTGAGGTATATTGCCGTGTTAAATACATAAATCCAATACAAATACAGGCAAATTTACTCCTCCATTACCCTGCTTTAAGTTCCAGTGGAACCGCTACAGTGAAATGCGGATGCAAAAGCTGGGAAAGTCTCCCTGCTCTGTTCCCTTCTTCCAAAGGGATCAAATGGGCATGCTTCAGCCTCAGCAAAAGATGTAAACAATGTTTACTGCTCTGTCCCTCACAGGTCACTTAATCTTATCTGTCCCCAATCAAAAAGACTGCAAAAAACTACACATCCCACACATGCTCTTAATCTGCAGTTTGCTGATATTTCAGATTTCCATGAACCCTGAGGGTTCATCTTTCACAATGTGAAATGAAAACAACACAACATCCACCCTATGTAGTAAGAGAATTACTGAGGAAATCTTTATTTTCTTATTACGCCAAGAGTTACAGACCATCCTTCTCACAGAGCTACAGAAACCATCGAAACCGAACCCTCTGTTATCCGGCAATGATACAAGAAAGCGCCATTCATCTCTGAAGCAGCCTATCAATCATCACTGAGCAGCGACAGCAGAGAAAATTCTTTCCTGTGGAGTCCTGAGTCATTGGCCTGAACTTCTGCCACATTCCTGCATTAGGCATTTGCCTGCTGAGCAGTTATTTGCCAACACAGCAAGAGATAAACACGTTAGCCATGGGGAAGACAGAAGCCGGGGTTGGGGGGGAACCCAAACAATAAAACAAACACAAAAACCTGGGGAAATAGTATAAGATCTTGTAAATATCAGAGGAAAGAAGTGGAAATAATCCTCGTTCCAGCAGACATAAAACACAAGAGGTTCTGTAACACGCTCCTTCTGGGGACTCCTCTGAGGATTCAGAAGTACTTGCTTACATCTGGTACTTCACTGTTTATACCTCTATTTTCACATGCTTTTTGACCCAACAATTTTTGTTTGTTTGCTTGCTGTTTTTCTTATAACTTCAAATATCAGGCAATAAAACCCTGAATTAGCTGTTCAGATCACCGATTAAACTGAACCATTTCGTATCAACTGAACTCAATTATTCTGTTTTAATTAACCACAAAAAGATCTAACTAGTTAGAAATAAAGATTTCTCTTTCATCTTCCAAGCAAGTAACAGAGTATAAACATCAATCAATTCTGAAATGCCAGTTAAAAATGAAACTTCCCAGATGTTTTATTATTTCACTATATGTGTGGATGCCTGTTGGAATAACTAGCATTCTTGCAAGAACTCCTGCCACCCCCACCCATTTCATTAGGGGTGAAGTCAATGCAGCAGACAAAAATGGACCAATAAGACAAAACAAACACTTCCAGAAGCTTGTTGATCAAGGAATAGCAAAGCAGTAGTGTTGTCAGGGGGAAATGATAAAAGATCACATGGGAGGAAAAGACTGAGGGTAAAGTAAGTGGATAATTTTTAACTTGGGAAAACTTTAACAAAGAAGGTACCACAAGAGCCTATAAGCTTTGGTTTGTTAAAGCATTTTTTCCAATTACTTTCTTTCCCCCCTCCCCCCCTCTTGTAGCCATTACCTATGGTCCTTCAGTGCTATCTCAGGTGTGACTACATGATGTACATAATCACTTCAGAGCTCAGCCTGATCTAGCTAGCAGAGGCTATGGGCATGCTGGTATTATCTGGCAGCCTACAGACTTTAGACTAAATTATATGTACAACTACGTAATGGTCTGTTTTATAGTCCCTTATGGAATTCACAATATTGTTCCACAGAGAATCTACAGATGGAAAGAATAATGCACTTTCTTTTGTGAGTGAAATTCAATTATATGTTCAAATCTCCAAACATTTGAACAGCAATTTATGAGAAGGTGAATTAGAAAGCAGAGATAACGAGAACTAGACAGTTGTGAATGCCTCTAGTATGGCTTGGCAATGACTTTTACTAAATTATATACATTCAAAACAACTCTCTTCACAGGTTAACATTTTCCTTGCTTGCCAACAAGTAATAGCCATGTTCACTGCAGCAATATCTACTGTTCTTTAAATGGGAGTTTACAAAATATTCTGACAGCCTCCAACTTAAATGAAACTTGTATAGTCAGTGAAAAGTAGAGGGAGGAGACAGACAATATTGAGGCTGTAATTTTATTCAGTTTAATGCAATTGATGTGACCCATCATTCAAAATTCAGGAAGAGCCTTCATGGATTCAAAAGACAAATGCTGAACGGTTCCCTCCTTTTGAGGGGATTAATACCATTCACAAAACTACATCCTTAAGAGATAATAAAAATGTCTCCAAATTCATTCTCTTCTGGGGGGAAGGAGATTGCTATCTGCCACTGATATAAAAAGAACAGGATTTCAGCTTTACTCCTAGGGTAAGTTCATCTCTATTTAGCAGCTATATTTATTTGCAACAGAGGTAAACAAATATACCCATGGCAAACCACTGGAAAATGAAGATTCAGACTAAATCCACTGACAAAACTAGAAGACTTCCAAACAAACGTGCCTCGTATTGTGGTATTTGCAGATATCTGTGTTCTGTCATCATGGCCTGTGTCATCTTTAGCTTTCGTAAGCTCTATAAAGTAACCCTGAATGATTATTGAAACAACTCCACCACAACACAGAGCTTTGCAAGTCTTTTAAACACTTCTCAAATATGCATAACTAATCTGTAATTTTATATTCTGGATCTATGATCTTGTCATGAGGACAAGAAACTACTGTGCAGAGAAATCACGATTCAGATGATCACAGCTCCTCCCACGTTTCTCCTATTATGTGAGGGACAGAAAATTATTGCACCTGCAAACCTTCCTTAAACTAGTTCTGTAAAATCTGTTATTTTCAAAAACCTCAGCCTTTCAAGGAGCGTTATCTGAAAAAAAATATATTTTTAAATTTCAAGTGAGTTTCCAGTCTTCTTTGTACAGAAATATACCTGGTGATATCAGCTGTGGCTTAAAAATAGTCCATAAATTACAAAATTTGTGAAGTCTTGTACTTTAAAGCCTCCTCTTTACCACTTTTCAAGGCGCAATTTCATCTCATTACATGCCTAATAAGGACAGACTACTATCATTAACTGATTCCTGCCCATATTTTGATTTATATTTTTAAAGAGATTTTTAAAGAGTACAAGTTCCTTCCTTATGTGACTTAATGACAGACTAGTTTTATGAAGAGCAAATAAAGGTCCTTTTCTTTTTTCCAGGACCAAACTTGAGGCCTTGTGTTAAGAAAACTGTTAGTGCAATGTTTCCTTGGTGAGCAAGCAGGGGCAGAAAGCTATAATGAACACTCATGGCAAGACGTGTAGCTATCTTAGCAAATTCAGGCATGCTTTCCAGTTAATAGCGCTTCTGCATTATGGACAGAGTCCATTATCACATTACTCTGTTTTCAGGCTTCCACTATAATGTGTTGATGAAACACACAGTACCTAGTCCATAGCCAGTGTCATTCTAGGTCAGACTTCCTAATTAGAAACTGTATCTCTCCCTTCTATGCTCAGAATAAAAAAAATCCAACCATACAACCTGCTAAAGACTTGATTAATAACTTGCCAATCTCTTAGTGCAAGGAATTTTAGTTATTGACAGTCATGAACAGAACATTTAGTAAAAAACCAAACTATTTTAAAGTATATTGCCACCAACTATGCTACTTCTGTCTTTTATTGATACCCTGAAGGCAAGAAGTCTAGATGTTTTTGCCTTATTATCAACTTAGAATCTGTATATAGATATATTAGATATAAGTAGTGTAGGTACCTGAAGAGGAATAATAAAACAAGAATAAATTTAACAAGTCCCACTGATTAGGTACCTACCCAAAGATAACCCTCTTGCATTTCCAGCTGGTTTCGCCTGAGACATTGCCTCTCCCATGAAGGGCACTTAGATGCTTGACCAGAAGGGTGAAGAAATGTCTCCATCCTCTAAAGAGTCAGACTACAGAATTATCCCTTGAGAACAGATGATTGGAAATACAGTCTAATTTTTTAAAACCAATCAGAAGTTCTCTTCTAAGTATCACATGTAATGGTGTTCTTTGAACAAGGGACTCAAACCCCTCAGCTTTCCAGTACATACCTTTAAACTATGACATCACTCAAAAACACAAACCCCAAAACAATATACTTCTGTCTATACATTAAGCCATTAATTAGTGGACGATATAAGCAAAGTTTAGTACAAATATACCCCAAATAAGGTTAGCTGGACCAAAAACGTAAGAAGTAATGGGTATAGCAGTAGCTCAGCAACAGAAATACTCAGCGTGAAGTGTTGATACTGAGTGGCTTCACCACATTAAACTGAGCACAGCAGACAGGCTATATATTTGGATAATGGAAAAACACAGCTGTGAAACTCCTTAAGCTAAAAATCCACATTTTATACTTTTGATGCCTTACATAGAAGGTGAGGTAGTAAGTATCCTCCTCCTTTAGTAAGGTTCCACAAAATGTTTCCTATATGTAGTTCATAAATATTAGCTACATCAGTGCAGGCGAAGAGCATTGTGAACAGCTTACTGCATCATTCAAACCATCTTCAGATCACAGTAAAGTGTGTGAGGGATCTAGATGCTCAAATAGTTAGGCCAGGCAAGTTTAAGCTGCGGAAGTTAAGCTTCAAAGCACTCAGGTCAGAGAAAAAAAAGCATGCTCAACAATAAGAAACACATCAGGTTTAGGGACTGTGCAGTGCAGTGTTTAAGTTACAATTATTTCCAAGTCAAAATCATCTACATCTATTTCAGAAAGAGGGAAAAGCGTTTTGATTAGTTGTTTTAACACCAGCTATAATCCTAAGCAGTACCTTTCCCCCATTCTTCAGAGAAGTCAGCTATTTACAGGATAGCAAGGGATTTTGTTTCTGTAATACATGTTTTCAGTTTGTGTATATTCCTGTGCTGCTTTTTATGCCCATTTGAAATAGTATTAAGTGCTTCAAAAATATTGCATTTATGTACAAAAACAAGCCTTAATGCAAGATAATTTCTCCAAAGAGAATGCTGTAATAGAAGGTCATTCACTTAAAACCAATTGTATATCTGGCTACTCCTTTTTGACGGTGTTAATAATGGAGTATGGATAGACAGAAAACACATATACAGTTTAATATACAAAGACATGTATTTTTTTAATAAAAACTTTTAGTAGCTCCTCTATTCCATAGGCACATGTATATCCCCCTTACTCATCTAATCCTGTAGAGATTATTTTCTAGGATACATTTTACTCTTTGAAGAGGCTGAATAATTTCCAAAACTGAAGCAACTATTATAGCCTGACTTGCCATGAAGTTTGAAGTTTGTCAGCAAATCAGTTCTACATCTACAGTAACATTGTATAACAGATTATAGAGGGAAGGCTCATTAGATTTTTATCATTTGAAGACCTAATATGGAATCAGTAAGTACCCAGTGGGGAAATAAAAAAACGTAATTAATGTACTATAGTATGCATGTATTGATTTTTACATGGACTGTATTTTAGTGGTAATAATGTCTGGCACCAGACTACAAATCAATAGGAGACACTATTGTGCTGTTGGTTTTTAAAAAAAATTAAGGAAAACAATCTTTTGTTTAACTGGCACCATCAGCTCCACATCCCAATTTTGCTATCCTATACTTGCTGTTATTTTCAATAAGATTCTCATTCCAAACTTATTTTGCCAACCACGTACTCAGTCTTCATACTAGTTCTGTTCTCCAAAGAAACATACTGCCAAATTTGGGTGGGGGAATAAAAATTAAAGCGCTTCCATCAGATGGAAATGGAACTAAGCCTTCCGCATATGAATATTCTTGAGGATTTGTGTTCACCAGAGTTCTAACACCATGATGTTATGCTTAGCCTTCCTTTTCTTTTAGAATTGTTAAGCAAGTTTCAGACTAATATGTGAACAGAGGATGAGCAAGAGACACTGGGCGAGTTCCTGAAAAGGCATTACTGAGGAGTAACACAGAAGAGGAAGGAGTGAGCATGTCTGTACTCCAAAGTCACTAGAAAAGTGAGCAATACTTTAATTAGACCCAAAAGTGTTTCTTTTTATTATGGTTTGGAAAATTCAGGATTTCCAATGCAGTTGTAATGCAAACATTAGTAATCTTCAAAAAAAAAAATTTATTCTGGAGGTTCAGTACCTTTAACACTTGGAAGGCCCTTGGGTTGAAGGGAACACAGCGGGTAGCATCAGGGAACAGCTTCTGCCTTCACTAGCTGTTCTGTGGTGACTGTGCAGGTGTAGACCCGTAATCTTGCATAAGGGAGTTTCCAATCACCCCACAACAGAGGGAGGTAAGTTAAGGGCCAAGTCCAGAAAAGCTCTACTGGAGTAAACAGCAGGCAAGTGACCCAGGATGGAAGCTGTAGGGGCCAAACCAGAAAGGCCTGTGTGCCCAGGCCTGTGCTGTCATTTCAGAAGCTTGCTTTCATAGACTTAAACATTAAAAAAAAAAAACCAACCAAAACCACAGTTTGTACACTGTAACTTCAGCCCCATGAAAGTGACAGATGGAGAGAAAACATTACACTAGCAAGAGTTGTAAGATACATAGAAATCCAAGGACAACTATGGTACATATGAAGAATTTTTTGCCTTCTGCAAGAAATTATTTTACTAAATATGTCAGGTCAGAACATCCTCCAGAACAGTATAGTGAATATTATGGCATGCTAAAAATTATCCAGGCACAAAAAAAGAATACTCAATTAAGATTCCCATTACTGATAACACAGCCCATTTTAAATGGGGAAGGCCTGGGAAAAAAAAAAAAAAAAAAAAGGAAAAAGGAAAATAGACTTAATTTAAGGAGGAAAAAAAAAAATATCAATCTAAGCAATCTCTCTTTCTCCCAAGCACCTACAGATTTTACTTCCAAGGCAATACCAGGCCTGCTTCCACTGTCTTTTCCTATTTGTAGCATACACCCAAGAAAAGCTGGCATGGGTAGCAAAACCCATTGTCATTACCATTTGGCTTAGCATGCAGGATGAAGCTGATTGAAATAATGTATTTTTCCACGTTTTATACTGTGGTTAGTATTTCAGTACTTTTAGAATGAAGAAAATAAACAGGATTATGTATGTTTATAGTATGAGGAAAATCTAAAAATTAGATTAGCACAATAACCTTTAAGAGGAAGTACATATGCAACCCCTGTAAAGGTTCCTGCTAATATACAGGAAAAAAGCATTTTTTGTTCTAGAATGTCTCTGTATTAGCCAGCTGGTTCTCTTACATACCAAAAGATTAGACTTTAAAGGCTATTAGGGGTCTACAGATCCCATTTGTCTCAGCAGGGGTTATAAACACACAGCTGGGGGACAGAGAGGAGCTCCTGTGATCTTACCTTGCAGTTCTTTTCTTAAATACATTGACAATCTGAGAAATATTCAGCCAGTATTTCCACAATGGTTGGTATTTAACCATTTTACCATATAACAGACTTAAGCTCAGAAAGATGCACTTAAGTTTCTTAAAATCAGGGACCTAATATTAGGAAATACCCCTAATTTGAAATTCTGCTGTAGAGTGAGGATTGAAAGCATTCAACAACTCCCAGCACTTGACTTGCCATTTTTAACCAGGAAAGTGTGTGATCTAGTGCAGCACCATTTGCTTTAAATTGATTGCATTGTCTTTTCACTGGTAATAAATATACTATCCTAACACCATTTACATAAAAGTCTGGAACAAACGCAGCAGCAAGCTCAAATGCAGAACAGCAAATCTGTGTTTGAGTGGCCTTTATGTATAATGCTCCCACAGCAACCTACTAACAAATAAAGCTTTTCCAGGACTGTCAGGTTTCACCAACACAAGTTTAGAGAGGCTAAATCAAGATACGGCAGAAAAAGGAGTGGTACATGGTGGAAAAATTAAACAACACAGCACTCTTCAGAAGGCTGGTTAAAGAGAATCCAGCATTACACTTGCTCTGATCTGCTGGGTTTAGTATTCAAGTGGTTGAGACACTGATCATTTACATTTCAAAGAAAAATATTGAAGCTTGCTGATGATCTTCCACAGAGTGTGGGTGAGATTGCCTAATTCTGCATGACCAGTATCCATGGAAGCAGAAGCAGCACATCCAGAGCTCATCCTTGCCAGCATCGTTGATGCAACTCAAGCCTCATCTCTCTCACCCGAAGCATTCATACTTACCAATATGAAACCCAGCTCAAGCATAGAGGTAAACAGTTTCAAGATGACAAGATTATTCGTATACCACTTTCTAAGAGTATCACTGTATCTAGTGAAAATAACTCTAGGAAACATATAAACAATGACAGGCTGTTCACCTGCACATGAAGAAGTGATTCAGCTAGCATGCATCTTGACTGATTCCCCCCCACACACACAGGTGGCATTAATGCAATGAAACCAACAGTCTAACTGTTGATGTCCATGTTGTTTTGACTGTATCTACAAATATATATGCAGACATCAACATACTCCCTAACACTGTGTAGCACTGAATTTCTCAGAGGAAGATCTGAGTGTCTAATGGCATTGTTTCTCCATCTCACACCTGGAGGGGACACAGAGGGACAGAACATGCTTAAGAACAGAAAACTTGCCTAATAGGCCCAAGTTGTCTGAAAAAAAAAAAGAAGTGATACACACAATAACAACATTTGGTTATTCTCTGCTTATTGAGCTCCCAATCAGGATGCAGTTTAGTGTACGTCTTGGGGGAAATGTGTGTGTGTAAATTGCCTTGGTTTAGTTTCCTGGAAGTTTCCTCCCTTGCTCACTGCTTAGAAGCAGATCATACAAAATTAGGTCTGGAAGGTTTTCTAGGAGAATAAACGTGTGAGGTGTTCTTTAGAACCATGGTTGCTTCTGTCAGAAAATACACCATCATACCTCTATATGGGGATAGAGGTGGGCACTCATTTGTTCTCCCTCCTTTTACTCTAAAGGGTATCAATTTATAATCCACAATTCTTGGCTGGGGAACTTCTTTTCCTGCACTCTTAGAAACAACAGATAAATAGATACAAAGAGATAAGGAAATAAGAAGAACACAACCTTTACTTCCTCCTTGGCAACTTAGTACTTTCAAAAAAAAAGTCTTTGAGACTTTTCCTGCCACTGACAGCATAAGACTAGACTTCGGCAACTTCAGAGTCCTATTAAAGTAAATTGAGCACAACAGTTACAGCCATTTTCTCCACTGCAATTTTAAGTTCCCTTCCTAAAACAGAATGCAAGTGGGGTGTCTTATCTTCCCCAATTCAAAAAGTCCCTCAAGTCAAAAATAGCCTTATTGAACTCCATATCAGCCTGATAGATAAAACAAGTATTTAAATATATCCTGCCTCTTTCTCCAACCTCACTTTATCTAAAGAAAAAAAACTGGTGCCTGTCTAAAGGATCATTTGAATGTAGCTTTTGGTCATTATAGGTTTATAAAATAAAAACATTGTAAAAAGTGAACATCTAAACATTTTGTTTTGATTCTCTGTGGGAGTAACAGAAACAATGTTCATTTTCCCCCCCTTCACATCTCCCCTTTCATTTCACAAGAATATCTTATTTAGTTCCACAGTCTGAAAATGACCTTTTATTTCAACAGCTCTGTGGGTTCCACTACTCACAGAAACAAACATTTTCTTCCTGGCACAATAGCAGCTATTTTAATATTCTCTTCAGACTCTCTCTTCATTGCAATCCTAATAAACGCATTCAGGTTTACGATGAAGAGAGATCCTACCCGACAAATGGCAGCAAGGTTACAGGCTCAAGCTAGTGACCTTCCGAAAGCTTGTTTTCCAGAGCTGCCTGATGGGGTGAACATTCCAGTGATGTTATTCATTGAAACAGGAACTCCAAATATTCCCCTTTTCTAAACAATGTCATTTTCCCTTGACAACATATCATCACTGGCTTTCTTCCATTCATCTCCTAGGTCAGGAAAGAAAGGTGAACAATTTATCACTCATGAATCCCTGATCTTAATGCAGATATTAACTGAAATTCAATTTCCATTGAGTACATATTTTGAATACTATATAAACATACATATGCAGTAGCATTAAAGCACAAAGGCTAAATGTATGTCAGATCTGATCTGAACCGGGACGGAGATACAGCATTTTTCAACTACAGTGCTAAACACTAGTAACTTCTACTTTGCAAATTCCTGATTTTTCTAAAAAGGCTTTAAGCCATTTAACGATTAGAAAGCAAAGAGCTTAGTGGGATTTCCAGTTTTAAATTCATTTGACTTCAGCTTGCAAGAGTTAAAAAAGGGTTAGGTCATACAGGTTCATTTACTCTGAATACCAAACCTATAACAATTTGTCTGCTTTCTTTTCAGAAGGAGGATTTACAGGTTGCATTATACCCCATGGAGCTATACACAAAGGTGTCCTTCCATCTGCTAATCTCCCCGTTTTGCTCAGATATTTCACCTCCAAAATAATCCCTGGATGACAGAGAGAGGCTCAACATAGTTTTGTCCCACACTGAGAAAGCTGATGCCATCACTTCACATGTATATGGGTTTCTTATTTGGGTACTATGGCAATCCAAACTTAAAAGCTACCTCATGAAGCTTCAAAGATTCTTTCCTGCCTGAAAAGCAGACAGATTCAGTCCTTACCTTATATCCTTCAAGGGCACTTTCAACTGGCCAGGAAAGATTCAGAAATTCAACTTGCTTCAGCACAGAGAATTACAGGGTACAACCCCAAGCAAATTAATAACACACCAAGACTAGGAAAATAAGGTCACAGTGTCTTTGGCATGGTTTTGAATAAGACACTCACAGCTGGTCTAGATTCTTGTGTTAACACTTTCTTTGAAGGCACACTTTAATTAACTGTGGTAGAAAAAGTGGATACACTGGGTATGGAGAGCAACCTCACGTTCCTCTACCCATGATAAGTTAGAGAAGTGAACAGTGTTTGGGTTTATAGCGTCCTTTTCATGTAGTTCAGGGGTCCTCAAACTTTTTAACCAGTGGGCCGGCATGTGGATGAAGTGGCAGGCAGTCATCTGCAGCTGCTGGGTTTCCCCCCTCCCAACCCCCGGCAGGGTGGGTCTGTAAATACCGGGGGGGCAGACTGGGGACCCTGGGGAGCCATATCCAGGCCATGGTTTGAGGACCCCTGATGTAGTTCCTTCCAGACCACCGAAGGAAGCTGAACCTGGGATACAGTCAACTGCAAGAGGAGTATCTCCATCTGTGTAGATGTCAGTGGTTTTCTACAGCTCTCTGCTAAGTCTACCAGCTATCAGCAAGGAATGTTGCCAAGCTCATCCTGTAACATAGGGGACTATAAAACAACAGAAGAACAAAGGAACACTTAGCTTCCTCATCTTCCTCCAGTTTATCACAGATTTTTACAATGTCACTTCATGTAATTTAGGTCTATATTTGTGTTCTTCCTAGCAGGCAGGCATATATTTCCTGTTATGTTCTGGAAAGCAACTACAAGTATTCTAAACGGTGCTCTATGATACCACATATTCATGTTATTACTGTATTTCTCAAAAAGAAAAGAGGATTTCCCTCCCACCACCACCACCCCAATGTTAAAATAATATTTTGTTGTCATTTTTTAAAGCAACCAGCCGTTTCCTGATGGAATCTACACCTCAGCGGGTACCACTATAAAGGTATTTCTTTAAAACTGTAAAATTTAGTGCACTCTGTTGACACAATCTTGAAACTACCTTTGCCAGTCTACATAGCCCCTACACACATGTTGCCTTGAACTGATGCAGTGAGGACAATGCAATACCTTTGCTTGCAGTTCTGTTTTGTATAAAGGAGTCTAACTGGGAAATGGGAATAAGTTATATCCAGGACATTCCAACAATGCCAAGAGACTGCTGAGAGACTCCTCACATCAAGAAGTAATAAGTGTCAGAAAGTTCAGGGTCTCAGAGGGTGAAACAGAACTGCAAGTTAGCAAAAAAATATCCTACAAAGTAAGCAACAAGGTGTACGTGCAGGGATGCTCCTCAAGCAGACAGGGTTAGGTCAGCTGCCTTAAGATCTGAGCTCTTCCCATCCAGGTACTGTGTTCTGCGAGTCTGTCACTTAAAGACAACTGAATTATAAATCCACCGGTATTTTAAAAGGTGGTTTTCTTCCTCTATCAAAGTCAAGAGGATTTATTTGTCCAAAACTACACAGTTTAGAGCTTTATCTGTGTATGACAGAAAACAAGCCTCTATAAGACAATCCTTTAACTTCAGTAGGAAACTAGAGGGGTTTAGCGTACTTCCAAGCAAGCCACTCTTGCCAAGTGGCTGTCAGATCAGAACGCTGCGCAGCATTACTTGACAGAAAAGCTGGTGCAGTAACAGTAAACCAAGCCGCGCTTTAGTACTGAAACAATTCAAACACTACCAAAGGAATCACACAGCAAGTGCAGCCTGTAACAGAGCTTTTGGGATTCTTATTCATGCATACCTAGACCCTCACAACTGTGATCAGGCACCCTGTTGTTTCAGGTGCTCCTCAAGATTAGCTTTAAAGTTATACTTATGCTACCCTTTTAAAATACACAAAATACATGTTTACATTTTATTATGAGTGGGGGGAAAAAAAAACACCCAAAAAACACGGAAGAAAAAAAATCCATTACCCCCAACTGCTTGGAACAATAGGACTGTAGAAGTATGATAGTTGCACTACACAAGCACTCTAGAGAATTTGGGCTTTGACTTTTTTCTGCTTTTTAAAAGACCCAGTTAGGGGGTTTTAATAATTTATAATTTTTTATAATTCAAGAGCTATCTACACTTAATGCACCTCCCTTTTCCACTTGTCCCTCTCCCTAAACTAATACACAGACACACCACACTGGTGTGAAAACAGGTAAATTACCAGGATTAGTCATTCTGATGCATATTCTGTTTTGCAGTACAGCTGTATTAGGCAAATGCATTTATATTAATGTAAATGTCTTAGCTGAGACATACTATAGACTGAAAGGAAAATATAAACATTTCAGTGATTAGAACAACAAAACATCTAAAGGTGAGGCGTTAGATAGAAGAGGACTGGAGCCAGGAGTCAAATTAGCTTAAGGGCTTAACTACACCCCTGGAATGAAGTGGTATTCATTGTTGGAAATACAAAGCAGACTCTGACAAGTCTAATTAATGAATAGAATTCTTGTGTCTTTTACAATAGACCTTTAAACCGCTCCTCCTCAGAGGGCTTGAAATGATTTCACTGGAGGGTATAGGGGCTATTGAGCTGAAATAGCAGATGTTTTGCCCAGCTCGCCTGATACCAGAATCCCAGAGAGTTTTGTACTGCCTGCTAGCATCCCCCTCGCCCCTCCCTGCAAAAAGGAGAGCTTAATCATAATATCAAAGTGAAAGACCCAGGAAACACTCCATATATCTCTCTGCACTGTTTAGCAAACTTTCAGATATACTAAACCAGGTTGCAGGGTCTACTTTCCCCTCCCTGATCCTGCCCCGGCATGCATCGGTGAAGTAAAACCTTCACATGTTCACAATTCCCGTATTCATAACTACCAAAATGGAGGTCCAGAAGGAAGAATGGAGGTCCAGAAGGAAACCTAAGACATGCTTAGGTTTCCATATGCCTATCAAACATTTTCTGAACCTTGTAGAAAGTGCTAAACTAAGACAGGTCATCTGAAGTTTATTAAAGCATCTGCGCCTTCCAAGATGGAGCCCACAAATCTTGAACGCAACATTATTCAGCCAATTTAACCAGATTAGCCAGCCTGCTTTTTCCACTTTGACATTTCTTCTTCCGTAACAAGCCAGCTCGTAGCTAAAGGAAGCCAAGCTCTTTTAAAGCGTTCTTTCACAGCTAGTGAAGTACAGCATTTACAATGGGGAGCTATCGTGGCAGAAGCACAGGAGTTTCTCACGGGTCATTCAAAGTGCGCTACACAAACCAAAAACATGAAAATAGAAAGGAGACCGGGAAGAAAGGAGACTAATTAACAGTTCCAAATTTTAGTTAAACTCTATTCAACCTTCTGCTTCTCAGATCCAGCTAGACAGCTAATAAGCCTCATGGAATTCCAGCGCTTAATTAACACACAATTATTTCTCCAGAAGGATTAGAAGTCTCAGCAAATGCTCAAGAAGTCAGTTTCTACAGCTCAAATTAGATTACTGCCTACATTTAGGAGCAAGGGTTACTGGTCCATACTATATGTAGCAACTTTTTTTTTAAATGCAATCACATCTTTAAAGGATGCCTGCATTTCCATTGCACAAAGCTTCCTTTTATGTGAGCACATAATGCTTCCAGCCAACAGTACAGTCACTTGACATGAAAAGATAACAGCCACTAACGTAAGCATCTCAGCTATGCGTTAACTGTTTGAAAGCAGAACACTCTGTGAGCAACCACCTTTCTGAAGGCTAATCCAACGCTTTATAGGCCAAGGTCTGAGACTCTCTGCTCCCCAATGAGGGGCTGATCATCAGAAGCAAAAGGCTAAGCAACGCAAACCCAGTTACACCAGCAGCTTGCACCACTAACTGCCACCAACAGGAACGATGCCCTGTAAACGGGGGCCCTCCCAAGGCAGTCCACTGCCTCTGTCGGCAATTAGTCCTTCCTCAGCTTCTGGTTACACCCATAGAGTCTGGTTTAAAGCGCTGCCTCAGTTCTGTGAGAGCAGAAGACATGTATTTTAAATCATAGCGCTGAAGCGTTTATCCTTAACGGGACAGCCCATCTCCATCTCCAGACTTTTGTCATTCTTTTCCCCACCTACAGCTGTCTTCAAGTCAAAGCCAACTATCATAGTCTCATGGTCATATAGATTTCTTCCTCGGAGTAGAGGAGTGCAACCACCTCCCTCTAAACACACGAGCTTCCTCCTGCTCCTTCTGGCTGCAACTTTACTTTGACATGAGAAGCTGCTCTACGCTGCACATTAATTCCCTAAGCAATATATTGAGATAACGTGTATTAGTGCGCTATGCTGGGAAGGCTTAGGAGACTGACATACCAGGACAGCTTTAAACTTTAAAACAAAACCATACTAAGCTCGTTCATTGGCAGCAACATGCAAATGGTTAGCCCTTACACCTTGTTAATCATTTTCACTGCATGCAGAACTGTCAGCCTTTCACAACTCCATCCTAAGCCAGCTGTGAGTGGCACACAGCATCACAGAGCTGATGGCAGTTCTTCATTGCAAAGATGAACGTGATCAGGCCTGACTGACAGCTCCCCAGCTAGGAGCACTGGGGCCAGCGGGTTTGTCTTCCCTGCCTTTCTTCCTCCTTCAGGTTCTGTGCAACTTGTTCCCCCCAGCCCCTCCAAAGCAGGGGTTCATCTGCTTCCAGTAATGCTTATCTTGGTTTTGCCACTCACCTCTGCGCATTTGGCAGGACACTGCATATTTATCTCGCAGCTTCTTGTTATTTGAGTGTTTCCTATGTTCAAAGTCATTTTTGTCCCCTCTTTGGTGAATGCACTGGTTATATGTGGTATCTAGCTATGCCATCAATGCTACAAAACACTCACATGCTGGTTTGTTAGCCATCTTGGCACGCTCTTACTTGGGTCCAAGGCAAACTAACATTAAATACACCCTGATCGGTACACATATAGTTTGTAGGTGTCACAAGCCTTTGCTTTAGCTGGGCCTTATCTAGGCAACTCCCAGGCTAAACAGGTGCTCTTCTACCTGTAGTAGCAAACATTTTCTTCCTACAACCTTTGCCATACATAGCTTACAGTGGCAGAGAAATTTTAATACAATATAGGTGAAAGTGCTACTAGGACCAGAGCACAAAGGCAGCAAAAAGCAGGTTTGTTTTTTCCTGAGAAGTTCAGAAAAAAAACCCTGAAGATAACTTTAAAAGCAATGTGTTATTTCTGATAATGCAATCTAGATAGAAGCAAGGATTGCTACTGTATATACACTATTAATAGTCAAGAGTTATTCCTGCCCAGCACTGACGCAGTCTGCTATTTTGAAGTGCTACCCCCTTACTCCACCCACAGATCCACTCTTCAAATCCATGAAATAAAGTAGTAATGACTTGTCTAGTATATTTTGTTATTACTTGCCTACTGTAGCAAATGACCCAAACACTACGAAAAAACAGCAAAAAAAAAATTCTACTTTAGCAGCAATTATTTTATTTCTTTCTAATTTCCTACACCCATAAGTATTTTAAACACACAGCTCCTATTGAATAAAAAGAGTGAGTCTTTGGCCCACATTT
The DNA here is from genome assembly GCA_035590215.1 of Microhierax caerulescens. Classification (NCBI taxonomy): domain Eukaryota; kingdom Metazoa; phylum Chordata; class Aves; order Falconiformes; family Falconidae; genus Microhierax; species Microhierax caerulescens. The sequence goes on from JAVJGJ010000001.1 coordinate 8,963,227, forward strand.
TGAAGGCTGTTTATTCCCCCACCCACACACTAAAGGCATGGAGTTTAGGTAATTTTGGATGTTTTAACTAGAATAAGGAAAGTGTATTCCTTGCAAGGAAATCAAACACTATACTCATTATCTGGATGGTATAGAAAGCATGCATTTAATTTAATGCTACATACATTTTTATTTCTATTACACCAGTTTCACTGCAGCCTGCCAACAAAGTTTTCAAGCATCAGTCCTGAACCTTGTTGAGTTTGCCTGGAAAAAGTTTGATGAAGACACAGAAGCGAGACAACAGAGTATCACTAGCTGGGCTCAGTATTCCAGTTGTTGAGGCTCCAGCAAAAACCCAGCTAAAGAGATGGGTAACTAAAACATAATTGCTTGGACAATTGCTTTCAAAATAAGCTGATCTATATACTTAAAAGTGCCCTTGCAAAAGGAGGACTTTGCTCCAAGCAAAACTCAATACCTGCTCCACTCAAGCCTCTAGACAGAAGTAGTCCCCTGTGTAATTAAAAAAAAAAGCCACCACACACAACTAATTAATCATCTAAGTTTGCTATAAGAATGCAGTGTAACTTATATCCCCTAAGCCTGTCTCCAGATCTCTGTTTCACCACTGTCCCTGGCCCTGCTAAGCCCCTTGCTAATGCCACCAGAGACTGCTGGCTGTAGACCAGCCACCATGGGTATACTTCCACCCAGATGAAGTCATGAAATTACAGTTTTGGAGTCCTGAGCACCTGGAGAGATCACTAAAAAGGTTTTCTAGCTGCTCAGTGCCTAGAGAAGTCCTGTAACAGGGTCCATAGATAAAAGATCTACCTCCAAAACTATCAGCCTGGCTCCTGATCCCAAGACTGACCTCTCTAGGCAGCACGCTCACCCTGACACCCCTGGTCATCAGGCCCTAAATCCTCATCACCCACCACAGGCACCTGTGTGCCAGTTCTGATGCTTGGTCATCTGCCAAAACCAGGACATGCACGGATCAAGCCAAACCATCAACTAGAGGCAATATATGGATCCAGTCACTTATTTCCAAGCTCTCCAAACCCTGCTGAACACCAAACCCTGCTGAAAACAGGAGCTCCCCGGGCACTGGGCCAGAGGCAGGGCCTGCCTTCCGCACGCCATGGCCTCAGGCTCACAGAGAGCAGGGCCCATCACAGTGGTTGTGCGCCCACCGAGGTCTTGCCCATGACCACCAGACCCCTGCAGCACCAGCACCCGGCTAGAGCAGCAGTACAGGGGACCTGCACCAGGGAGGGACGTCACCTCATCTCACCCAGCTTGCATGAACTATTGCCAGGGCAGGGAGAAGGAAACACATTAGAAGACTCAATGCAACAAAACTCACTTTTTTTTGCACGATAGCTCTGCAGGTTTAGTCAGCATCTGAAATCAGCTCTGGGGCTTACCTGTGGAAAGGCCCACCTCCTCTTTCTCCCCCTCCTCCACCTTCTGCTCAACTCCCATGGCCAGCAGTAAGGACTGTTTTGGCTGAGAGCAAGCAATTTCTGAGAAAGTAACTGGCCTCAGGCTCAAGAAGCCTATGCATCTAGCAGGAGCTAGTAGCCCTCTAACAAGCCTAGAGCCCGGGCCACCCACGAGGCAGGGCGGGACACTTGCAAGAGCAGCCTGGTGGGGACAGATACCAGTACTGCACTGGGTCTCACTACAGCTCTGTCTGGAGTGCTGTTAGCCCGTCTCCCCAGAGTGCCCTCACCTCCCAGCCACACACCCAGAAACAAAAACACCAACATAGACAAAAATGCAATCAAAAAAAAAAAAACCCAAACAAAAAAAAAACACCCACACAACAACAAAAGCAATCACACACAAGTCAAACATACCAGGACATCAAACTAGGCCAGCAAGACTCATCAGATGAGTTGACCAGTACTGAAGAACATACTCCAAGGAGTCACAGAGACCAAGCACTCCTAACTGATACCTACCAAAGCAGCAAAACCTCCCCAGCTGCTTTATTGGGGGTGACCCTCTAGCATCTCATTAAATCCTAGCTATATTCCATGTGTGTTCATCAATAGGTAATTGCTTAACACTTTCAAGCTGTGTATATCCCACCTGCAGAGCATCTTTGCACCTGGCTACAGGCACCCAAAGGAACTAGCCCCAAAGGGGTGTGATAACCACTTACCTGCAGTCAGGTGGTAAAAAAAGCCACCTTCCCTGAGACAGGTATTGTGTTTGGCCATGACCTTGTCATCATCTTCATTAGGTATCAGCACACTGTTCATGTACACAAGGCCCTGGTGGGCCATTACAGCATTTTCACTTAGCCAGAAGACAGATCTCGTCAGTGTGTGTCCCGGCATCACTTCCCCTGTGAAAGCAGGGTGCCTGGTTCCTCTGTGTCTCAGGTGCCTGCCCAGCCACTGATGCTACGACAATGTTGGCCGGCCTCAAAAATAAATGAAAAACTTATGTGGGGACATGTGTAACTCAGTCACTGAGTTTGGTGTATCAGGTCTGAAGGAACATGGACGTGGTGGCTGTGGCTGATACACAGAATAGAAATTGTGTCAACAAAAAGCTGGCTGCTCCAGATTTTTATTTTTTTTATATATATATACGGGCAAGCTAAGCTCAACTGCTGGGTCTTCTTTACTTTTAAACATTGACCAGTACCTTTATTTAATTATATATGCCTTTAAAATACTGTTCACGAAAAACTTACAAAGTTTCCGTAGCACCTGTGGGTGCTTTCCCATTAAACGTTTCTCAGACTTTCCATAAAGGTGTGATTTATGGCCTTATTCTACAACCAGCCATCAGAGGGATTTTGAATTCACTGAGACAATCTGCGTGAGTAAATGTTGCTCATGTACATTAGTGGTTTCCAAGTCAGGCAATTAACTCACAAATGTTTGCAGGCTCTTTCTTCATTTTTTTCATACCATAGTCAGGCACAGTATTAATATCCAGCACTGAGTCTAATAAGATTTCCATTACCTTCTGGGGTTAATAATGAACACAGCAGGGACAAAATCAGTATCACTGTATTAACTATCATTAAATACGGTATCTAAGCATCAGCATCATAGTGACTGAAAAACTTAGTGTATATAAGAAATTTGTATTTGTCTACTTATCTCATTCAAATTCTAACTTCAACATTAAGCCTTGGATTTTAAAATTAGTAACGTGCAAACACATTGTGCATGGCAAATTAAACTGAACTCAACTATTTCATCTAATTGCAGAAACTGTGAAAACCAGAAGTAAACTTTGTTTCAGCCAGTTTCAAAAAAGTATTTTAGATTTTTTTTTTCAGCAATGAAAGAACACCCTGAATCAATTTATTTTAAATATGGAGTTCTCTGAAGAATTTGACCCTATGTACGACCATTTCAACTTATATACTGAATCCTTACTACACACTGTAATGGTGAAATTAGATTTTACTGCATTCCTGTACTAGCAACATGCATCTGTGGAATTAAAATGCTTACAGTTATCAAATCTGAGGCACGTATTATGTCTGGTATTATAGCACATGGAAGTCTGCGGCAGAGGGTTCAAGGCATATTCCCCGCTGGCTAACCTCGGGCACTTCATTTAAGTGTTTGTGTGGACAAGTAGGCTCCATACAACCTGTCAAGCCAGCGAAGAAAGACAAGCCCGAACCATGTAAGTCTGAAGTCACACACACACATGATAAAATGATGGCAGAATCACATTTCGGGGGAAGGAAGGAAGGAAAAAGAGAAAATGCCTCTCTGTTTAGGAGCAAGGCAATAAAACAGAAGAGGGAGAGGACACACAAGGGATCGCAGCTCCCCACATGCTCAGGGCAATGAATTCACCCAAGCATTCTGGTAATCCCATCCGAATTACACTGGGTGAAAGGGAGAAGGGCAGAGCTAGCGTCTCCTGCAGTCTTTTCCCGCTACGGACTCAGGATGCACATGAAAGCATGAGCCCATGGGTCGCACTGGGTGGACACAGCCCAGACTTAGATGATCCCTGCACATGGCATGCGCATTCTTCTCTGTCAAAAGCTTGATGATGGAAGGAGAGGGACCAAGCAAGCACTGGTTAACCGAGAAATGCACAAGTCTGCACAGTTCTGGTCTGAGAAAGTTTATTGATGTCAGCCTTACTTGGGAAGACCCGCTACACGGTTGTACTGTTGCAACAGACCGCAGCCCCTCCGCTTTTAAAAGTAATCCTGCTGTTCTTAATGTGAACCACACACCAACACCATAATTAATACGAGTTGGCATTTATTAGCAGTTTGAGATACAAGACAGTCTACAGGCTTAGAAAGTGTGGCCTCTTAAGGCAGGCCTCTTCAGAAGAAAATGAGGTAACACAGCAGAGAAATGCGACGAGACTTTGCAGCTTCGTAATCTGCTTTTTTCAAGATTGGATCCGCAGGTGAAATACACAGAGCAACATGATAAACTTTCTAGGACTAAATGTAGACCATCCTTGAACACTAAACATCTTTTAAAATCCACAATTAAAATGAAATAGTTGCATAAGTATCACAATTTATCTTCCCACATAAATGAGAACAAAATTACTTTTAAATATCTAGGAAGCAATTTTTTTTGCTCCTTCAGAAACAAACGGGGCTGGGGACGTTTTGAACAAAGGGACTGACAGCGAATACCTGCAAGCATCTGTAACCGCGTGCATTTCTCATTTACATCTTTATTTTTCTCATTCTTCCTCAAAGTAATTAAAATCTTCCTTTTGCTGGAAAGCTTGTGGGGAATCATCACGGAGGAGTTGCTCTGAGGGACAAATGAGGTCCTGAGGTGAACCAGCTTCCTCCAGGTCCTCAGTCACCATCATCCCCGCTGTACTGCTGGCAGTGCAGCACTCCTGGGAAGCTTTTCTTGGTGTTGCCCCAGCAAGCACCGGTGGCACATGGAAATGCCGTTTGCATTGCTCGACAGACTGAATTGAGGCTGGCGCTTCTGCCCAAGGGCTGACTCACTCGACTGATTTCCACCCTGACTGACCCAGCTCCATTTCATCTGTACAAGTCAAGCTGTACTTTAGGTAAGTGCAGCTAAATCTGGGAGATGATAACTTTATTTCTGCACATCCACTCAATTAATCTGTTCCTGGACTGTCAGTGATAATAATTCTCCAAGAATTACCGATTAAGTCATACACTTAAAATTGTTTTCTAAAACCTATTGTCATTCGAGCACTTTGACAGCGCCTCTTGTCATTACAGCCCGTTACCCTTCAGCACCATCACATCCAATGTAAGGATTTGGGGTTTGCTTGGTCATTCACAGGACTATAAATGTAGTGGAAGGATTACCACTTCATATTCTACCTCCTGCTTGCTAGAACTTTCCTTACCTAATTTTCCCTCTGGGGCCTTTGCAAACATGTATTTTATTTCCTTATTCTTTTATGATGTTTTCTGCAATTCCTCCTCTTCTCCATTACTACTACTGAAACTCTTCACTGTCTTTTCCTTTCCATTATGTAAAAATCTTAAATTCCCTCCACACCCCAACTTGTTTCATTTATATTAATATATATATTAATATATCAATTATATATTAATATATATTAATATATATTAATAATAAAAAATTAAGCCTTCACTTCTGGTTTATATCAGATAGGCTGAAGCTCTAGTTTTCTGTTTTGCTTAATCCTAATTAAATTTTTGGCCCACATACAAATGATGCCTATTACCTCTGTGGCAGCTCTTGCTTTTGACTAATCTAGAAATACTCATTTTCCTATATATTTTGTACTAAAGGAAGTTGTCTTTAAAGATTAGCAACTTTGCTCTTCAAACACTCAATCAGAGAATACCACGCAGAGATGTAATTTGCTCTGATACAGCCCTCCCTGTGCCAATCCAGGATGAGGAGTTTTGTACTACCTGCAAACCAGAAGACTATTTAAGACCATTTAACCATGATAGGACATAAATATTCAGACTACAAAATAAACAAGTGAATTGAGAAGATTAAAAAAAAAAAAAAAACAAAAAAAAAAACCAGAAAAACCCCACCAAAACCAAATACAAAAACAAGGGAGGAAATTAATCCTCATGTAAAGCCAGCTAGTTAAACTGTATTCTTGCTATATAGGCACCATTAGCCAACCCCTGCAGTTTCCAGATGTTTATTACAGGATATGCCTGGACAAATCTTCTTTCATAAAAGCTCTTTGACACACAGACATTAAACTTTAAGTACCTTAACACAAAAGCAGACCTTTTAAAGAGGATTTACTTGAACTTTTTATATACAAAAACAGCTGGAAAGGGAATAGAATGACAATGAAGTAAAACAATACTTACAGACAACCAGTTAGTAAATCTCCATCTTCTTCTCATTTAGGCACAAAAGTGAGCTCCATACACCATCAGCACCACATACACAATAGTGCTATTAAGCTCACCATTTTCTAGAAGATTAAGGGCCCAATCAAAAGGCCACTGAAATCGCTGGAAATCTCCCTATTTGCTTGAACAACTTTGGATCTGATCCATACTGACTCCGTAAGAATAACTGCTCATAACAACCCAGCTTCAAGCTGTAAGAAAACAACTCTAGTTGCAACCTCCATCAAAATACAACAAAAAGGAACACGTGCTTTCCTTCTATTTACTTTACTTTCCATAATTTTTAAAATGGAAACTTGCAGCATTTTGCTCCCCAGTATAATACAATTCATTTGGTCTGAGGAAGTGAAAGGAAAAGACAACAAGACACAGAAGTTTGGTTCCCTATTCTGAGATGTATCATTACTTACAGTAAGAATAACTACTACTTTTTCCCTCTGTTTTATGCTGATCAAAAATTATTTGCCAGAAACTGGGAGGACAGGGGGACATACTTTTCCTTTCTAGAAAATGCTCTCTGCATTGCCAATTCCAAGGTCCTGGTTCTCCATTTCTTTCACGTCCCAGCTACCTACGGGCTTTTCTTCACAATTTCACATGTTCATTAAATGCAAGGTCAGACTTCTGTAACCAACAGTTTTACTTCCACTTGTATGTAGATGTGTGTGTACACGTATATATATTGTAAAGCAAGGCCAAAAAATGAATATAGCATCAAATGATAAAAACAAGGAATGTGACTCCAAAACATTTTAACTGAAACTTACGCTGGTTGGATACTGACCATTCCTCATTTCAGGCAAGGCTCCTACTGTTCACAGTGAGCACCAGGGAAAATGTGTTTCTATTGTTCCTGTAAGAGAAAAAAATAAAACAACAAAAAAACCCAAACAAACAAACAAAACAAACAAAAAATGATCAAAGAATGGTTGTCCAGTGGCTGGCAAACACACACAGATTTGTAGGACAAATGAAGCAGTGTCTACAAGCAGGATGCCATCTTACCCCAGGTAAACAAAACTGTGTCAAAAATTCCAATGATTTAAGTGGGACTAGAACAGATGCCAAAGTTACGATGCTCTTATATCCAGAAAGGTTAAACCACTTTGTAAATTTTTTTCTACCACTCTCACAGACTGAAAGCTATTATTGCCTAATGCCTCATTTGGCAACCAGATGGTACTGAGGAAACCTCTATTCTAATTTTACAGGTATTTTCATAAATTTATGCTAGGCTTTTTAGGTCAGTAATACATGATTAGCATCTTCTATACATGAGCAGGTAGATCTCTCTGTTCTAGCAGACAGAACATGCTATCTGTGCACTCGGCAATAACAAACTGGAGCAGGTTCAAGTTCATCAGACAATCACAGTCCTAGCAGATTAGACAAATCGAGCAACATGGAACATCTACCAACTTCTTCCAAGCCAAGACAGATGTTACCCTATGATCCAGCATACAGGGGAAAAAGCAGTAAACCTTGCCACTACAAATTTAACTGTATATTCTGAAGCCGTTTGAATAAGCCAACTGTGTTAACATCAGGCTGTAATTTGGCCATGGCCATAGCATTTTTGATGCAGCACTGAAAGCTCTAACACCGCATTTTTCATATTGCCATACCACACCAAGTTCCTGCAAAAAGTTCCCAGACTTCTGCTGCTAGGATGTCCAAAGCAGACATTTCTACTTCTGCCTCACTTCAATAGGCAGGCTTACAGAAAATCCTTCTCAGATCAGACTCACACCCAGTAACGAAGTCCAATTCCTGTACAGGACCTTCTTAATCGTGGACCTAATTCATTTTTTTCATAAGGGAGAAATAATATTATGCCCATTATACATATGTGAAGACTGAGACACGGAAAAGTAAAGCAGTTCTTCCAAATCGCCACCACTAGCAAAGCAAGAGCACAATCCTGTCTTTTAACTTTGGTACTACATCAAATGGCAATTTTTGCCATTCCCTAAAAGCACATAAGCTCTGGAAACTGTTTTATTACAGCAATCACTTCTAGAAATTTTCAGAACCAAATTATTACCCAGAAAGCTCATTGTGGCAGGAAAAAAATACAGCTAGACACATGTATTTTTTCTAGTCCCATTTTTTGTGATTTCTCAGATTACAATACCAATCAGGTATTACCCTCCCTCTTCCCACAGAGACCACAACACAAGGTGGTTATTTATTACCTATTGAAAATTCTAAAAAGGAGCACTAAAATTTACAGGTTTATATATAGGGTTCTGTAGATAAAGGATTTATGATGATGCTGTAATTTTCTGAATTCTGGTCAAGGATTTTCAGTTAATATTCTTTAATGCTGCCCTGTAAGCCTATAGTTACATTGCAAAATCAATGTATACAACTATCCTTTGGCTTTTCTATCTTTGCTTGCAGTAAGAACACCGCACTTCTGAAGCTATTCATTGGCACTTTGGTAATGCCATAAAGACAGTTTCTTCCTTCATAATTGTGCTTTTGTTTCTTTCCATGCTGAGCAAAATATGGCAAAGGGTCAAAAGTATATATCCTTCCTTTCCAGCAAATTGAACATTATAAACTAGCTTCCTGGTCACCTCTGGATTCTTAGAAACTACAGAGTGGTGGAAACTGGGGGCACAAGTGCTCCACGGATCCCTACTGCTCAACAGTACATGCAGCATGGGAGAGCCACAGACAACTTTCTAACACAGTCTTGCAGAAAAGGCTTTCCCAATTAAAGCCAACAGAAGACCACAACCAGGAACAGCGATAAGTTGTTCCAAAACATTCCCACTCTGCTCTTGACACTGCCTTTTACAGGAAGCAACAAACCCCTTTCACCAAGGTTCCTCCAATTACAGAGAAATCAATGAGATTCACTGAAAGCTAGCAAACTCTCAGAAAACCCAAGCCTTCCTGCAAGATTTCTATCATCTTCCCACTCTACCCTAAATCACATTACATGGCTCTTTTTACAATTTTACACTTCCCACAACTTGAGTCCTTCCTGTCTTGTCTTCCTTTTCCCTCCTTTTCCTGCAAATCTCTTTTACTTTCACGCTTAGCTCACAGAGAGTTATCACAGCACCTGTGTTATATTTTTCTCCACTAAACTGATGACTTCTTTAAGTCAGCTCTTTGCTTTCTGAAGGCAGACACTCCTCTCGTGACCATGCAGCAATGCAACTGACTACGCAACAGTACGCTGCCACCACTACTTTTATTTGTAATAGGCACAGCTTCTCTTTTTGCGTGGGCATTGCACTGCTTTTTTGCAGTCCAGCTGCTGCCTCCCACAGCTGCAGGGTTTGCTGGACCATCCCTTCAAAGCAGCAGCTGCTGCAGCTCGCAGCGCAGCAGGGGTGCAGAAAAGCTGCTGCCGGGGGAAGGATGCCCTGCACTGGTACGTGGCAGCTGGGAGGAGCAGCCACCGAGGCTGTCCAGCTGCTGTGCTGAGCTCCACCACGGTGGGGTGACCCTGTCAGTCATGGGGGCATCGTTTGGCTGTCTTGAGTGGCGGAATTGATCGGCCTCTCCGGAGAGCTTGGAAGCGCGCTGAATTAAAAGACGTCGCCTCTCGTTAGAGACGGGATCGGTTTTGTATTGGCCATTGCTCCCACTGAATCCGATTGCAGCTGCATTCCCCTCTCCCCCTACACGCACATCTTGCAGCACTGTCATTTCTTTCCAAGCTTAACATCGAGGTTCGTGTAATTACATATAAGCGTATGTATGTGATTGTATATGCATGTGTTACTTCAAAAAGATTTGCATAGTAAAGCCTGCAAAATGAGAAAATGCCAGTATTAAAGGAAGCAGGTGTGATTCAGCAGCTTGCTGTGGGCATGTTAGGAGACAGTCACATGTGGCTGCAGACTTCTTCAGGGCACATCGTGCCAGCCCTCCACTTCCTATAAACTGTAATCGCCTCCAGAGCTCTTCTTATCGTACCCAAGCGCTTCGCAAATATTCATCCATTCACGTCCAAATACATTCGGCAATACTGTTACAGCCCTTCTTAAAATGAAGACGTTACCTGTTACACACACAGGCAAACACACAACAGCAAAGGACATTCAACTTATCCCACTACAAGATCTTTTCCTTCCTCATACATGGGATACTGTAACAGAAGCCAAAGTACTGCAGGTACTAACCAGCTCTGATTCAACAGCAGCAGCGCTGCTCATTCTGTGCACTGCTCGATCAACAAAAGCTTTCTTGGAAAAGATCATGTCCCAGAACAAAAAACTGGTACTGTTTCAGTCCCTCATCCCAATGAACAAATTGCAGGACGGATGGGCGGCAGAGAGGGATCTTCCAGTAAGGGATCACCACAACACACAGGCTCATTAGAAGCAACGTTGTAACTTTGAAATCAAACATTTAAGTCTGGTTTTGCAGCTTGCATACTTCGTTAAGAATTTTTCCAACGTTTTGCTGAGTGAGCCGTATCATCCCTGTCCCCCATAGCTGCAAGATCCTGCTGATCAGAGCAACCTTGCAGCTGCGTGAGGCAGCGGCTGCGCGGCCAGCACCGCCCCCAGAGATCCCCAGTTTAGCACGGACTTCTGGTGAGAGAGACAATCTTTTGGTTTGATTTCTTAATTGAAAAAAATGTAATTGTAGCAACACCAGTCCCCAACTTGCATAATGAACACAGTGTGGACCACTGAGATCCATAGCAGAGACTACTCCTACTTCAGCTAATTAAGTAATAGCTAGCAGTTGTGAGCTTCTCCACATACATATGTAAAGCCTCCTGATAAAAGGAGAAGGGGAACTTAAACAGCTCTTTTGTTCTTGTTAGGCTGCAGGAGCTTAGGAAGATGCTGAAAAGCCTGGTAGGATATTTAGCTTTGTGGTTATGGTCTGCTTGCTTTTGCTTTTAAGTCTAAATGCTTTTTTTAATTTTTCTCTCTTACCGTTTGTTTTGCTACACTTACACTTTTATAGTGATTTCTTTATACTTCAGTACTTGGGACCTGCTTTTCCTGCTATTCTACGTGGTGTTCTATGTGTATGCTTTTCTTCTTCTACTTTTTTTTTTTCCCTACCACCAGTGGGAGTAGTAAGTGTATGGGTAAGTGTACGCAGATTTCAAATCTATAACCAGCTCTATGAAGGAACCTGCAAATCCATGGAAATAATTATTCTGAGACAGCAATGGCATGGAATAGATGAACTTGCACAGTTTCTGTCACACAGTCCAGCCACTAAGCAGGAGCTGTGAGAGGAGATGTCTGGTACGGATTTTTCAAAGACCAATTTGCGAACTTCTGAGAGTGTGTAAACTGAGGCTTTCCAAGGACTTACCACTTTGGTGTGTTTTCCTGAGAACGGCAAAAAGCACTCCTGAGACCACCATCTGCTAAAGTCACTCTTCCAAAATGTGGAGGTGGTAAAATTTGTGAATTGAACGTAGCAATATTTTTAGTATAGGCAAAAAAAAAAAAAAAAGTGTTTTCCTTGACTATTGCCTCATAAATGACTAAGCTGCTTTCCAACTGGAACTTCCTTAATATTCCAGTTGAGGTGGGTAACACTATGGAGAAGCTGACGCTAGCCAGATGCAATTTGAGGAGAAAGAGCAAGCACCTGAGTACAGGGTCCTGTGTGAAGACTCAAAGAGAAAAATGCAGTCTTAACTATTGTAGTGAAAGTAACTCCACCTGGAATAGTTACAAAAACACAGATGTGCGCTCTCTTGCTAAGCGACTACATAACTGTAACACCATTCTTCGAATCTTTCTCCTTTCACTTCCTAGTAGCTACTATTGTTATCTGCTGAGTAGATGGCATGATGACTCAGATGATACAATTACGATGGAGATCATATATACATGGAACAATGAGGCCCAAGAGTGCAAATTCTTCTGGGCAAACAATTGGGGGGGTAGTGGTGGGGGTGTTTATTACTTGTTTTGCCAAGCACTACATATATGCTATTAAATGGATAAGAATAAAAGTTTTATATTTCAACTACTGTTTTCAAGCTGAACCTCAAAACAAGCTATGCTTTAAGGCTTGAACTTGCTGTTGAAAAGAAAATCAACGGAGCAATTTTCTTTATCATGAGTAAGTACATCTACCTATTGCTTTGAGTGTATAATAAGAAGCTTACAGAGTCTCAAGCAACTGGAGTTTTCCACTGCAGTTTTGTCCTCATTTGCTCTAGTAATCATTCAAGCTTAGCAGTATTTGTTAAATTTGGATACAGGTCAACTGTATTTCAATGAAGCTCAAAGAAATAGGTGCAGCTGATTGAGCTATATCATAAAAAAAGAAAATTTTACAGAAAATAGTGGCTTGATGATGCCTGTCTTCATAAATGTGGTAACATCTTGCTTCTCAGCTGATGCAATATCAGCTTTCTATCTATGAAGTAAATGATCTTTCTGAAAATTCTAGTTAAGTGATAAGTAACTTGCCTCCTTGAAAAGTATTATGTCAAGCAACATTTTCTGTGAAGTAAGTTGGATACAGATGTAATCTCTTGTCTGCAAGTAAGCAAATTAAAAGGAATGTGTATTTTTGACTGGTCACCTCATATAAAGTCTTTTTGATGGTTTATAATGTATCTGCAGCACTACAGTAAGCCTGAAGTTCAAGATTATTATATTTGCCACTAATTAATAGATTAAAAATAATGGGATATGAGGCAAGCTTATAGGAATTGGGTTCAATGTACGCTGGCTAATGTAAAGCCATGCATACAGAAAAGAGTTTTGAAGTGACCAGGACCTTGGCTGGTCTGATCTGGATGCTGTAAAAAGGCCTGGCTGCTAGAAAGTGTTGGGAGCTTAACTGTGAAAAATAAGAGGTTTCTTATATTTATTTCAGTGCAGACTTGAATCACCTAAAAGCACAGGTCATTAAAACAGGTTGGGTTGGTTTTGGGGTGGTTGGTTGTGGGTTTTTTTGCACTAAACATTCAGATAGACTCTGAAAGCCGGACAAGGTGGGGCAATAGCAGCGTCCGCACCAATCTGCTGTTTCACTCTGAACAGCCTCTTGCTGTGTTGAGTGGTCTCCCCGAAACCTGTACGAATGTCTGGGGGCAAGGAAAAGGAGGCAGAAGCTGGCCTTCAGAAAACCCTGTAAGATGCAGATGTAATTCTGTTCTGGGCTTTGGCACATCCACTGCAATTCTTATTCAGAAAGACTCCCAGCACCTTCTGGAGAGGCTCCATCATATCCGATCACTAGTGCAGTACAGAGCATGTAATGAAGTAATACTTTATCTTCATTTATTAAAACAGCTGTCTAAGGTCGTAAATACAACAAGTTGTTTTTATCACCAGGAGTACTCCCATAAGCATGAGAATGATGATTAACATCCTATCTCCAGTTCTGCTTACATTTGCAACCTCGCAGCAGATGCTTGGCTCCAGCGCTGTTTAAAAGCCATCAGAAAATGTCTTAATCACTGGTGACCTCTGCAAGAACTTTGGTGGCTGCTACATCGATCTGACCCAAGGAGTGCTCCTCAGGCAAACATGCTTTTTTTTTTTTTTTTTTTTTTTTAGGCAGGCTTTTTTTTTTATTATTGATTAGCCAAATTGTCTAGCCTTCCTGTTTTGTCTCCTCATTGGCAATTAAGAGAGAAATCCATTGAGGGAGTGGTGGCAGTGAACCTTTCCCTCTGACAAAAATAACCTTAATCAGGCCTCTTAGTTAATTTCTGAAATTGTTCTGTATCGACCTCTGTTTGAATCAGGATTTTCATCCTACGGCCCTATCAGTAAAACATACACATCTTCCTGTTAGCAAAGCAGGCTTTTTCTAATGGTGACATCTTTTACTTCTTATTTACAATCCTAATCACATCATTGATTCCAGTAATCTTTCCTGCACTAAGGGCTGTTATTAATTCTCTCAGAGGAGAACCTGGGTGGGTTTTGTTGGTTTGTGTTTTGGGGAGGGGGGGTTAAACCTAGATAATTAAAATTAAACCAAGTAATGACAATCTAGGAGATTCAGGGGAAGGGGTGGGAGAGGAAGTCCAATTCTCAGTGTGTTCTTAACATCCAGACAGTAAAGAGGGCACAATGTTCCTCAGCCTAAAACTAAGACCGATACCTAAAATAGGAATAGATCATTCTGGTGACTCAACTGAACAACGGAGATCAGCTGCCTACGCCCAAAACTATGATTGCCCAGGTTAGGGAAGAGACTTGAATTCAAAACACAGCATTTGGGCATTTCCTTACTTGTGTGACTCCTTTTGTGTCTGAACAATGGAAACACTGCACTTGGGTAATGAGAAATGAAGCATTCCCTCACCCCCCCACACACACCCCAAAAAAAAAATAAAAATATCGATTTGATGCTCCCCTGCTCCCAAAATGAATGTGTCAATCCTTTACCTCTGTCTTCCCAGTCTCTTATACCTTCTTATGGAGGGCCAGGACTTGTTTGTCCTTCTTAATGTCAAGTGGTGTTTCAGACTAGGAACCGCTGAAAATAACTGGGGATGTTCATTATGTCACCATGACTTCATCGCTACTCTGTGATGAGGGGCAAAAGGCCCTGGCTGGGGGAGAGGGGAAGTCCTGGCCTTGGGGCACACATCCAGGCTGGGTCTGGGGCAAAGCCCCCTCCCCATCTGAGAGCTCTTCTTCCCCTTGTGCAGGCCTGCTGGGCTTTTTGTGTGTGGATTCGCTTCCCCCCTGCCCC
Source organism: Microhierax caerulescens (assembly GCA_035590215.1). NCBI lineage: Eukaryota > Metazoa > Chordata > Aves > Falconiformes > Falconidae > Microhierax > Microhierax caerulescens. Next base: position 8,978,243 of record JAVJGJ010000001.1, read on the forward strand.
CCTCCCCCAGCACGGGTGAGTTAAATGCCAAGGGTTGGTTTATCTTTAAGATAATCGGTGAGATTTGGTAAATGGAGATGCTAGGAAAGTTCTGGCTGAGCAGGAGTATTATTTACCGTGTGCTCTCCTGTGCCAGAAAATGCCCCTCTGTGCTCGGGGTGCCCAAGAGGCACGTGCGGGTTTTGGCAGGGGGGAAAGGTTTGACTTACCCAGGTGCCATCCCCGTCAGCGCGGCGGGTTTACAGACCCGATGTCATCTATTTACATTTCTAAATGGCAGCACGGAGCGAGAGGCAGCGATACGAAAGATTAGTCTTCATTTGGCGAAGTAACCGCCAAATTAAATGATGACAGATGGGGAAAACTAAACGCCACGGTGTCAGGGGTCCGGCGATGGCCCTTCGCTTTAGCGAAAGGTAAATACATAAACCTCAGCTGGTGCCTGCAGAAGACACGCGGCCGGTTTAAAGACAGCCCTCGGACTTTTTATTTAATCAATACCCCCTATTGAAGAGAGCAGCGTACGGCATTAGAACTAAACCAGTGTTATTAGAAAATGATATACTGCACATTAGGATGTATAATTCATGTCGCCTTCATTTGCTCAGCCCGTCGTGAAAATCCATAAATCATTTTCTCGTTCATGTATTGCCTAAGTGCAATTTGTCATTTCGCATTAGAGGGCTGCCTCAGATCATCGGCGCTTTTAATTCACTGCTCGGGGTTCAGCGCAGCGCGGAGCCTGCAGGGGAACCGGCCGCCGCCTCTGCGCGCCCCGCGCAAAATGGAGCCCGGGCGGTGGGGGTGGGGGGAGAGGGCACAGTGGCGTTGGCCGCCCCGGGGCTGCTCCCCCCCCGCGCCGGTACGTGTGTGTGCATATGGAGGCACGGCTGTCCCGCCTGGCGGCAGCCCCCTGCCTCAGGCCGCCCTCGCAAAGCGCGCTGCGTGGGGACGCCCCGAGGCCGCCCTGCCCCCCTCCCCCGCTCCTCCCCGGCCGACCCCCGCCCCCCCCCCCCTTAC
>JAVJGJ010000001.1:8993498-9013242 GCA_035590215.1 Microhierax caerulescens
CCCCCCCCCCCCCCCCCCCCCCCCCCCCCCCCCCCCCCCCCCCCCCCCCCCCCCCCCCCCCCCCCCCCCCCCGGGCTTGTTGTCCTTCAAAATCTGGGAAGATAAGGTTGTGTGAGATCTCGTATTGCCCACTGGCCTACCTAGTAACAAGACTTGAACAAATACGAATTAACTAGTGGCCTTTGCGGTGAGCTTTTATATGTGTGGTCTGTTTGGAGCAGTGCAATGTTTATCACTGTTAAGCACTTCAGTGCACTATGCTACCTATTTGTATCCACAAATGGCATTTGAAATTCGTAATTCAGAGTCACCTTTAAAATCCCAGTGTATCTGCATGCAAGTTCTAAAATATGGTAGCCAGATGAAAAATATAAAGCGTTTTTCTTTAATGTGGATTTGCAATTATGATGGATAGTTTAGTTCTGAAGGATCATATGTATTACCAGATTTATGAGGGAGGTGAGGTGGAAGTGTTATACTGCTGAACATTTCTTTTTGTTATAAATCAAGAACATGATTCTTGGTGTATGAAGGAGTTCTGTGCTGAATGTCTTACTTCGTTTGCCATGATATATCCTTCCTCCTTGGAAAAAAAAAGCAAATAGCCTTTCCCCCAGTTTTTAAATGTTTTTCAATTGGAAACAGAGAATTCTGTACCACAACCCACAAGAAAAAGGTGGAGGAAGAATAGCCAGCATTCATATCATTGCCAGTTTAAATATACGTAGATGCCCAGGGATTTCAAAATAAGACTCCTAATTTGAATTTCTTTTCTGTCAAAATACTAAAACCAAGGGCTTGGTTCTGCACCCATTAAACTCTTAGGGAATGCTGTGACTTATTCAAGTGGGAACAATACCCAAGCCAGGCCTCTCTGAACATTTTGTTCCCACCCTAAGCAAGCATTTACATTCTAGCTGTGTGTTCCAGGAGTGTACGTTAAAATTCATATGTATATGTGTATAGACTGTTTGTTTTTTTTCTTTTACAAGTTCTCACTTTCAAGGGGGGAAAAGTTTACCATACAAGCTTACATTTTATATTCCCTGCATTCATTACTTTGTTTATTCAAAATCCTGATTTATAGTGGCTATAACATCTCTTTTATAATAAGCTGTTATATAATACTATTCAGTGCACTGCACTAGACAAGCAGTATTCAAAAGGGAACTAAAAAAAAAATAATATTTGGGTAGAGACATTTTGCAGTTTAGCAGCTGATGTGAAAATGAAATAGTAAAATGGAGGGTAATTTTCCAGGGGAAATAAAAGTCTGTGAAGGTAAAAAAAGGGTCTATCTTTGAATATATATCTTAAAAGCAGTATTATCATCCCTCCCTCCTCACTGACTAAAGAATAAAATTAATATTTATCTGTAATTCTTTCTTTCCCCTGCTGTCTTTCAGAAAGTGTTGAATGGTTGCTGATACACTGTTAGCAAAATGTAACTCTAATAATTTTCCTCTTAAAAGTAGGGCTGTTTGTTGTTTACGTGTAACTTTGCTAGGAAATCTGAAAATTGAAATAACCGTGTTGTGTTACTTGTCACTTAAATCTTCTGAATGGCAAAAAGTTAGATTCATAAAATATGTTTTTTCTTGCATAAGAGATATTATTGTGCAGACATTTCAATACATAAGATACACACACGCTCGATTTTATAGACATTCTTATATATAAATTTCTTCCTGGGAAGCCTGCATCTAAATCTTTCTTTTCAGTCTTTGACAGCTACTACTGCTATGGAATTTAGAACCATACAATTTGTACGCCTTGTCTGATGATCTTATTCTGATTCCTTAATCATATCTGCAGTTCACGTTTGCATTCTTCAACAGTTCACTGATCAGCAACTTATTTTCAGACTTCCTCATGCCAATTATCAATACAAGGTTCTAATCAAAACTGGACCTAGCACTGTATATTACTTAAATTAAAATTAAAGTAATTACAAAGTGAGATTAATCTGAGATAAACAGCTTTTTTTCTTTCTTCATATTTTTTCTAAGTGACTGCCTTTAGTACGCAAGCACTTGTTGATAGTGCAGAAAGATTCTTGCAGAAGAGATTGGTTTTTGTAGTGTGAGATACTGCATAAATATTATTAATATGAGTCAAATTATGGTTCAAAACAGTGGTAGAATTCTTAATACTAATCCTCACGCTGGAGATCAAGCTAATCCAGTTCTTTACAATGTTGGCTGGTGAATGAGCTACATTACATGAATCTTATTACAGCTGTTCAAGATTTTTCCTGTTTCTCTTGCAAGTAGTGTCATTTTTTGTAATTCTAATGCAATGCTTGTAAATGCAATGTTTATAACAGATTTAGTTCAGTTTTGACATACACCTATTCTAAGACACTCAGTTCTCTTTATAAATACAAGAAAATTATATTTCTTCACTGCTCTGCTTTTCTGTGCGATGTTGAACATCAGCTTGGAGATGCTGGTATTTATTTTACTGCGTGCCTATGATTTGATACACCATTCCTCTCAAAACAAGTATAATCCAACAACTTAGTGACTCACAGTCAAGAAATATTCTTTCGGAAGGCCAATCTGAAGGTAGTCAATAGAAGCATAGCTTGTCATTTGAAATCTTAATAGCATTAAAGGATTTGTAAGCAAACAGTTCTGTGTTGGCAGGGACAAGTGTTTGCTTATATAGGGGAGGCATTAACAATTTTGTCAATAGTATCCACAGCCATGTCACATCGGACGACGGCTACCTTTGTGTACCGCTAATTACAGTGATTTATTATAGGATTCTGCCCCATTACTTGGATGACTGGATGATAGTAAGGACTGCTGCAGTAGGGATGAAAACTATCTCTGAAAGAACGATGCAACAATTGATTAAATAGGCCGTCCTGATCACTTGGAAGCTGGATTCCTAGTTTGTAAGATTTGCTTTTAGTATCAATAGGCTCTATCCGTACACTAATGTATGCACAGATAGCTCCTTTATAGGATTCATTACTGTTTCATTTTCATAAATGAAATCCATAATTCTTCAGACAGGGCACTTAATTTCTTTTGTCAAGATACATTTATTTAGAAACAATTCCTTCACGTTCTTAAAACGATTGTTTTCAACTGGTGAACCACGGACGTGAACCCACAAGTGGAACGGAACCTTATTTGAATGGGTTCTGTACATGGAGATCTGCAAGTGATTTTGTGAGGGCCACCAATACCCTTCCTCTTGTGATATTTTTTTGTGTGTGTATGACGTTCTGGCATTTAGTTTTGCTTACTAATTGGTGCCTTTGACTTCTGAAGACTGGACTTCATTTTTGTTGAGGAGATGAAAGTAGTGGAAGAAGTTCTTACGACATGTCTTTTTCCAGTTCTCCTTTTTCTTCACATAATGTTTCTTATCTGCCAGCAGCTTTCATGATGCTGAAGCTTATATCTATAGTTTCTTTTTCTCTCATGCTTGCAGGCATGGATCTCTTCTCCAATTGCACGGAGGAATGTAAAGCACTGGGCCACTCGGATCGGTGCTGGATGCCTTCCTTTGTTCCATCTGATGGACGCCAAGCTGCAGATTACCGCAGCAATCTCCATGTACCTGGCATGGACTCCGTTCCAGACACTGAAGTGTTTGAAACACCAGAAGCCCAGCCGGGGGCAGAAAGGTCCTTCTCCACCTTCGGCAAAGAGAAGGCCCTTCACAACACTCTGGAGAGGAAGGAGCTGGATGGACTGCTGTCTAATACACGAGCGCCTTACAAACCACCATATTTGAGTAAGTACCATTCAAAAAGCTGTATGGAAGTGTTCCCTTTGCGGGAATAAAAGTTAGCTCTTTCTGCTAGTCGTAGTAGGAATAATACAGTCACAATTTTAGAAGCAGTGGGGGAAAAACGGCTTCTCTTGGATTCAGGCACCGCTGAAGAAGGCATTGTTCAGTGCTTTTAAAAAAAGGCAAACCTTGCTTGTCTCTAGTGTGGCATGATTGTCAACAACAAAAGTATCAGCTGATACTAGCGGGGAAGTCACTCAGTTTCGTTCTCTGATGCTGGTTTATTTTCAAACTTCTCTTGGATAGATGGTTTAAACGTTGACATTGCCAGGGTAACGTTTTTTAAGACTAAAATTAAGTTGAGAGAACTGTCCTAGGAGCTTCTTTTTATGACTGAGCAGTATTTTGTGAGTAAACAGTATGTGTGTTATTTTGAAGTAACTATTTACGTAGTTAACATTAAGGGTTTGGAAGGAAGAAGACAGAACTTTGTGCCTTCAGTCTGATCATCTTTCAGCCTACATAGTGTTTACTTTTGTCAGTGCTCCTCTGTGCAGTCTGTCTTATTCCAAAATCTTGCCTCTCTCTTTAGTCACCCTTTGGCTATGGTTGGGTGGCATGAAAGAGTGTGATAGATCTCAAAAAGACCTTCATAATTCCTTTTAGAGTCTGAGCCAGTTGTAGAACCCTTGAGTAATACTTTGATCTAATATGTCTTTTCATTCTGTTTAGCAGCCTTCTGTATTTTATTAGAGACTGTAATCTCTTTGACTTCAAGAGTTTACATGTTTATCTCATCCAAATGAGCCAAAGACATTAACATTGCAATACCGACCCTATTTCAAGCAGCACAAGTCTTTTAGGATAGCAGATCAGGGGTAGAAAAGAAAAAAAAAAAAAAAAAAGAATCTCACCGAATGGTATTAATTTATTTATTTTTATAAAGTAATTAGTTGTTTTGAAAGGTGCTGCCCTGGCAGTCCTGGCATATGTACATCTTTGCTACAGATCGTTCTCAGCACAGACAGCTCAGTTCTCCCTGCTCTGGTAGTTGTCCAGGTATTTCAGTCCTTCAGAGATGTCTTTTTACCACTTCACTCTTTAGATTTCCTTTACTGAAAGTTTCTAAATTTGGATACCAATGCTGATATGTGAAAGCCATTCCTAAAAAAAAAAACCCTGTCCTGAGACAATCAGCTTATTTTGTGTAAGCTAAAATACCAGGTGTCAATCATCTGGTCATACTCTAAAGACCAATGTGAAATTTCACGTAGTCATAACCTACTGACACATGACCCTGTCTTTCCCTAACTGCTCTTCCATCATCTACCTCTAAGCAGCATTCTTTAGTACTAAACTGTAACCTAGCAGGACTGATTTCATCTCTATCACTTCAGTTAAACATTTGAGTTTTGTAGCACTGGTGGTCTCATCACAACAGGGTTCCGATTGAGGATGTGCATTACGATGACGGATCTATCTGACACCACAATGGTAGCAGTTCTGTTTTGTTTTCTTCTAGGCCTAGGAGGGTTTTTTGAAATAACAATAAAATTCTGATTTTATCGATAGCTTAAGGATTTAAAATTTTGTTCAGCTAGCATAAATATTGTTGAACAATGTGTTTACATAAAGTCATTGGTCTATATTTTGCACTTTTCTGGCACAAGGGCATATAAAGTTGGAGGTAAAATTTTGGAAGTAAAGAATGTAAAGGAGTGGTATTACATAATCTGCACTTGAGAATCCAGATTTAGTTTTGCTTTTTTTTTCTTTGAACCTCGAAGCTAAAAGTGCTACAAGAGTGATATTTCTGTTTTGTTTCTGCTTATTTAATATTTTCTTTAGTAAAAATTTAGATTATAATTGTATAGCAAATAACAGGAGCAAGGAAAAGCAAGCGAGCACAATAGCTGTAGCAGTGAGTAAATAATTCATAATTAATAATGTATTCAATGAGTAAGGCAAGAGGAATGCATAAGAGGAAGTTGATTCAGGAAGGAACTTTAGTTGAGCCAGTGAGTAATTGCAACTGTAATAAAATCGAATTCAGCTCCTTAACAAAAAAGATCATATCAAAATCAGTTTGTCAGTAGAATGATTTTTTTTTTTTAAAGAAGTGATTAAAATGTATGAAACAGAACCCTCATACTCAGCAAAAATACTGTATAAAAGGTTGCAGCATGTATGAAAATGGCCATGTGAAAAATTAGAAGGAAGAAAAATTGTATTGCAGAATACAAAACCTATTTGAACTAAAAAGGTCTCTTTTAAAAAAGGAGAGATTCTTAAGCAAAAAGATCCAAAGAAAGCGTAATTTCTAGACAGTCAATTTTAGGATAGTAATCAGTGGAGACAAGAGGGACTTCTTAGAGCAAATAGCCAAAGGCATGCAAATAAATATAGACAATTTTTAAAGTGTCAAGTGTGGTAACCTAGGAGAGAGTTAGATGGTCTCTTGAGCAGCTACTGAGGACAAGGATGTTGCAGAGATTCTCAGCTGTTTCTTTGCATTTGTATTTACTAGAGGAAGGATGGAGAAAGCCAGGCATATTTAGGAAGCCACCCATCCCAGGTAACTGTTCCAAATGAATGCGCAGGACTGAGTCATGGAAGAGGATGTTGTTAAAAAAATTACTAAAACAAATAGGAAGAAGTCAATGGATTATGTGTTTCTTTAATTTGCAGTTCTAACAAAAGCTAGTAACCAGAGAATGCCAGAAGATATGTTTATTATCAAAGAAGTTAGTAGTAGCAGATCTTGTAAATTAGAAATCAGTGAGAAACCTTAGCACAGGACATACAATTTAGGAACAAGGTAGCTGGCACCCGTTCGGGAAAATTGCACAGAAAGGTTGTCAGTCTATTAGAATTTTTATAGAGTGGGTGAGAAATAATCAATATAGTGTATTTGAACTGTCAAAAAACCCCTTTAGCGTAGCATCTGTGTAGTAGAAGAAGCTACTAAAGTGAGCAAGCGTTGTCAGAGGGCAAGCATTACCAGAATCTCTGTGCCCAAGAGAAAAAAATCATAAAGATAAATGGAACATTTTAGCAGAAGTAGAGTTCCCCAAGTGTCTATCTGGAAATCCATGGGGTTTAAAAAAATAATTGTCTAGAAACGGAAATGAGAAGAAGGTGGTGGTATTTGCAGATACCATGACATGGTTTAGGTCAGTCAAGTCTCTAATAGACAACGTATGTCCACATGGTGCAGTGAAGCGTGGTCCAGAAAACCTGGTCTGCTTCTGGCCTCGCTCGCTCTGGAATTGAAGGCGGCAGAGCAGCATCAGTGTGGTGGAACAGCAAACTTACTTGCTTAAGCTGTGTCGTTAGCGCAATAGCTACAAATATGAACAGGTAGCTCTACGTGGAACTTGCACTTTGCCATACGAGTCTATCTGCTCAAGTTTGTGTCTGCTTGGTGATTCCTGCACTGTTCCAGTGGGTACGTTCAGCACGGAACCTTTGAAAAGATAAGTCAGGAAGGCAATGTATATTATCATGAGAAATTTGAACTCTTTGTGAGATAAAAAGACCGTGGTATAATTCTACAAAAAGCGTTCCCTAGTGTACAAAGCCAGCAAGAAGGAAATAAAACGCCAGGCTGTAAAAAGGAATTGAATTGAAAATACACTAAAAAAGTATTACAAAACCCTAACACAAAAAATATAAATCTATGTTGCTCTAGCCAGTCTATTCATTTCATAGAAATATACAGCATAACAGCAAAAATACTGAAAATATTTATATGCAAAGTCATATCAAAAGCTTAGTACTGATTAATTTAGCCAAGCTGTGGTAGGGACGTGAGGAGAACAGGAGACTGCATGAAAACAGAGAAGGTAAGCTGGCTGCTTTCGTTTGCCATTCTCAATAACAAGAGAGTAGCAAGGCAGCAAAACAGTTGAAGGGCAACCAGGTCATGAACTGATAAGATCACACACATTTGATACAATGATAAACATTTGAGACAAATAATACACTAATCTGCTAAATTTACGATTATGGCGTATGATTGAAACCAGAGGCTTAATAGTGGGGATTTGGGTGTTTGCTTCTTTGTTGTTTGAGGTTTAGGTCATTGCATGGATAAATGAGAACAGCAGCAGCTATATTGCAAATAATAATGTAGAAAAAGATATAAATCCTCATACTTGAAAGGGTTTCTGTAAGTCCCATTATCGAATTTTCACCTTACTGGTCTGAGCCACTGGACTTACTCATACACCAGTTTCCACATAAACATACGTATTTTGTATGTTAATCTGATATATTTTATGCAAAGTAGATGGATCTCTTTGTACTCATTTTGAAGAATATATTTTTACATACTTACAAAATGTTAATGGTATCAATAAATTGTAGGGCGGTTGAAAATATTTTTTTCATAGAGTGACTCCAGGATTTTTTTAACTTGCACATTCTTCTTACTGCATAATTTACATCTATTTCTTCTTATTCATCCATGTTATTTGAGCACTGCCTTTCTGCAAACAGTTAAGAAATTTTCATAATTACTTGAATGTTCATAAAACGTGGAAGAGATTCTGAACTTGACTGGAGAAAATAAAATAAGTGAAATAACGCTGGTGAGGAAAATAAAATGTAGCTTTTGAGCAATTGGTATATTTTTTTAAAATAGATTCTAACAATTTCTAATTTGTCATTCGGTGGTGGTTATATTAGCATTATTTTTATAAGTATTTTTACTGTAGTGACCAAAACGCCTAATCCAAGATTCAGGCTCCATTGTATCAGATTCTGTAGGATATCCAATGGAGGCTATCTTCGCAATGAATACCTGATCAGTCTGATTCTGATCTATTTCTAAATACTTTGGACCAGGTCCGAAGATGGTTACAGTGGGAATAACACCATTACATCCATCTCAGTAGTGTTTTGGTCTATAATTGATAAGAAGTAGCTTTAATATTTCTTTTTCTGTAATTGTGGATCATTCTAGAGGTGCATTTTTTTTAATAATACTTTAGAGCTTCCTAAAGCTGACATAGTGGCATTACTGAATATTTTTTTCTTCCTATTAAAAGGTTAGGAATTTTTTTTAGATACGAAAACAGTCAAATATTGCCATAATACTTTCTATTTAGAAATGCTTGTTTTGCTCTAAAAAAAAAAAAAAAAAAAAAATAGAAAAGATTTTTGCATAACTTAATCTACTGTGGAAGCAGGTTAAAAAAATACATAAAGGCAAAATTTACGACACAGAATAACAGTGTTTATTCAAGGAGACATTCTGGAATAATAATTGTGTTCTCAAGTAGCCCTCTAATTAACTCTGCAATATTTTCTACATACATGCAAGCATCTTCGCTGATGAAACTATATCATTATCATGGTAATTATTGGCAACACCATCAACGTATTTTATGGTAGGTATGACATGTACAGAAAGAGAATAAAAAAGCTGGTCTCTTCCCCACAGAGCTAAGCAAGCCTAAGCAAGGTGCATTGGAAGGGAAAGGGGAGTTCTTTAGGTAACTGTTTATTAGGAGTTAGTTCTTTGGCTGTTTTGATTTGTGCAGCACGGTTCTGAACGTCCACACTACCTTTGATGCACGTGGGTCTAGGCTTGCAGAGTCAAATGGTTTGCCTGAGACTTACTTGTATCATCCAAAAAATGTAAAGGTAAGCTTGTCCTTGTCCTGTGCCTCTATTTCTTAGCCTGGATAGCCATTGACTCACTCTGCAGCAGAGGTACAACGAAGGTGTGTGTGCCATCAGGGAGGATGGGCTTGGGTTGAGCACCAGCCCCTGGGTTCATGTGAAAGCATCGATGTATTCCGACATTCTCAATCTACAAAGTATTTATTACCTGCTCAACTTGACCTATCCAAGTCAAGTTGGTTTACAAATAAAATGAAAAAGCTTTCAAAAGTCTTTGCACATTCAAAAGTTGAATGTTTAGGAGCTGAACCATCAATTTATTTCAAATAATCTACCACAGAGCTAGCCCAAACAATGGCTTAACTTAAAACCACTATCCATCTCCCTGAATTAGATTAGAACAAATGACCTAGAGAAGAAAAGTTCATGTCTCTATACCAGGGCAAGAAGTGCCTCACAATCCTTTGATTATTTTTCAAAGGAATTAAAAGAAATACGTGTAAGTATTTGGGTTATTTGATCTAGTTAGGATCATAAAAGCCTATTTCTGTATGGCAGAATATGTAACACAACATTTTCTGCTGATGTTTCACAGAAATACATGAAAAGATGTTTTAAGCAAGAAGTCTTTTCTGTTTTGGTAAGTGTGTCAGCCTGTCCATCTGTTCCCCCCCACAAAAGAAGGAAAATTGCGATTTTGTATATTTAATATGACAGAAGAAGAATTTTCTTGGGTTTTTTGTTTAGTTACATCTCATTTCTTGAAATTATTTCTCTAGTTTTATCACAGCTGTGATAGACTTACTAGCATTACATTTGCATAAACACAGATAACAGCTCTTTTGAATGGGGCACTTGATTAATTTTAAAAAATTAGTCCTGTCTACACTTTTGCTTTTAAAATTAGCCTGCTTAATTTCTAATATAAATCAGGTAAACTTGTAAGCTGTCTGATCCCTTCATTATTCATTTTTAACTCAGTTTGTGATTTTCACACATACTTGAAGTAAAAATGCATGGAAGTAAACAAACGAATGAGATCAATAAGTTGCATGTCCATATTACGTTTCTTGGGGTAAGAGGAAAGACAACGTTGTAATGCTGGATTAAAAAAAAAAGTTGCACTGAAATGCAATTTTTACTGGTGCGAGTAAACAAATTATATTAGAAGAGTTGTTCCATTGTGAATATTACAGGTTTGTGCTGAAAAAGAATTTTAAAATTGTATCTTTGAACTTTAAATCTCATCTGCATAGCTGAATAGCCTGTGTATCCTGCCACAGACAGTGGAACTCTTCACTTATATCCAGGAATTTATCTCTGGGACAGGATAATTTCTGCACAAATGAGAGGACAGCTCTCATTTCTGCACAAATGAGAATGACTTTGTACCTGCAAAATTGGTCACCAAAAATGGAGGCTGAGTTGAAAAGCCAACATCTAATAACGCTAAAAAACCTGACTTTTCTAGAGCGTTCCCATTTTTTCTGTAGCTGAAATGCTAAGGGATTTATTCATTTATACCTCAAGTTTGCCACTTCATATGCATCATCTCTGTTAGTTAAATAAAAAAACCCCAACCAAACCTGAAATAAAACTTAAACAGGTAATACTAATTAAAATATAATAAAAGGAGAGCATGACTATAATGTATTTTTACTCATTATTATAGGTACTTTATGATCTTGAATAAACCACTTATGATTCACTGTTCAATGAGTATTGCATAACTTCTGAAAGGTATTTTTATCTCACATTCATGACTGGTTTGCATTCTTCATCTGAACATATTCCTCTTGCAGCTATTGCTCAAAGGGAAGAACACTTACAGAGTATTACTGCAATAATAGAAAGGAAATGGATAATTCAGAAAGCAGAATTAGAAAGGAATACATAAATATGCAAAGATAACTTGGCTGTAGCCCAGTAAAACCTATAAATCATGTTATTTTTATTTTTTTTAAATGAAAATAATATCAGAAAACAAAATAAGCATTCTTAATTTTAAAGCACAGGTGTTAGCTGTTATATTTAAATACTGTTTGCTTGAATCTATGTAACTGTGACCTTAGACAGAATTAACAGTACCCAGTATGTACAAAATAGTGATTAAAAAAAGTACCTATTATTAGGTTTACATAGCATCTTTTATCTTAGATGACTCTAAAGCTCTTTGCAACTACAGTGCAGGAAAATAACTGAAAAAGTTAAAAAAGCCTTGAGTAACTGTTACTTGAAATAATATAATATTTTTAGTTTGTCTTAAAAATGTATCATTTCAATGATTTCTTTCCCTCTAATAGCTGTAAAAGTCTGTATTTGCCAGTCCTGGCAGGAACACATAGAAGTCTTGTGTATCTAACTATCTCAGACTGGGGCTGTATTTATTCATTTATGTCAATTTTGAGAGTGCTTATGTCTGCCATCAATATACCATTTGTGGAGATATTTTTTTTTTCTTTTAAATAATGAAATACCCTTTTCTGGAGTCCTACCAGGGGAAGATATTAAAAAAAAAACAAAAGGGGGGGGGGAGGGGCTAACAGCAGAAAGATTGCTTGAAACTTTAGGAGTAATTTTTGAGATGACTGTGTTGTGCTGGTTTAAAATTCAAAAATGCCTCTTGTCCTATAAATTTAAATCCTATGACAAAAGTAATTTAGCCACTTATGGACATGAGGCTCTTTGGAAAGCAACGAGATGTTTGCAGTTAAAATTTTCAAAGGCACTGAAGTTATTTATTTTTGATAAGCAAGTGCTATTTATTATGAATATGTATTCTATTCTTAAACATGCAAACCTCCTTATTGTGACAGTCAGGAGCTGGAGAATTGAATGTGTGCCTTGTCTTGGGTCTATGCGCAGCAAAGTCTTTTCCCCTCTGCTTGCCTCTGTCTGAGGAACTCCTTGGTCTACACAGCAAAGGAAATTACTCTTGTTTCTGGCTCTCTTGCTGCGCTCAGTAACTCTGATTTTCCACTGCTTTAATTTTTGAGGACCTCCCTCCCTTTTTTTTTTCCTTGACCAAAGGAGAAAAACAGGGGAAGCCAACTAAAGAATGCAATGAGTAGCCAGCAAGATAAGGAACCGCATCGATTTATTGCGTTTGGAGAAGCGCACGGTAGGGATTGGCATCGCTGTTTATCTGGCCAGCCTGTAAACAGCTCTGTTCGTACAGTAGCCACCGAGAAGCCACACTTTCATGCTACCATTAGGATGACAGCTGCTGGGAAGGAGCTGTCGATAGATTTAATGTGGTTTAGAAACAGAGCATGGTGAAGTCAGAAGAGTGAAAAATGATGTATTTGGTACCTTCTTGTAAGTCAGGAGATAGGAGATACAGACAATTAGAACACGATTTTTAACTTCAATCTGTAATATATTGTTGGAAGAACAAAGTATGAGGAAAGTAAGCAATGTGGATTCACTGAAAATCCAAACTCTTCTAAGGTAATTTGATTCCTTTCTTTGATAGGATAGGTCTTTGTTGATTGAAGAAAATATCGCGGACATGAGGAAGCAAACCTTCAGAACTTGCTTCCTAAATTCTACCTGAAAACTGTGTGCATGTTTGAGTTGCAAGAGTGAATCTGCATTTCTTGCATACACATGAATCTATTTCATATGTGTAAATGATGTTATTTTACATGACATTTTCACAGGTTATCAGGAGTAATGTGGATTAGAAAGAAACAAAAAATGGATGCAGAGTAGATTCACCAAAGAAGTTTCGGGAATGACAGACTCCTGTTTTAGCAAGTGACCTGAGTCCTCTGACTTTATCTTTTCATCTCCAGCATCATGGCTGCATTCAGCACTGGAAAAGGATTCATTAAGAAACTGCTTGAATGCAACCTTTCTTTATTCATAAGGAATTTTATAGATGCTGATATTGTGGATTCATCTTACATCAGAGTAAAATCCTGTCACTTTGTGACTTTTTTAGTTGCCTATTTGTGCTTTAATTTGTGTCCATCTATTCTCAGTTGGAATTGAGATGACAGTTGAATGTAGCTGCGCACAGCTCTGGGTGTACTGATAGGAACTGAGATCTAAAAGAAGTTCTTGCTTACAAATGGGATGTAGTAATAACTTTTTTTGTGCTCTACTTGAGATAAAGTGCTGTGTGCTTTGTACTTGCAATATTCATTATGTCCAATATGGCTATACTGCTTCTAATTAATTAGACAGGATCCTTCCCAGCACTGGAATGTTATGGTCTGTACTCCTACACTCTGGCATGCCTTCAGCCTGTGTCAGCTAGCTTCCTACCTTAGCAAACGTGGTGCCAGTGTCAGAACATGGGCCAGGCATCATTTCTGAAAGCAGATTGAATACGATCACACTATGTGGCCCCCATATATTGCTCAATACGGCTGAGAAATTTTAATAATGTGGACATAAATCATTCCATTCTGGTAGTCTTAAGTGATGAAGAACGGTCCCATGGATAGAAACTGAGCCTGTGTGCCTTTCTGAATAAGAGAAGTTTTGAAAGGATTGTGAGGACTTTGTATGATGTACTTAAGTGTGTTATCTTGGTAAACTGGGAAGGACTCTCTGAAATCTCAGTGTGTACTGCTCATGAAAACCAATGTTGAGTCCTGTGATTTAGATGTGGAAAATAAAACTTTCACAAAAGGAGAGGGGACATACCTGCCAGACCCTGATGCTGCCTAATCCCTGCTAGGAGAGAGGGGTGGTGGAGAAAACATCATGGCAAAGATAAATTGGATAGGAATACACAGTGTGATGCTGAGGTAATACTGTAATGCATGTTACCTCGTGTAAGAACAAGTAAATTTAATTATTTCAGGCCAAATCCAGCATGATTAATTTAGGCACGTATGAAGGCCACCAAATGATGACTTAGACATGTCTGCTTCTCCCATGAATCTATAGGGAACTTAGGCATTTAAGAACAATTTAAGAGGAATGTTTCATATTCCTCCATGGTCTCCCCAGGGCACTGAAAATTTTAAAGTCACATTGTAGCCAGCCTTTAGTGTATTCTGTATTGGTTAACTCTCAAACTGACATGTTCATTTTCAGGCTTGTCAGCTTAAAGAGATGAATATTGTAGATTTCAGAGGAGTGCAATAAAATGGTGAATTTTGGAAAAAAAACCAAAACAAAACCAAAAACAAAAAGATGGAATGAAGACTGAGGAGGAGAAATCATTGTTGCATACAAATATATAAGCATTTTTTACCAAAAACAAATTGTAATACTGGTATTACAAAGGAGAGTATCAGAATTATTAGCTTACAGAGAACTGGGAAAGATGTGAATTTGCTACTAGCACATGTATGCAATTAGAAGAAGTTGTTGATGGAGAATTTGAAAATATTCTTAGTGAATATGCTCTGTGCTAAGTTTGAAATAAATCAGGAATAATTTAGGAGTTATTTAATAGGTCTTAATACAGTACATAATTATAAGAACTCTTGCAAAATTAAGTATTCCATGATTCTCTTAATATAATGGTGATGTCATGTATTATCTTTAGTGTTTTAAGGTAGATAATAACAGTTATAATAGTACAGAAAGACAAAAATGCTTTCTTCTGCTCACCATATCTTGTGGGAAAACTGTGGTATTTTTATGGTACATTATAGAATATAGTTTAGCACTTTCTGTGCTGAATTGTAGTAACTAAAAAGCATTGTTTTTGTAGTAAATAATGGATACCAGAGATAAATCAAATCTGACATGTACTATGCCACTGGGCAGTTGCTGGCAGTGAAAAAAAAAAAAGAAAAAAAAAAAAAAGTCAGCATTTAGAACAGTAAATCAAATACACATAAAAGTATCTTATGTGCCACAGAACATTGATGACAAAATCCAGGACTTGATTCAAAAGAAAATCCTTCTTAATCATATGTTTAATGTAAAGCACATGTTGATTAAGGTCAGTGCTTAAACTTAAGCCTATGCTTGAGGACAGTCCTAAACAGAGAGAATTTTTTTTCTTTTTTCTGGTGCTCACATGAACCGGGACATGGATACTTATTCTTAAGAACCCAAAGGCTTGCCTTTTTTTTTTTTTTTTTTTCCTCTTTCAGAGGATCAGCTAAGTCCAGGTAGAACATAAATCTCTGAGCACTCAGTGGCACCAGAGAAACATTGTTTCAGTGATTGTCATGATGTGTCAACATTTGTATCAAGTATCCCACTTGCCATGTGATAATATTTACTAAGACATGTTCCAAACCTCAAAAAAATCTTTTAAGTATGTATTTTCCAATCGTGAAATGAAGGTAATAGAAGTGGCAATATATGTCAGTCAGCGATTTGATCAATAAACTTTTTTCAAAAAAGACTGATAATCTGTTGAAGTTGTTGATACAGAATTCAACACTAAGTTTGAATTTGAAAAGTGGAGTTTCATACCTAAGTGCAGAAAAACGCTTTCCCCCTTTTCACGGAGTAAGTAACACTATTTGTCATGTTCACTAGATTATGGTCAGTGCAACACCCACCACAAAACTGTCAAATTTTGGCTTGGCTGGGAATCACTGCTTCTTGATCTAACTTAAATGAATATAGACATGAAAATGTATGCACTTAAGGCAAGACAAAAGGAAAAGGCAATACATGTGGTTACATTATTTTACACAAAAAACAGCTTTTTAGCATAATCATCTTTGTTCCAGAAGTAAAGATGTATTCTTAGAGGAAGGAGATATTTTAATGGTCTGTGGTGTTTATTTATTTAGCTAAAAGCAAGTCTGTTTCCAGAAAAGCTTCAGTGCCACAATTACAAACTTCTGCATTTTGGCCTACTTTATTTATTCACAGCCTGAAGACCTAATGCTCCCATGTTGGGTTTTTTTTGTTTGTTTGTTTCACATGAAATCTGGGTAATTGTACCCATCAGTCCAAATGCTGTTAGTTTATCTTAGAAACGATGTTCATATTTCAGGTTTTGCAGATCCCAGAAAGAACATTTCAGTCATACTGAATTCCGTGGCTTTATTAGGGACAAATTCTGCCTCGGTGCAACTTACATGTTCATATGCAGAAGTTTCTTCTGCCTTCCTTATCTTGTCACATGCCAGAAATGGCCAGACAGAATGTGGTCTCATTCTTACCTAACTCTCTTGGTGGTCTTCAGGAGTCTTCAGACATATACATAAGCACATAAACAGCGGCTGCTGGAGCCAACTGACTCACTGATGTTAGGGGACAGTTGGCCTTTTTTATTTTATTTTTAAGTACAAAAGTAAGTATGTTCCATCTTCTTTTTTTCAACTATTTGGTATAATGCAGAGTTAACAAAACCACGCTAATTGTGTAAAATGTAACGTGGGCATCTGGAATGCAAGCTATTTTGTCCACGTGTGCTCTACAGAGTGCATAGATTTGACGCACAAAGTCTCTTAACTACAGCCTTGAAAGAAGAGGAAAAAAGTTCCTCTGAAATTAATTTATGAGGAAAAGGTATATGAGAAAATTTTATTTTCATATTTGTGTACCCAAGTTTATCGGACCAGATAAGACAATCTCTCTTTATAATATCGTTAATGGAATTTTCATAAAGTATTATTAGCAATGCTTTGAAAAACTTAAGTAATAGCTCATTAAAAAGAAAAAGACTTTATGGATTGCAAAAGATGCTGAATTGACACATGCAATGACTGGAATACTTTTTTATCCACAGAACATGGGTGGCAGCAGAGTAATCCCCATCCTACATCCCCCAGCCCCAGCCCCAGCCGTGTGTCTCACCCTTTACCTGGATGCACCACTACAAAGGGTGAGGCAGCTATGGTAGTTTACTCTGCGTTCCCATGCACTTGTTGACCTCTTTCCAAAAAGACAGTTGCTGATAACTGAACTAGAGCTTGAGGTTAGCTGAAACAGCCAGGTTCTTTCATACAGAACACCTTCCACCACAGCTTAAGTCCTGCTCTCTGTTCATTGCGCCGAGTTAAAACAAGAATGCTGAATGTGCAGTCTGTTGATTGCCACTGGAATTATCCATTCCCGGCTCTGTCAAAGCTAATGGGACTTAGTGAAGGGCAATATTTCATCTGCTACAGTTAACATATAGACTGTAAAGCCAACCATAAAAATATAAAGAGAGTTAAATTTAATAATGCAAATTTAAAACCAACAGTGCCATAATGTATATGAGGTAATTAACTCCTTTTTCAATTATTGTTCACTACAAGTGAACAATTGTTCACACCAAAAAGCCCGAATAGCTGGGCTCTTTCTGGGCATAACGCAGGAGATCAGAGCCTCCTGTAATCTCTGTATTAGTTGCACTGTTGCGTGGGGACCACCCGACCTGCCTAAATGTAGCGTGGTGGGGCACGTGCTTTTTACAGGGGACCCACAAGAAAAAATGTAATGCATTGAGTGCTTGCATAGAAGCCTGTATCTGAAAGCCCATACGAAGACAAATATTACTTGGATATTGTGTTAATGTACAGAATTTGGATCTGAAATAGCAAGACGACAGTTTACAACCTGGCTTTTTCCCCTGTTTTCCTGTTGCATAGCTTGCTTCGATTTAAAAGAGAGGGGTTTGGGTTCAAGCCTCCTCTTTCTCCTAGGTGAAGGGAGATCAGCAATATTTCTGTAACAGCAGCAGCATGCCTGGCACGTGATGTGCTTTGGAGATTTTATTATCCAGGGGTTCCTTTGGATCTTTAGACCATTGGCACTTGGGGGAACTATGCAGTCATTCTGTTTTAACAGATACAATGCTGTGGGAATTTATGGTGCTCTTAAATATAGTGTGAATGACACATAGTCAAATATAGAGTGAAAACCAGAGTGAAAGTGACAATAGTTATAAAAGGCATAGGATGTGTTTTCTTTTGCTGCTTTGGTTGCCAGCTGTGGAGGGAAGCAACAGGCCTTCTCTCCGTCCTAGTCGGATTAGCTAGCAATACTAAGCAGGAGAAAATGTTCTTTCAGAGAGTTTGAAGGTCTTCCAAGTGCAGGCAATCCCTCCTAGGGTTTGCCAAAAGAGGAAATGTATATGACTGTGTTCATGGCTGTAAAATAGTAGTCTGACATCAAGTTTGGATGCAATAGGATGATTCACAACAGGGTGAAAGGAAGATTTATTAGACAGACTAGGGCTTTGCAGTATGTTCCGTTCATCTCTGATTCATAAGCTAGGAATAATCGTTGCATATTTTATTTTCTATGTTCTCCTTCTCATATTAGTGTTTTTCATTTCTTTTTCTATTCATCTACCACTGATGTCTTTACATTTCTTCTCTCAGTCTACACAGAATCAGCTAACTGTGAATGGGAGGCTTAGTTATGTGTACTGAGGAACAAATGAATTTTAATGTATTTTTTCCTGGGTTTTATTTCCAGTTTTTATTGCAATTCCATATCACTTTTATTCATTAAGTGCTCTTACTGTAACACTCAAAATCTTTGTTAAGGTCTTTGGGGAAGGATCAATAGTCAGTTCAGCATGAATCATGTACCCGAAGAATTTCAAGTGGAATACTTGTGATTCTTTGATCATCTCGTTCACCTCAAATACTATTAGAATATATGTACAAATAATATAATTACATTAGTAGAACTGTGAAATGGCTTATTAAACCCCTCTATCTAGTACCCATACACAGACTTGAAGCTTCCCTATGCACTAGTTTGAGAGTTCGGAACGGGAGATAAAATAGGGATGAGAGAGAGAGCTGTGATCTCAGAGGAGATATTAGGCACCAGAAATTATGGTGTTCTTGTTCCAGCTCTTACACTGACTCTGATACTTCCATTTCTATAGCACTTGCCATCTCTGGATCTCAAAGTGGATTATAAAGAATAGTGATTTAAACCTTCCTGCACCTCTAGGAGATAGGTAAGCAATATTATTCCCATTTTACAGATGGAGAAATTGTGATACAGAGAGGCTCAGTGTTTCTTACTAAAGTTTATTTAATAATGAACACACATGCATGCACACACACAGAGCCAGAAGCAGATGTCAGAACTTTCATTGCTCTCTGTTTTAAGCTAAGTCCATCCTCCTTTCCATTTAACCTCTCTGATTTATATTCCCCATCTGTAAAAAGACGGAAGCTGGTATAGACATGGAGAGATTTGCTAGCACATAAATTTCTGTGCAAATACGTGGAAAAAAAAAACCATGGAGGACAGAAGTTGCCTTTGAAATCCAATACATTTTATGTGTTGGCAGAAGATATTTTAGGATTTGGGACAAGGATTTTTGTAGGTGGAGAGACTTGCAGGTGTTCTACCAACCTAATGTGTAATATTTAGTTACTGCTGTCAAATAGCACAACTGCTTTGTAATATAAGCATACTAACTGAGATAAAAAAATTAAAAAGCACACTAATTTGCATGGCAAAAGACTGGACACAGCCC
>JAVJGJ010000001.1:9019422-9029863 GCA_035590215.1 Microhierax caerulescens
AATTTGTGAAGATTATGCTTCCTCCATTATAGTCACTATATATGTGTGTGGGGAGATATGTGTGTGTGTATATAATTATAGTTCAAAACCTGGTAAGTTGTCACTGGATTTTTTCTTACAGGAGTATGCTCCTATCAGTAAATGCAAACAGAAGGATAGAAATACATTTATGATACTACAAAGTTAGACTTGTTCCTTAGTGTAGAATGGAGGATTGCATTCAAGGTTTGAATTCAGCCCCTTCTTCATGCATTATACCCACTACCAAGCAGACATTTTGTTCTTTGACTTACAAAATTTTACCTGCTCATAGTAGGCTTTTTTTTTTTTTTTTTTTTAGTACTATCATTCCTCAGGGTAAAGGGTGGATAAATAGATAGTCTTCCTAGGCTGATAAATTGTCATTGCAATTTTGCAAGGCTGTTAAATATTTGTATGTCTTATATGGAGAAAGCTGATCATATCCTGCCATTGTTCCATGTTCAAGTCTTGAGTTTCATGGCATTGGGACTTTTGAATTAAAATCTATACAAAGGCATGGGGGCCAAAATAAGCATATCTGAGATACATTTACTTATTGCAATTTGATTGCAAAACATTGGCATCAGATGTCTCTAAAGACCTGAAAGTTGTTTATTCAATTTGCAGTAATGTAAAAGACAGCCAGCAAGATTTTATTATAATATTATACTATGAGAAATTCTGAAACTGTGAGTTAAATCCATTGCACTGATCCCTACAGTCAGAGCTCAAATTCTTCTTAAAGAGCTCCTTCATTTTATTTTGTCTCTAATCTGCTAATCTGTCTTGGTATGAAATGGATACATATATATAAACAAATACACACATCCATTAAAATCCATTGACGAGCATCTGTGTTTTTGTAGATATCCTCATATGTAAGAAACGAGCAAGAACTAATGTGGACAGCTTTCTTGAATTGAAATTGTTTTTGAATTTGAATTTGAATTTGTTAATAAAGTTCATGATATTGACAGACATCAGGAAAAATGAAATCTATGTGGGTGTAGTTCTCCAGAAGGCAAATGTTTCATTTCGGAAGCATCCTGTCAAAAAATGTATAAATGTGAGTGCTGGAAATCTTGCTGAGTCAAGATGAAACACACTGTGCTAAAGCTTTCTTGTTCGCTGTGTCAGCACTTGATTAAAGTGTCCTCTGGATGTTAACTACTTTAGTCAATCAGAAGATATCAAAAATGGCAAACAGGATTCAGATAACATTTACCATGCTTACTGAAGAGAGCCGAAGGCAATAGGTGAATATATACTGAAGTATTTATGTATATTGTACCATATGGAAAATAGTTAAGCCAAATGATTAATGAAACAGTTTGCTTCCAAATACATGCACTTCAAAGATTAAAGTTCATCCGATGCTCAGCTTCAAAGCATCTTTCTAATAACTCATCTCTGAGTTACACCAACAGGGAAAAGTATTGTATAACAAAGCCTTACGACAACATGGTAAAGGGAATGTAACCAAACCAACCTTAACTTTTAGAAATCTTGGGTGCAAACATTCAGGTTGCAAAACTGAACTGAATTTTATATGCATCAGAGCCTAATTCCATTAAAGGCAATGGCCCAAGCTACAGTGATTTGAAGGAGAGCAAAAGGAAGTTTTCATTTCTTTCTTTATGCACATGCATTTTTAAGCAAGAGCAGCCTACAATAAAATTATTTGACACCAGAAAAAGGGAAACTTCACTAGCTCTGCTTTTAACAAGCTGTGCAATCAAGTCTGGAAATCTGGACATGGCTACGTGTCAGTTTATACCAGACATATTTCTAATAATTTTATCTCAAAGCAAAATAACACAAGAAGTTAAATGATATCACTGTTTAGATTTTCTAAGACAAAGACAGAAATGCAGTCCTGAAGAGATAGGTTCATGTTTTTACTATGCAGAAGGGCAGAGAATTAAAAATTAATTGGAGCAGGGCATTCTTACGCTGCTGTAGCTGTTGGCTGAAAAACTGAGCAAAAAAAGCAAAGAAAATACAACCTCCACAATGAGTATTTCAGAAAGTTTTGCTTTGGAAGGTAACAAACAGATCCTAAGCACATTACCTCCTTTCAGAGCTAGACTGAAAGATGTTTTCTATCATCTTTTCTGGTCTAACTTTTACTAGTAGTATAAAAGCAGTCCTCTGAAGGGCTTGCATGTTCGCCTCAGCGTGTGGGGTATTCCCATTTGGTGAGAATAACAGAACAAAAGACCTAGATGAGATCTAATGTCAAAATTACCTGGTAATTCCACCCCATCACTACAGCTTTTCTGGACAGGTAGCAGTATAATTTAGGGCAGAAACTTTACGCGATGCTGACAGAGGAGCAGTAGTGTGGCAGTAGTGTTCCTCTGTGAAGAAGAAAAAGGCGTGGGGGTGGGGGTGGAGAGAATGTTCTCTGCTTTTCCTAGTCTCACAGATGACATTACTTAATACTTAAATAGTACTTAAATAGTGCTTTGTTCAGGAACATAAATATCACGAAAGAGAAAGTTTTCACCACGAGAGCAATATATTTTTGTGGCTTATGCTATCTGCAAAAAAAAAAAAGATGAATGCAAGCAAACATTCTCCTGCTCAGCCCCCTGAAGATGAGGCTAAATGATGCCCTTGGAGCTCACGGCTATTCAGTTTTTGTGAGAGGCTCGGTGTGATTTATATTCTGACTGTCAACAAAGAAAGAGAAGAGAGACAGAGTGCTGGAAGTAAAAGATAGTTAATTAATATAAGCTAGGGGGGAAATGCCTTGTAATGATATCATTAAACCTCACTGAGCTTCTGGAAATGATCTGTTAAAAATTAAACAAACAAACAACCCCCCCAAAATAAAAATAATAATAAAAAAAATCTGTTCCTTGACAGTCCAAATACACATTTAAATTAGATCAATCACAGCTGAGCTGAAAAATAACAACATGTGAAGTATCATATTCTTTCTTACACCTATTTCCAGGGGAAAGTGGGCGACAGCCCTGGCATCCTGCACCTCCCTGAGGACAGGGACGGGCTGAGGCTGAGCCTGGCTGTTGACCCACGGGTGGGGGTCAGGATCAAGCCCAGTGCAGGGAACCAGGGTCAGACACAGCCCTGGGACAGCTGGGCTGGAGGGGGACCTGGCCAGGGCCACCCCACGGCATGCCAGGCAGCCTCTCCCCACAGCCCCCAGCTGGAGGGGACCTCCCTTGGCCACGTTGGTGCCAGGCCAGCCCGACCCCCAGAACTGACCCCCCCCCAGGAGCGTTTCTCACCCTATTGTGAACAACTAACAATTTACAAGCTTCCTTCCCAGATATATTATGATATTCTGCTACACATAGTACTTTTTAATGGCTGTTACTTCATTGTGCTTTTCACCATTTGTGTCACCTGTTTCTTGGCAGTTCCTGGCATTATATATAGATAAGTGACAGACACACCAACCTAACTTTTAAATTATACCTTTATAATTATGGTGGAGTTCAACTAGCCTTATCATATAGACACTAATATTAAGGTTTCTGGGTTTAATTTTTCTACTTTAATTCTTGTTGTCACTTCTTATGTGATAACATGGGAATTAATTTAATTTTATTATTAATGAAATAAAATTTTGTTTTATTTAGTAAATCTGATCCCAGAATTACCACTTATCCAGAAAAAATTCCAGGCAAGATCAGGTAGTTTACCTTTTTTCTTTTTTATATAAATCATTTCTGGACCTTTCGCTGTTCAGGGACAAGGACAAGAAATGCAGCAATAGAAAAAGTTGGAAGTTTTCACAGTGTTTCACTGGACTGGGGAAATTTCTTTCCTGTTTCCATTCTCTCTGGAGTAAACTGGAAACCACCATTTGCATGCAGACTTGTTAGGTGGTTTATTCTTCATCTGCAGAGTGAAATCTACAGCTTCACTGAACACATTGCTAATATTCACAGAACTAAAGCTTCAGGAAAGAAAAAGTCTTACTGTTCTCATCCAAAAAATAACGTTAAGCAGTGGAAAATCTATGCATAGCTGGAAATTGAAAAAACATTTATTTTAAAGTTATATTTTTATTGACCACTGTTCCACTTTACATCCTTTATTAGTAAGCAAAATGTACTCCGGTGTTATGACAGATGCCTGTATCACTATACCTATTTTACTGAATCATAACAGAGAGATTTCATAATGCAGTTTATTGCAGAAGTAGGAATAGATTCTAGTTTCTTAATCAAAATAAGAAAAAAAAAAAAGACCAGTTTTTTTTGTACAAAACCAACAGTGATTATAATATAAAATAACATAAAACTGCAAGGGTGCTACAATATTAAGATGTCCCCACATTCAGGTTAATGAGCTAACTAGTAGTCAGGAGAGCAATATATAATTTGGTGCCCTTGGTCTCTCTGTCAAAAGAATATGTAATTATTCTTTGCAAAATGGGACAGCTTCAAAGAGAAAAATGAAGAGCTCTTCATCTTTCCATGCAGAGCCTAAATCCATTTGGATTTGATGATTAGAGAGCGTTGGGAAAAGAAAATTGGGTCTAGATCCCATCATATAAAAGAATCATTTGTCCTCAGTGGCCAACATCATGTGCAAATTCTTTCTCCAGTAGTTTTTCTGTTCAATACATGTCTTCCCACAACACCTAAAAATAAGGTCCTGTTTTGTCAAGATGTTTGTGAAGATGTTAAAGACTAAGTACCTAAGATTTCCAGAGCAGATGGTATGACTTTTGGAATATTTTTTCAGGATGTGAGAAATCTGCATTCAGTCCTCTTCATCTCAGATAATTTCTGCACCCATACCCAGCTTGGAAGTGTTTCTAAACAGCAAGTTGAAGGATTATGTCCTGTTTTGCTGTTTCAGTCTCCTAAAGGATTTAAACATCTCTTGGTACAAGAACTAGGCACATGTGCCACTTTCTACATAAATATAGACTCATTTGTTTGCTCTCCAGTGAGTATTTTTGTATAAAATCCAATATAAAGTATATATCCAGTGAGTATAATTGTATATAAAATCTTGCTCAGTAGGTATTTGTAGATGACACACAGAGTGACACTAGGCATATAACAGAGCCATTAGAGAGCTGGCCCTCTTGCCAAAGGGAGAGATCAAGAGAGCAAACTACACCTGACATGTTAGTCAAATAGATTAATTATCAGAAAATACTCGGACACAATTGTGGTAAGGGCAGTCCAAGAGTCTTACACTAACAGAATGCATTACTGGGAAGGACTTGCCTGATATTTACCTGGCAGATGTTGAAAAGTTCAGAGATTCTGGATAATTGGGTAAAGTTCTAGAAGGTAGGTCTTTCCTAAGTCATCCTATGGATGACAACAGAATCACAGTACCAGTTAAGTTGGGAAACAATATTTCTTCACCATTTCCCTGGAATAAATACCTGCACACTATCATTATATACTGGAAAGACGCATAGGAAAAATAAACACATAGGCACAAAGGCAAATCTTTTTATGTGCTGGTATAAAAAGAAGATTTGCCTACCTCTCAGCCTCTTTTGGACTATTTTGATGGCCTCAGGCATCCTGGGGCTGTGTCTCATCCTGGTTCCCCTGGCCAGGCCTGGTGCTGACCCCCACCCGTGGGCCAATGTTCCAGCCCCTCCTCAGCCCAGGCCCATCTGCAGGGATGCCCAGGGCTGGGGCTGTCCCTGACCACTCTCTGCCTGCCCTGCAGCTGGCTGGGGTGGTGGGATGGTACCTGTCCTGACACCCTCAAGGACCCCCAGTCCCTCGGGAGCCCCCAGCCCCTCAACACCCTGACACTTGGAGGTCATCATTCCCAATTATCCTGCCTTGCTGCAGGATCAGTACTTTGAATGCCATTACCAATTCGTGTTTACCTAACCTGTTCTTACAGACTGCACTAAGACCAGGCACAACATGCCTCCATTGTAAAAGAGCGATTCCAAAGAGGATGGAGAAAGGAATAATTCGTGTTGAGATGTAGCTTTGATAATTTTATTTCTTTGATGTTATGTTATTATAAAATACTAGAGTATTTAGATTGCAGAGTAACAGCTGTTTCAAATAAATCAAACAAGAACATTTCCTGTGCAAATGGTGTCACTAGTGTTACTCAAGGTCTTTGTTTTATCTTCTTTGTCTTGGTTTGCTCTTACAAAGAAAAACTTTGCACCCATAATAGTTCTATCTCTCCCTCTTTCCTCAGTCTTTCCTACCCCTCCAAGACACTGGCCTGACAGTACCTTTAACAAGATAATGAAAGAAAATGTAGGAGACATATGGAAATCAATTCATTTGAAGAACTTTGTACACTTGTTGGTGTGCAGGTAAAATTCTACTTCAATTCCAGTTTAGTCTAAATAAATCAAGGAGAATAAAGGTAGGTTCTTAGACTAGTGTGTGTTCATGTAGTTGCAGTCTACTACAGGTGAACATCTTGCCCTGCTAGGTCCATTGTAAAGAAAACAAACTGACCCCATTAATCAAAATGCCAAACACCTGTCTAGAACTACAATTTTATAGTTGAGTGAATATACATAAATAATCAATGAATGCAAAAAAAAAAAATTAAAAAGTAATGTAAGGGGTTGTCCCTCTCAAAGTCATAGCACAGAACTCACAACTTAGGGAAGAAGAAATGAGACAATATGAAAGGGAATCTAAATTAATCACTCTGCACTCTTGATATAAGGTGATTATACCAGAAGTCTGTCCATTTTTCAGCAGCCATCCAGACTATATTGCTTCCAGATTATATTGCTAGAAGTTAAGATCTCTCCCTGTTCCCATCCTATTCCCAGGATTTGTGTTCCCTTAGGGCTTTTGAAAAAGAAAGAAGAGAGCAACAGAGACTGTTCTGTCTTGCTGCTGGTGAGAATACCGCTTTGGATTGATCTTGTATTTTAATGCACTGTTGTATCCCCCCTGCACTTACTCAACATACAGAAGCTAAATTGAGAGAAAATGGCTTTCTTAAAGGATCAAAATCTCAGAAGGCTTTGAACCCTTAAATAATATGGAAGATCACAAGAAGCCCATTCAATTTAGAAGAATCTGCTCATCACCTTGAATTATATCAGTACCATCCTTCTCTTTATTGCCCTTAGAGTGTGTGAAGTCAAAGACAAAATGGCATAACAAATGACACTCTGTGGCCTGCTGATTTCTGGCTGCCATTTGTACATTAAATCACCAGCAGCTGTCATGATCAGAAAGAGTGGTAGTCAGTGTTGGAGGGGATAAACATACACAGGCAAAAATGAAGGCTTCATTCCTTAGGGGAAGAAAGCAAAACGAAATAGAAATGAAGTGGTATAAACAATACAGGTGGTGAATGAATAACTGGCAACATTGTGAAAGGAACATGGGGCAAGTGCTTTATCAGGATCATTTGCATACCTCAGTGCTTCTGTCTGAATTTGTGCTGAGTATTGCCACTCAAAAAATGAATTAAAAAAGCTTTAAAATGTCAGGCACTTTTTATTAGGATTGTTTATGTGTGCTTATGTCAGACAAGTTACTACAATAAGTAAAAGTTTGGAGTCTCCGAAGATTACAGCTCACTCTCTTCTTTGGGGTATAACACCATCTGCTTCTTAGCACAGCAAGTTCACTTCACTGGGACTTCACACAGGACCATGTTTTGGTTACCTTTCCTTGAATGAACTGGGAAGCAGGTCATTCCTATGGAACCATCACTTGGTCCATACTCAGGCTGAAGAGTGGCTCCTTAACAACTCACAACTGAAAAGAAATTAGTTGTTGAATGTATTTTTTTTTAATCTAAAAATATTTCACGTCTTCAAAGAATTATTTTAAAAAATTCTGAGCAACCAGAGGTTAAAGGGTGCCTGTTATAAATGTTTTTCAGAAGTAAGTTAGTACATTAAAAAAGACTCTGACTTCCTTTCTCCCACAATTGTGGATGTGGCATTTCCATCATCTTTATTTCAATGTTAAGCTTTCTTTGTTCAACAAACACAAGATACATGTACAAATGTCTGCTGGGAAGGTACCGTGAATTTTTGTTCCTCCCTTAGCTGCATATTTATGCAATCCATGCTGAGCACTGTTTTGCAGGTAGGAACTTATGTATGAAACGGTGTTGAACTCCTCTTGTTTGTAAATTGGGTACCTTTCAACTGATTGAGTCTCACCTGCTACATCTGTTAGCACTTCACTGGAAAGTGTCTTTCCTTGATGGCCTGCCACTCTTCGAGAAGGATCCTTCTCTTTTGTTCCTCATGTCTGCACAGCGTTGCTTTCTCTTTGTTAGATGGATCACTTCTCCAGAATTCACAGCCTTTAATAAACACATCATCGACAAAATGCTTTCATCTATTTAGATTTTGTAACGTCTCCAGAAATTATTTTGCTCTTTCTACGTGTTTTGCATAAACTTGTCAGCGAATCTGTTTACCTCTATCTGAGAACTAAAGTTTTTACTTTTTAAAAAATCTTTGTTCTCCCAGCTCAGTAACTATTCATCAGATGGCTTGCACTCTTTGGTGGTAGCTTTTTAACCACTCACCGTGACAATCAAATTGATCATACACAAGCCCAGGGCTCAGGTATCCCACTGGTATCAGTGTAAAAGAAAAATCTAAGATCCAGATTTTTATTATATGTAAAATACCTGCAGCAGAGTCTTGAATTTTTAAGTTTTAGTTTTAGCATGTGTTATAAATGACACCAACCAACGATCCCATGCAATTACACTTGACATTCTATATTATATATACAAAAGTTACTTGCACGTATCATAAAAATTCTGCTTCTTATTGTATGTGATTTGCAGATTAATGAAATGCATACAATGCATCAGTACCAGGACAAAATACCCTTTCTTACTCATACTTGGGTGCAGACATCAGATTTTTATATATCAGTACCAGTAAAACAATAGCACATAGGAGACCCACCCATAGGCAGTGCCACTTGCACTAGTGAATGCACAAACATGCTAATAAAAGATACCCTCATCATACTGATCTTGCAGTTTATTAAAGTCAACAGCACAATTTAGACAAACAAACAGAGGACCACAAAGGAAAATACCCAATAATGAAAAGCAGGAACCTAATCTATACAGTACTGAAAATCAGTGGTACTGCACAAGAGATCTGCAGGAAAGATGGCCTACTGGCAGAGGATGAGCCAGGATGAAAAAAATTGAACATCAGAGCTTTTCTCCACAGACATATAAGCCCAGAATTTCAGTACTTGTGTAAGTCTAGAGATCTCTCCAGGGACACACAGTCTTCAGGACTAATGCAGACAAAATGCTGAAGTTAAGGTGTGTCTGACCTTTTGGAAATTCACAAGTTTGAATTGTGGTCGCATGTCATAGCCCAGATCGATCCCATCGAAGTTTAGACATCGACATTAGGTGACCTCATTAGGATATAGCAGTAAGGTGCTAAATAATACAGGGAAAGGGAGAAGGATATTGGGGGAGTTGGAATTGAAGCAGCACTGAAATGACTGCTAGTGCTGCTTACCTGGCCAAGAGGGAGCTAAAGATAACTATGCTCCAAATTTTGATGCTTAATTTAAGAAAAAATCTCAATATGACAAACTGAATCTCAGGCACTTCATCTTCTTAAGCACCAAGGCAGAGAGTCCTCTTCAAAACCTGTACATCAACCAGAGAAAGCTGCATTTTTAAAAACTTGGCTCAACTGAGTAATTGTGTTTACACAAATTGTTCAAATGTTAGTGCCAAAGTTAGAGCCCTTACCTGGGAAGTATCATGCCCATCGTCTGCCCCCATCCACAGCACGTCACTGTCACATATGTAGGGCACGTGAGGTGACGGTGGCTGCATGCTGGAATGGTACTGTGAAGTATTTTTAATCACCCTTTTCTCTTGGGACACACCATCAAATAGTGGTCTGTCAGATACTAACTAGGCAGCCCATAGTACTTGAAACTATAATCTGTTGTGGGGCTATTAACAATTCAGATGGAATTTTTTTGTTAGCATTAAATTTGTCGTGGTTTAACCCCAGCCACTAACTAAGCCCCACACAGTTGCGTGCTCATTCCCCCCCCCAGCAGGATGAGGGAGAGAACTTGAAGGATAAAAGTAAGAATAGGTTCAGCGGTTAAAATGGTAACAGTTTAACAGGCAAAGCAAAAGCCACAATGCAAGCCAAGCAAAATGAGGAATCATTCACCGCTGCCCATGGGCAGGCAGGTGTCCAGCCATGCCCAGGAAAGCCGGGCTCCGTCACATGTAACGGTGACTTGGGAAGACAACCCTCATCACCCCAAGCATCCCCTCATTCCTCCTTTCCCCCCCAGCTTTATGTTCTGAGCATGACGGCACATGGTATGGGAGATCCCTTGGGTCAGCGGGGGCCAGCTGTCCCGGCTGTGTCCCCTCCCAGCTCCTGGTGCCCCCCCAGCCCACTCGCTGGTGGGGTGGGGTGCGGAGCAGAGAAGCCCTT
>JAVJGJ010000001.1:9032783-9055792 GCA_035590215.1 Microhierax caerulescens
GCAATCCCCCCCCCCCCCCGGTACCACCGCCCTGGGCAGTCCTACCACGGTCATGCCAATTATGTTATTTTATGGAATATAAAAAGATTATATTTTTAATACCACTGTGGCCCAGCGGGGAGGCCTTACCTCAGGCCTTGGGGCCACCCTCACTTTGTCTGGCGAGGCCGGGGGTGAGCAACCTCTGGCCTCTCCTGTGGGAAGGAGAGGAGGGAAGCCACAAAACCACCCACTGCCTTCGGGCTTTATTTACTCATTTATTACTTGATCTTTTTGTTTACATGGAGATACTACTCCAGGCCCGAGGAAGCCAGCCTGCAGCACGCTGGGCCGGGCAGGCACAACAAGGCCTTTCCCCCATGGAGGAGCCCACTGCTCCGCAGCCCGTGCTGGGGCAACAGGGCTCAAGGAATTGGGAAACATCCGTGCCCCGTTCCTCATGTTTTAGCACTGTAAAAATGTTACTTTGGTAAAAGATACTGGCTTTGCTATTAAAAAGCCATGCAAATTCTTCCCGTGAATGGCTATGTGCCAGGTCGCTTTATAGGTAAAGTGTTTTCTCATGTGTACATTTTAATGCAGCCTACTAGATTATGTGCATATATATATATATATATATATGCCATTTTTGTTTAAAATTTATTATCTATGAAATTGTTAAGGTGGGTTGTTGTTTTATTTTTCCAATTCATGTTTGCACAGAAAGGATTTCCAGTCAGGCCTTCTGAAACACCCACACACTTTTGTAGGTTCTTGAGTCACACAAAAGTGCCAAGTTTTGGGCTTGGAGAATTTTAAAACCATCTTTTTAAGTTTTTAAATTTCGAGTGGCACCTAAAGGCCGCAGGCCCCGACCCGGCTGCGCGGGGTGCGTGCGGGGTGAACGGCCGGCGGGGCAGGGCGGGCTCGGGGCAGGGCGGGAGGGTCTTCAAGGGGCGGGGGAAAGGCCCCCCAGGGAGCCGCCGCCGCCGTGAGGCGGGTCTGCCCGAGCTGCCTGCGGCTCCGCTTGGGCCGGGGGGGATGAGCTGTCGGGTGTCGCTGCTGTGGGCTGGAGCCGGCGCAGGGCGAGGAGAGGCCCCGAAGCGGTGCCCCGCTGGCTGCCGCAGGGCTGGACGGGTGGGCGCCGCCACCTGCCCCCGCTGGTGGAAGCTCGAGTTCTTCTGTGAGGTGAGGCTCCGCAGAGACAACAAAAATAGATTAGGCAGTAACAGTAGGAAAACTGGGCTAATAGGTCCCACCTGGGCTAGAGCAAACGGCTCCAGCTGGACAGGCCTCAAGCCCTGTCAGCTGCCGGGGAGCCTCTCCTGGGGCTGCAGGCACCAGGTGGTACTGATGTACTGCTGAGGCCTCTGGCCACATCCAGAGGTAGGTGAGGTTTCAAAAAAAAAAAACCAACCACCGCCACCAAACACGACCGCCCTGGTGAGGTACTATAATCCAGGGGCTGGTGTAGGCATGGAGCTATGTAGAACAGTGTTCTGGAGGGTTACTCCAGATGGATTTCCCTTCAAGGCTGTACCAGGCGTTGGACCTCAACTCTGTGTTTGTTTTGTTGATGGAAGCTGACCGCTGTGCTCTTCTTGTTGGTATTACTCTAAAAATAGAGGCATAATAAATAATGAAATAGAGCTGCGTAAGAAATAGCTGCTCTGGAGGTAATACTTTTTGAATCTTGGAATTCTTTACATATATTGATGAAAGCTTTTTGTGTTTGTTTTTAAAAGGTGAAACAATAGGAGGTTTTCTTTGACTAAGCACAGGCTGAAATCTAAGAACTTAAGAAACTTGCTTTGTCATGGTCAAGTGGTGGTGGTTGTGTACAAGCTTCAGAAATCTCTCTCCCTTCTTTTTCATTGCACCTCTATGGAAAGGCTCAGCCTTGATCTAGCCAGTTTGAAGGTTTTAATAGATAGGCCAGTTGAAAACCTTCATTTTCCTTCAGTACTTGAAAATGGATTATCTGTGTTCAGAGGTTATGAAGGAACAAAGAGAAAAATTAATGTGTTAATTTGGTTGTGTTATAGCCAAATCAGTTTAACTGGGACGATTACTGAATTGTCAGTTGTTTGGTATTGCTTGGAGAAGGAACAGGAAATTGTAGTTCTGGATGTTTGAGAAGGGTTTAAATACTTTACAGATATTAAGAATGTTACTCTTGGATGTATGTGCTATTTGGAGCAGTTGCCCAAACTTTTTTGATCACACACCCCTGACAGTAAAAAATAATTCACACCCAGCGTATGATTATGTATTTATAAATTATATACATATACTATCTAATATATTATGGATATTATAAAACATACAGAAATAGAAATTAAAAAAGGTTGAGAGAAAGATGAAACAAATCCTGGTTTAAAAAAAATATTACTTTATTATGGGTACAAAAGTATTTTTTCCTGCACCCCAGCAAATTGTCTTGTCTTGCACGTTCCCTGGGATGCATGCACCTGACTTTGGGGACCATTGACTTAAAGCACCTATATAGTTGACCAAGTAAAGAACCAACTCTCAGTGTGGTAGAAACAAGTGATATAATTTGAAACAAGTGTTTTTATGACTGTAGAGTTCGTTGTTCTATTTCTAACACCCTCTTTTCCTCCTCCCCTGCACCTTTCTTTGTATTCAGATTCTTCACTGGGTTATCAGCTTCATGAGGTCAAATATCCTAATTCAAATTCACTGGCAGTGAGAACTGAATTTGGCTCAGCTGTGGAAATACTTAATGAACTTAGTTATACCCTTTGCTGATACTCTCTGCCATGATCGTTATCGTGCATCTGCTTCCACAGTTCAAGTTTTGCAAAGGCAGTGGAAGTTTTGATGAAGTTCTTAGGTTGCAGTAATAGCTGAAAACTTGGTTATTTAAAGTTTTTTGAAGGGATCTTGAGATCAAGACCTATTAATTTCTGGGAAACTAGACCGAAGTTTGTATATTAAAGCTCAGGCATATGTTCTGCTTTCATTTTCATGTGCTCGTTCTTTTCTCTGCTGAAAGCTGTTCTGCTACAATGAAAAAAAATGACAGGAATGCCAGCATGAACAGTACATTTTCTTCTCTGTAACAGACAAATTTCTGGCGGTGGTGAGAGGGAACTTAATGAGAAGTCTGATTTATCTGGTAAGATCTTGTATCTTAGAATTATTTGGTGTGTAAGTTTGTCTTTTGCTTTTAGTGAAGGAAATGTTTTAAAAAATAAGTTGTCCTTGGCCAACCACTTCAGAAAATGGTATGAAAATCCTCACAGAAATGATAAAGCAATAGGACATGTGTTTTCATTCTGAAAGTGAATTCTTGCTCCCAACAGGTATGTAGTAGCTTCACTCACCTTGGTAAGGGTGCATGCTCAGCAGCTTGTTGGTCCTGTAACCTCCTGGAGAACTGATCCAGTGTTCCGTGTGTGCTTGAAAGGGCTAAAGTCAAAAGGGGAGACAGCGTGTGTCCACTCTTTCATGCAGTGCAGCGCAGAGATCCTCAAGCTAGCTCAGATGTCTCCAGCACAAAATCCTGCCCTCAGTAAGGAGTTTTCCTCCTTGTACCTCTGCCACTTATATTAGATGCAATCCTCTGCTGTAGCCACTGTTCTACTTCTGGGACCTGAACTGATGTCTTTGCAGTGTGGTACACTATGCTGACTTTTTTTATCAACCTGTTTGCTGACATCTCTGAACTGAGATGTGCAAACTAGTGTCTACATACAGTATGGCTCCTGACAGTTTCTCTGTAGTTGAATAAGCATTGCAGAATCTTTATGTAGTATATAGAGCATGGTAGACGTTAAAAACTGGATTCGGAGAAACGAGTGCACTGAATGTAAGACCTCTCCAGTTAACTGACAGGTAATACTGACTGAAAACAGGATGCCAGTGTCTATGTGAATCTCCTTTTTGTGCTCATGACTTAACTTTTATTTATTCATTACGTAGGAAATCTGGAAAGCAAGGTTCTGATTTAGGCAATTGTCATGCAAACTGTCGTTGAGTTCAGATAGCATACATTTTAAGAGGTGAAATCATCAAAAAAATAGGTTGAGTTCTCAGTGTTTGGAGTAACAGATTCAGGGTATATGACAAATGTTTTGCTAATCAGGCAACCTGAACAGTGTATATTATGTTAGATTGTGGCTGGACAGAAAGAGAAACTGTATATGATATCCTGGCTGCTGCTGCACTCTTGGACATATTTTACTTTCATGGGAAAGGGAAAGAGGGAGAAACTGCTCCTTTCCTAGTGTGCTCAGACTGGGGAAGGCTCTGGTGAACAGAGTGAAGCAATCAGCACGTGAGATGGGCAGCAAGAGGATATCCTGCTTTTGGCAGGGAGCTGCTGGCCGAGCCTGACTTCAGGAGTGATGGCAGACTTTACAGAGACTTTAGAGAGGGTTGTTTGATGTCTGCTCAACTTGAGAAAGGGCTGAAAGCTGATGGGCAAGTAATCAGGACTGGGAGGGACCCCTCCCCATTATTTCAGAGATGTGAGTGGGTGGAGAGAGACATTCCGCCTACCTCAGCAGTTTCTTTAATCTGATCAGCTTCTGGATTTAAGATTATTTTTTTTCTGCTTATATGCCGTCTTGCAAAACAATGTCTTGGTGCATTCTAATAGAACACTGAACCTGTAAGCCCTACTGTCTTTGAAGAAGCGTAAAAGGATTAGGCAGTGACCCCTCCAAGTCTTGTTGAGACCAAGTTTCAGTATGGTACCGGATTTTGTTTCAACCTGGACTCTTTCCTTTAAAGTGCAGAAAAAAATTGAATGGAGGAGAAGAGGTGTAAGATATAATTCCTTTGAATAACAAAGACGTGAGCTTTGAAATTTAAGTTGCAAATGCTTGGCCATTTAGTTCTTGATTTATAGGGGGTTTTGTGTCTTCTAGTGCATAAAAATCTTCTTTCTTTGGTTAAGGAAAAGACTATTTTGGAAAGAGACATCTGTAGGCAATTTAATTCATAGAGGGTAAGGTTTCTGAACTTGTCTGATCAAAGTAACCTCACTTAATTTGAAAGAAATTGCATTTCATGCTGCTGTGTTTAAAGTACCTGGTTATTGTCATTGCATACAATAAAACTGCTGCTTAAAAGTCTTTTTCTCTGAAAACTTCTTTAATCATGCTGCGGAGAAAGTAATTTTCCCTAGTGCTCTCCTCTTGCTTGATATCTGTCTTCTCCACTATATTTGTAAGCTCAGATGTGTGTTAACAAACAAATATGCCATTGGAAGGTTCAAGTGTTTTAATGATTACAACCCTTACCCACCTTTCTGATTGTTGAGACTATTTTATACTAGGCTTATTTCGGGGATGCCACACTGATGGCTGTGTGGGCTAGTATGTCGCATCTTGCTATCCAGTGATTTATTGCAACCATGTGAAAGAATGTACATCCATTTGCATGCAAGTGAGACTATGTGCTTTTATGATGGTTCACTCATAACTTTATCCTGGTGAAGAAACCAGGATAAAATGCTGCCTAATAAATTGGGGTACACGCTAAGGATTGTGCAGCTCTCAGAGCATTAGAGAGGACAGGCACAGCTGCTGTTTGGACCACTCCTCATCACACTGAACCTCGGTTCTCTTGGGAATCACAGAGCTATTACATGCTTTGCATCCAGGAAAGATGGACTTAACGTGAATCTGTTTTGTTGGTCTCCAAGACAAGCAGCCCGGTCCACTACTTTACAGTTGCTGGGGATTAAATCATCCCCTGCCCCTTTCTTGTGTCTCTCACATGTCTGTCTGTGGTAGTACTACCTTCAGGAGATGTCACTCCTTTGAAAGCCTGTCTTCTCTCAGCATTTCAGACTAGTGCTTGGTTGGATGATGATTGCTATTTGCCTCTTGCTGTGAAGAGTTAGGTTTGAACTGATGATCAAATCGACTTTTCATACGCAAATTTGGGCATGACAGTGAAGAATTACTTCTGAACTTTCCAATAAATATGATAATTATAACAACAATTATCGTATAGATAGAAGAGAGCTGGAAGAAAATTATCTGCATGGGGAAGTACACTCATTTCCTCCTGTATTGCTATAGGTAAAGTGGACAAGTAGTATCTGCCTGTGAGTCACGTTCTTTGTTTAATCCCAGGAGTAAGGAGGACTGGAGAAGCCCAGCCAGCACATTTTTTGGGTGATCTAATACATAGTTTCTGTTCAGGTTAATAATAGTTTGAAGAGTTGGTTTGTTTTTTGTAAATAACTTCCTTTTCTATGCTAGATGATCTTTCAAAATTCTCAGTTTTCAAAGATAAAATTTATAAAACTACTTGAGAAGTGAGGTTCTTCACAGTGAATATTGCAGGCTGACTTTAGGGGAGATCTGCAGAAAACATGAAAGCCAACCAGATGAGTGCAGATCAAGTCTTTTTCACGGATTTCATTACATACCTGATGAAAAATGAAAAGATAACACTTGTCTGTTTGATCAGCTGGGTTTTGATTATTGAAGAGTGGAAGGAACTAAGCCATCAGAATACCGTTGTCCTTGAAAAGAGGGGAAAAAAAAGTGGTAAACTTAATTCCCTGCAATGTTAAGCATAAACTGTAACTAGCAGTGCTTGCAAATAGTAAAAAGGAGAGAGGCAAGAACAGTATAATTGAATAAGATGATGTGAACTTTCAGAATGTATTTGCACATATAGCAATATTTTTTTGTTTGTTTTAAAAAAGGAAGCAACCCTTACGTCTTATATTAATTTACTGTTCTTTTTTAACTCTCTAGACATATGAAGAGCCTGATTCTGCATACTATTTCTTTGTATATTAAATTTGGAGTTCAGTGTTTCGTTTCAGATACAATTTTGAATTATATAATTGTTTTGAAATAAGCTTTAGCTGAACACTATTTGAACTGCATCACTTCTGAGGAGCAAAAAGATGATTACTGTGTCTTAAAAGTCTGAAAGACTCATACTTGGGCAAAGGAGGTGGCACTAGTGTGCTCAGAACTAGTAGGTATATATACATATATATATACATATGACATTGCAGATGTCTTATAGAAGAAGAACCATTAGGAATTTATTTACATAATGCTCTAAAACGCTTCCTATCCCAGAAAATGTGCTGAACTGAAGGAAGTTGCAAGTTATTTCATGTGACAGAACAAAAACCTAGCTGCTGCTGAAAACAGAAGGTGAAAATACAGAATGGACGGGTGATATTTAATGAACAGTAGCTGTGTATTATTGAACATCAGAAAAGGATCTATATAGCCAGATTAAAGACAGATGACCTTTTTAGAGTTTAGTTAACCTTTTGGTCACTTTTGAGAGTTATCGCTTATGAAGATAAAGGTCAAGCTGGAGCTTGGTCTTCATATATTATCTCTTTTCTGTGATGAAAGGTATGCTTCTCTCAGTTCTGCTTCCTTAAGGAGCTATAGGAATACAGTTTAACAAGAGTAGTGTGTGGAATTCTTGTTATGTTTTTTTTCTAATCCTTGTCAAAATGATTTTGAAGGGGGAATCCTTTTGTACAAAATGGGTGGTCCTTGCTTTTTAATCTTTTCAGTATCTTCCTATTAGTGTAAAAAAAATATTTTTTTGAGGTATGTGTTTCATATAAATTGATGCATTACTTTTGAAATCAATATAGTTACACAAACTTGTGCTGAGTAGTCTTTTGTTTTTAAAAATAGCTGTTTGTGGGAAGAAAGACAAACTATTGAGCCCAGGAATGCCATACTAAAACCCAGCAATTGTGTCACAGTTATTTATGGATTAATAGTCATACGAACTCCTGATCAGCCAACGGTTTGTGAACATGGCATACTGGTTTATAGCCACTCCAAAGAAGGCCATGGCTAGTCCTATACTTGGAAACCTGCCCAGCAGTAGCTAATTCTTTGACAGGTTATTACTTTTTTGGTTTGATGTTGATTTTTTTTTTATTATTATTATTTTTATGGTTTTTTAATTGCATTTTTTAATTCAGCATTTAGCTAAAATGGGAAGCCTACTTCAGGCAGCTGAAGTTCAGGCAATTTCAGCATTTAGTTTACTGTTACAGTTCGGAGAATACCTTCTAAATTTTGTGAGGCTTCTTTCATCTACTCTACTTCATTTAATTTTGATCCTGACTACATCAGCTGAAGTTTTGCATCACACAGGAAAAACGTGCATATTTAACTAAGTATCCAAGTATTTGTTTTGGTGGTTTCAGTGGAAATGTAATAGTTCTTTGCCAGAGTGAATTTCATACCCAGAGAAGAAGGGTTGTGGGTGAGAGATGCAAAAGCTGCCACTCGTGCTTTCCCTTCTACCTCTCATGAGAGCAGCAGGTAGGGAAACTGGACTGAGAGGACTGTCTGGTTTTGAGCAGATAGACTTTGTAGAAAATACATGGCTGTTCTGTAAGAGCAAATAACGAGATATTAGTCAATGACCAGTTTTCTTCTTTCTGTTTTTTTCCTAAGAGTTACGCTAAAATTAATTTTAGTGAATACTTTGGGAAAGATTTGAGTTGCATAGGAAAATAACTCCTCTACCATCCTTCTTGGAACATTATGCAGACTGGCGTTCTGTGTTACATGAGAACTAGCCAAGCAAAAATGTTTCCAGGCCAGCTTGAAATCTAAAAAAAAAAATATCCTCAAACAAACCAGACAAATCCTCAAACCACGTGTAACATGAATAAAAAATGATAGTTTTACGGGCTGTGTGCATGTGTTGACTCCTTACAGAACTGGAGACGTAATGGATATTGCACAGGTGCTGCACTGTAGATTAAGAATGCAGGAAGGTCTAAGGGCTACTTGCTGTTGCCTTCAATTTGCTGTTCTTCAGCAGCAACTTCCAATATTTTAATGAAAATTTGCATGAAAAGCAGAATTACTTTTAACTTCACTTTAAACCTCCTCAGTGATGACTCTACTGGGGGATGTCTAGTTCTTCCCCCTGCCCTGCTGTAGAAGAGAGTAATCTCCCCTTCAGCTCCTTTATACAACATGTAATTTTGTAGACTACTGCTCTATCTCTCCTCCAGTTTTCTCTTCAGATGGCAAACTAATCTACTTAATCCCTTTCTAAAGAAGCGTTTCCTGTACCTTTTGGTTATGCTCCCAACATTCTGCATTGTTTCTACTTTTTTGATTTCTTTTTTGGAATAGGATTAATAGAACTGCATGCAATGTGAATTCATAAATGGTGTGTGCAGTCTTTTAGAGGGGTATCATAATGCTTTTTGTTTACTGTTCCTTTCCTAATAATTTCAAACCTTCAATTTATCTCCTTCTGAATAGTGAGTTAATTCTAGTATCTTTCCTGGGTGGTAACTCTCTCTCCTTAAGTGTTTGTGTGAGGTGGAGACTGATTTTTTTTTTTTTTTTTTTTTTTCCCTCCATGTACATCTTTGTATTTATCTGTGTCTTCACTCGTCTGCTCAACGTACTGTCCAACCTCTCACAGTAATCCTCAACTCTTGAACTCTAAACTCTGCACCCTACTTGCCTTTGTCTTTGAGTCATCTTCCTCTCTGCCCCATCTTGACTACTTGAGTACATGGAACCATGAAGGACCAAATACCTATTTCATGGACTATCTTAGCAACTGCTTTGAAAGGACAGTTTACTTTTTTTCATTAGTTAATAAGTGATCAAAGGTAGGATCTTCTCTCAGCTGATTACAACTCAGTTTCCTTAGGAATGTTTAATGAGGATTTGTCAACAAAGCTTTTAGGAAACACAAGTATAATTTATTGACAACATTACCCATGTGTTTTCTGACCTCTTCAAAGAGCTTCAGCTTGAACTAAGAAGTGATTTCTTATCCTAAGATAATCACTCCTTTCCCTGGTTTGTGTTCACGTCCACTAATATTTCTTTTTTTAAATGGGCTTTACTTTTTGCTTTATACACAAAGTGATGGATTCAAATTTATTGTTCTCTTGAAAATATTTTTAAAGATTGTTATGTGACAAATAGATACAACTCCTTTTCTGTATGTGCTCAAGCAGTTGACAAGTTATAGGATGCAGTTATTCAACTACTTGTATTCAGATTCCCTTGGGACCATTCAGATGAACT
The DNA here is from genome assembly GCA_035590215.1 of Microhierax caerulescens. NCBI lineage: Eukaryota > Metazoa > Chordata > Aves > Falconiformes > Falconidae > Microhierax > Microhierax caerulescens. The sequence continues at coordinate 9,042,812 of JAVJGJ010000001.1, forward strand.
GTTGAGTGACTGTCCTAGTCATTTCTGTTTTATGTTCCTTTCATTAATTTTTTGTGCAATATTTCTACTGATAACTGGGTCAGGTATTCAGATTCAGCCATTAAAGAATAGCATTGGCAATGTAGTGAAGATGTGAGTGAATGGCTCTGAGGACTGTGCTGTAATAGCCCGGTTGCTAGTTGTTGTGGGTTAACGTAATCTCTTCCTGTGTGTATCTTAAAATACTGAGCAATTTAGAACCATGGAATCATAGAATCGTTTAGGTTGGAAAAGAACTTTGAGTACAACTGTTAAATTTAGTAAAGCTTTAGCTAGCTTTAAATGAGGACTGGCACTTCAAGCAAAAGAATGAGGTCCTGTACATAGGGCAGGTCTTTCTCCTCCTGGCTGAAGTTATTTTGTTTGGCTGGTCTGCCTCTGGCTTCATTGGCCTTGTGAAGTGGTGTGAATCAATGGAGGTGAGTGTATAGTGTGAGCTGGGAGGAACTGAGGACTTCGTGTGCACCCTTGAAGCTTATCAATACAACTTTTTGTCTTTTTTACTCTGGGTTAATTTTAATCTGATTCCATGGGCTGAGTATCTGTTTGACTGGGGTACAAGGGGTGCTGTGATTTAGCTTCACGCAAAAGGAACCCAGTGTCCACCCCACTGTCCAGAATGAAGCATAGTAAATGTGTATGTATGAAAGCTTAGGAGTGCACTTCCAATCTGCTAATCCCTTAATGTTGTAGCACTGGGTGTTCTCAAGGATACTGTTGTAAAATGCGCCACAGTTCTTGGTGAGGCAGGATAGATAGTGAAGGGGGTTTGAGGAAGACTTCAATAATTATTTGCTCTTGGGTCTGTTCTGAGGTGTGAAGGCATGGCTCTGGACTCTGCTTTCCCATGTCAGGAGTATGTTTGCTGTGTCCAGTCACTTGTGCAGCCAGAGTGGGATGAGGATTTGTCTCAAAGCTGTAATTGAAGTCTTGTCATGGACCTTACCTAAAGACTATTAAAAACAGTGGTTTATCGAATGAGAACTTGTCCATTACAAGGCTGCTATTAACACGGTGTGATAGTAGACTTAATCTTGCAGCTGTCTAGGCTGAAATTAAAAGGCAGTTTTGCCCAAGGAAGGAGTGCTATAGGGGACCTTTGTATGTTTTTATTTATAAATTGTGTTGAATGACATATCCTTTTGATTTTACATACTTGGTGCTATTATTTTGGAATACAGTCTGTGTGAGGCCTTTGTTAAGAAGCTTTTGTAATGATAGTCTTGGGGACTCCTTTTACTCTTAGGCATCAAAAAACCCCACCCAAAACAATTAAATGATTGTGTCAGTTCTTTGTTATTAGCCTTTTTTCCTTGTTTAGGAAAGGAATAAGGTTATGAATTTCTCATGTAGTAGTGAAAAGGTCTGGAATGATTTACATCAACTGTTCCATCAAAATTAGGGAAGGGGAGATGTGTCTAAATTGAGGACTATAATGCCAGGCTTCACATTGATGGAAAACAACTTTGATAAGTCTTTAATTGCTACCAAGCAGGATTTATAATGGAAACATGACTAAACATTTGAATATATAGCATGTTTTTGAGGTGCCACTCATACAGGTTGTGTTATCTTTAAGCGTTACTTGTTTAAATATGACTTCTTACAGTTTTAGCCCAGTTCTTACCTTTAGAGGTATTTATGCTTTCTTAATTCTCTGTTCTGTACTATCTGTATTTATTTGATGGCATAGTAAAAAGAAAATACTGCTAAACAGCTAAGTCTAGTTTATGAAATTGGCTTGATGTCTTTGTAACTATCAACTCTAGCACAAAAGTTATTTAGTGCTTTTAAGTTGATGATGACTTTCTGGAATGGCAAGCAAAATGAATGGGGTGCATTCTCTAAAATGCTGAAGCAGAAGTTTACATGAAAGAAAAGGAACCAAAATAAACACCCAACAAGGGAATGCATGCTGATCTTTGCAAATTAAAGCCCTGTGTAAGTCAATATGTGGCCAGTTTTTATGGAATAAAATATTCTGTACTTCATGGCTTGTAGAGCTCTGTACAGCAGTTTAAATACCAGCACTGTTAAGCACAGAAACCTTTTTTCTTTTAGATTAAAATAAAGCCTTTTAATATCTGATGGTCAAAAAGGCCTCTATTAACACAACCAGGACGCCACTGCAAGAAGTGGTTGTGTTTGGTGCATTATTGTGCTCTGAAAGCCCTGTAACCTCGGGGCATACCATTGCTCCTGCAGGTGCAATGTGCTTGGAGATCCTTGACTAGCTATGTGGGTATGAACACTTACCAATTAGCTGGTATGTTATGTCAGATAAGGAAGTTATTTTGGAAAACAGCAATTTTGACTGTGAAGGATTGACATAGTATTTGTAATAGTATGCAATGTTTTCTACTTCCCCCTGCCCCCCTGGTACTTCAAAATGGGATTTAAGCACCTGGTGAAAAAGGATCTTTCTCCAGTTACGTTTTTGTGCTGCTAGCTGAAGTCAGGTGCAGAGGTTCAAAAAGAGCTTGTTTTAGTAGAAATCTGACAGTGCTGGTCTTACAGATGTTTTTTTATTAATGCTGGTCTGAATTAGGAGTGTCTTTAAAACATCTGCATCTTAATGAATGTTGAGCAGATTTATGCCCTTTATCTATCCTTTGACCTTAATCCTTATAACTCATCTGTGTGTCCATTTCAGATATTCACATTAAGTCACTTACACTGTCTTTCCCTTTTCTTTGGAGTTTGAGTGAGATAGGATAAATAATATATGATACAATTTTTCCTGTGTAGACAGTTCCTCCCCTCTTCCCCTCACTTCCCCAATCATCATTTCCAGTTTAACACTTTATTAATAAAAGACACTCTAGTCTTTCTAAAAGAAAAGATATTATGGGGAATAATTGAAAAGTAGGGTAATTGAAACTGTTCCTATTACATCTGGCGGAAATTACATTAATTATGTTGGACTTTGCAGGAGCAAGTAATAGTTGTTTTCATGAAACTTAAGTTTGAGTAAAATTATTTTAGAATAAAGGCCATTGAATCTATTACTAAATTTAACACTTGAGTTGTCACTATTTGCAAAATAGCAGGTGGAATTTATATTAAAGTGACTTCTAACAAGGAAGGATCATTGTTTATTGAACTGCTTGGAAAAAAGATTCCCTAGATATTTTAACTGGTAGTTGCAAGGATAAGCTTGCCTCAAATGTTTTTCTGCCCGGTAAGAGGTACGTGAAATTCTGCAGAAAAGATAATCAGCTGCCTTGTGACAGTGGTTGCTTCGTTAAGGTGTTATCTGGCTCCTGAATCAAGTCCCCCCATGAAGTGAAGTACTTCACTCAATGCTATTATATCTTACAGTGTTTAGTTATTGTCAGATTCTGTCTATGAAAGATATAAGCAATTTGCATGAGTAAAACTTAGTTTAAAATTCTCCCTTGCATAGGGGCTTGGTAAGAGAGGCTTTGTGCTTCAGATTCTGACTGCTGTTACTACCTGAAGATACTGTAGGCCTAAAACCTGCCAAGTCCTGATGTGCACAGCTGTGATGACTAGAAAAAGCTCCATAGAAGAGCAAGTGCATAAATAACTTTGTCAGCCTCCATTGTTGGATGTCTCTGCAGGAATCTGATTCTGACACTTGAGGCTTGCTTTGCACTTCAAGTAGGAGTGTCAAATGGGAAAGGCAGCCAATGCATTTAACAGTATGATACTACATCTCAGCTGGTGGGCATCTCTTCTTGAGCTAGCAGAAGTGATGTAGAAACGGTAAGAGTGATTTGGTGCTTAATTCTAAAAGCATTCATCAAGACCAGTTGTAGTTCTACAGTTGAAGCCAGCCGTTCAGACACTTCAAAGCTTTTGAAATTTTGCTGAAGAAACCCAGACCAAACCCAACCACAAGCCCAAAGCGGGAACATGGGGGACTATCATTCTTATATCTTGAGTTTTGTTGATGTTTGCATAGTTTTTATCTTTGAACAACAGCAATTACCAGTAACTTACTATCAGACTTCTCATGTCTTCAGATACTCCCTTGGTTCATAGAAAGAAAGAATGCAGATGCAGTCTAATCTGAACAAGTCAGACATGTAGCATGCTTTTGCAGAAATTAAAGTCTTGAGTCACAAGGAGTAAACCCAAGGTCAGATACGTTCCCTTGTAAGTTCTATTTTATGTGTCACTCACCCATATTCAGTGCCAGTGTTCCTGAAAGGTTAACTCTGGTTTTGGAATGGGCAGTCCATGAAGAAGCTGGAAATGTGTTTTGCTAAGATCTTGTTAGCTTTTTCTGCATCTCTAAGATCATCTTACAGGACAACAGGAATAGCTTGTATGGTATTTTTCTATCTGGCATAGCTGGGTTTTGCCTATGACTTCATGAGCAGCCAGAAATGATTTGTAGTAGAATTTCAAAGTTCCAGTTCATTGAAACGGATGGAACTCAGTGATAGCATGGTCAAATTTCCTGAGAAGAATTTAAGTGATAAGTAGTAGGTTTGTTTTTTTTCCCCTTCTCACTCCCCCTTGCTGATCTTGCTTGTATCCTATAAAAGTATCTGTGGGTCAGTGGAGCAGCACTAATTCTTTTATTATTTTTCCAAATCTAATTGTTCCTTTGCTCAGATGAGTTAAGAAACTGAGGAGTCTCAAGCCATTTAATCTCTATGGACGAAATGAAGTATAACAAGTATGATCGGACTAGAGACAGTATATCACTACAGTGTAATGCTGCACATGAATTCATCGGGCCCATGTGCTAGTACAGCTAGGCTGTGTCTATGTCTAGTGGTTAAGTCTACCAAATTGCACAGACTTTGCTCCTGTTTCAGTTTGCCGTGATCTGGGAATGGGAGAAAATACCCCTTGCTTAAGTTAAGAAGGACGTCAAGGAAGGGGAAGTGATTTTACCAGGTTGAAAAGTGTCCTTACCAAAGCCTTTCCTGTATCTCCTTTATAGCTGGCTTTTGGAGTCCAACTGTACTCTGGTCTCTGGAAGCATGGTTAGCTTTTTTGCATGCACAACCCTATTCTTTTGCGGTTTTTTTGGTTTTGTGTTGTTTTTTGGTTTTTTTTTTTAATTATTATTTTTATCTTGAAACAACCTAATGACTATTAAAATCCCTCATTAATCACAATAGTCTTTCTCCTTTTGGCTGCAATAAGTACTTCTGGCTGTGGTTGCTAACTGGTGAGCCCTGGAGAATCCTACTGGAGTGGTTAATGTTCCCCTTCCCACTTGATTCCTTTTGTCAATCTGCTCTCCAGGGCATAATGAAGAGGAGTAATCTATGTGCTTCATTACAGAGTATGGAGTATTATCTTAAATTATCAATTAAGCTGGCTTTGTGTAAGGAAGCTGGAGTCTGGAGTGAAGTTCTCTGGTAGAAGGGCAACAGGGGAGAGTGGGAATTCAGGTTTCGCAATTGTAAACTATTGGAGTAAGATTTACCAGAGCCTGTCGGTAAGCACCCTGTTATGTTACAGGATGGCTGCTGAACACTTCAGCACATGAAGTGTTTATTTTGCCTGAATAAACTTAACTGCTTGGGTGATAATCACTGAAGTTGTGACTGGCTGTACAGCCTTCTGTAAGAAAGAGTATTTGAATGAATAAGGTTCAGACCTAGGCTCAGAGCCCTCCTGTATGGCAGGAACTCAAAACCTCAGGTTTTTTTAAGTGATTGTGCACTGCTGCACATCAAAGTTTGCTTATTTGATGTAATATCAACTTCTGTACAGTAAGAAGGGTGTAAGTGTCATGAAGGTGTTAGAATTGTTGTCTGTTTAAAAGCTATCTTAGGATTTATTGAAACTTCCCAAATTTATTTTCCCCATCAAATATTTTTTCAGAATCACATACAAAGCTCATATTAAGCAAGTGAAAAGCCCTATTTAGTCTGTGGGTTTTTTCCACACTCACTGTAGCATGCTTAGAGATATGATCAGAAACATTCACTGGTCAGAACTGAACAAGTGTGTGGGCAAAAGCTTTTATCTCACCTGTTGTCTTGGTGTATTACCTATGAAGATGATTTGTTCCCCCCTTCCATTTATGTGGACAGAGAGGGAAAATGAGATGATTATGGGTGGGGTTTTGGGTTTTGTTTATAAATAAATGAGTTATATTTCTACCAAAATGTCTATAAAAATTACTTGATTTCTAGATTATTTGGAGTAAACCTGTTTGGGTGTATAGAGACATCCCATAGAACTCTTCAGCTTCCACTAAATGTTGCACCAACTATATAAGGGCTTCAATAAAAAGAGGACACTAAAAAAGAATAGTTTATATTAATTATGAAGGAAATTTAAACCTTGTTTTCAAATATTCAGTTGTATATATGACATTAGAGGAGTAATTTCCTGAGTAAAGTTTAGGGGAATTGCTTAGACAAGTAGTTGCGTAACAGATCTTGTCCTGCAAATTCAGAGTGTGAGTGGCCTGATACTGGAGTTGAGTGCAATACTAGACACGCATAAGGCACTGTGCACGCAGAAGATACAAAACATTTATAGCCTTAGAAATATGCTAACAATAAATACAAATACCTGATAAAATAAAGCTTTGAGATAACAGCTTGGTTTTTGTTTTTTTTTTTTTTCTTTCATCTTGCTTTCCCCAAAAGTTTGTCTTCCATTGTGGATATCAAGAAGGTGGGCAGATACCAAGGCAGATACAGGTGAAGGGGCTCATGTTCTGAATTGAAACTTTCATTTTTGGTACAGCAGCAGCTCAGCGCAGTGTTACGTTGTTCTTGAAAAGCTCAGTTGGAGGGATACAGCAGTACCATCCTGACTGAATCAGGAGTTGTGAGACTGTGTGGTGTTGTTACATATTATGCATTACAGAAGGAATGTATCTGAAAAAATAAATAGCTGGGGCAGCGTTCTGATGGGTCATGAAAAGCTTAAATACATGTAAACTCTTATCCTAACCTATATCTAAGCATGAATGAACACTGGAATCCTGCTGCTCTCCCCACCCACCCGCCACCCCCCTTCATGTATGCAGGTTGAAAACACCAACTTCGTATTACAGACAACTTCTTTTGAAACTATGCTTTATTTTGTGGCTCTCCAAATAGTGATGTGAGCAAAACATCTAAGGAACAAATGCAAAAGATTGATTCTTTATACTATGGAGAAGCTCCATATTTGAGCTCTAATATACCATAAATACAGAATGGTAAAAGATGGAGCAGTAACTGTACAGGCTGTCTGGTCTTCCAGAGAGCTTGTTTAGGTGGTATTAAAAGAGCATTCCTCCTTCACAGAAAGAATTTGCTGAAGATTTATTTTAAAGTACCTTTGTAGTTCTACAACAGCGTAATTCAAGCCCTTTCAAGTCAGGGAATTTCTTGTGCATTAACAGTACTTCAGGTATTTTTTATATTCTCTGGCACTATAGATGGAAAGGAATAGGCCATTGGGCCATTATGAAATGGTATTTTCAAATTTGTGTTACTTAGTTGTCGTATGATATTTTCTTTTCTAACCCTTAGACTGAAATTATGTCTTCTGATGATGGAAGGGATGGTTAGGTAGAATAAATACTTACTGAAAGGTAGGCTCTTTCTGGCATTGTCTTGTTCAGCCTTGCTAAGTAAGCATTTTCCATAGCCCTAATCTTATCCATCTGAGACTGCTTCAGCCTCTGAAAGAGAAAAACATGATGTCGATTAAACCTAAACCTGCATACAGTATTAGGTGTTTGGTTATGCTGGAAATACTTTTGTGTGTAGATCTGCATGGCAAATCTTTTATCTATTCTTCTTCAACTACTGTTACACCAAGTTAAGTGCCTGCACAGATTACTCTGCAGTTGGGATTTTAATAATATGTAAGGAAATCAAACCAGGTTTTTAAACTGTGACAACTGTTTGAGAGCATAACAGTGGACAGAGCAGGACCTCCATGTTTTCTGATGTCTGGAATGCCTCTTGGGGAAGTGAAAGTCATGTCATGCTTTGGGTTATTTTGGGGGCTTTGTTTTCTTTTCTACTAAGAGACCTAGGCTAAGGCATGTAGCTTGTGGTATGTCTTTCGCCTCACTGAGAGGCGTGCTGTGTACCGGGAATTGTTGCAGCCTGAACTGCAAAATGTTGCCGTCGTGTCAGAGGCAGTGTGTATAGCAATATTGTGTATAATTGTGAGTGAGGTTGTCTGGAAAAGACCATGAAAGAGGGGAGATGGGAACAGGTTTTGGTCTGTTGTCCAGTGCAATTCTGAGCTAGACTTCAGAGGGGTTTTAGTTACTCTTTGAGTTATTCACACTAGAACAGCAAAGCTGTGGTGTGTATTGGATCACAGAAAGGGATGAGAACAGGAGAAATGATTAATCCTTGTGTGTACAAAATTCTTTCACGAAGAAGATGGGGCTCAGTGTAGAAGTCAAGTCGCATCTAGAGAGGGGACATGGATGTTGTGACAAGGTATGTTGCAAAGCCTGTGTTTACATAACTGAGATCCAGTCGTGCCTGTCAGTGAGGCACCTGAGTATCTTCTAGTGCTGATGGAAAAACCTGGTGTAGGGTTTTTAACCCAGCCAATGGATCACAATGTAACTCAGTTCTCCAGATTGCATGGTGGCAAATTAAGCTATAGGGAAATAATTCTTCCATGCAAATAAAATCTTTAAAGGCAAGAACTGAATTTTTTAGTATTTTTTTGTTTATTGTAAAATACAGCTGTAGCACCCTGTGATCATAGCTGCAGCAATTCCTTCTTACCCAGTGACTAATTTGTTAAAGCACGTACTGGAGCTGTGGGAAAACTGGGCTCAGTTCTCTTTACCTGAGGCTAACTGCCATCTCTCAGGAGAATTTTGCCTGTGACTACTCCAAGGCTTGTGCTCTGGAGCTGTTGTGTTCCAAATGAAACCTGGATTCACCTGGGACAGGGGAGGCAAGAATGATTTGGGAGTTCTGGAGTTTTATTGCACACATCCTATAGCACTTCTCAGTGTGAGACAGCTCTGTCTGTAGATGGGAGATTTGACTGTTAAACTAGAAAGTCTGTCTTTATTTCATAGAATAATACTTAAAAAGGGAAGAAGTTTCCAGAAGGGAGTTTGAGACTTAAATTTAGTATTTTGTCCTATGTGTATGACTTGGCACATAGCTAGATATGTGTGCATGTAGCGATCTTTTACTATCAGTATCAGTTACTGTTCAATTTAATGGTACTATAACTAATTACACTATTTTAAGAAATCTTTTTAAGGAAAAGTCCTTTCCTCTTGGTATAACAAAACAAAAAAGACCTCTTACTAAACTGCAAGGTTTCTACTGATTTGTTTGTCTGCTCTTTTGTGGACAGATCACAGGCAGCACACAAAATACCACTGGAAAGACATGATCTTGAACAGATGTGTATTTACTAGAATTCCCTCAAGAGATGCTTGGCAAAGCTTCGTGGCATGTCCCGTCATTCAGAAGGGTGCATGAATGTGCCTCAGTGGGCATATATATGTTCACTTTTTTGTCCGTTTTGATGTTACAGTTCGAGCTTTAACTGGGAACAGAGTGCCTCTGAGGCTGTGTATAAGTGATGTTCCTTCAGGTTTTAGACACAAGGATTTTTTTTTTTTTTGTCGTGTTTTGAGGGAACGTAAGGGCCTTTGATGTGTGGGACTTACCTTATTTTTCTATTTCTTTTCATAAGATGTAGTTTTAAATTGGACAGCTGAAGTCAAAGGCACTTGAAATTGCTCCCTCAATTTAACAATAGCTTTATTCAGAAATTCTTTTAAACCAACCAGCATGCTTGGGTTAGATCCTGGCAGAACTTGGCAATATTTGTCTTTTTGAGGCATAGTGCAATGCAGAAATAACCAAACCAGCTTTTAAATATGCTGTACTTAAAACAATTTAGTGGTGGAAAACAGCTCTGTGCAGGCTGTTACCATGTTTTAGAGGTTTAAAAGAAAAACTGCTCCAGTTTACTACTTCTTGTAGATACATGATGTTTTTTAATTTGGAAGTCTAACAACATAGAAATATGCTTTTATTATTTTTATCTTAGATTCAAGGCAAAATCAGGTAGATGCATGCTGTACATGTAGACTTTTAGCACAAATCCAAGTGAGTGTTTACGTGGGTTAAAGCCTGACTGTAAAGAAGGATCTTGGCACCCAAGTGCAGATTTGCCTTTGGTGCCAGATGAGGAGGAGGGAGGAATGAATAATCACCAAAGAAAACCTGACAGAGGTTCAGCCATTCCTGATGTGTATGGGTACTGGCTGGTATTTTTGGTCCTGTTGGTTTTAAAAGGGCAGTGTATGAGAAGGGAGGCAAGGAAGTTTTCTGCTACTCTAAAGGTACATTATATGAAAAAAAAAGTACAAATTATAACCTCAGGTGGAATACAAATTTGCAATGTAGATTTTTATAAATATTTTTCATGACCTAGTACAGAAAAATCGTTGCTTTTACATATTTTAATATAATTGTTTATCTGGAAAGTGTTTTTAATGCTCTTAAAAGATAATTTACCTGTCAATTTCGCTCCACTTTGGTGTGCTAATTAATGACTGTAAGGAAAATATTGCAGTGCAGAAGCAGTGGTGGCATTAGAAAGTGGTATGTAAGCTCCAGAAGCGTAGGAATATGTTGTTTCTGAAAAATGGCAATACTTCAGAAGTAGCATATTTTACTTGTTTGCTTCAGTTTCTTTGAGAACTAAATGCAATCTATCCTGAGGATCTCTTGCTCAGTCTCTAGCTTATACAACAGTGTCGAAGTGCAGTTTCTCAGTGCCGGTGGTTGATCAAGGTGGTTCTACATGAGAAAGGTGCCTTGGTTCAGCAGAAGTTAGGGCTTTTTATGTTTTGTTTTGTTTGCTTTGTGGTTGTTTTGTTGTTGGTTGGTTTGTTTGTGTTTTTTTTTTTTTTAATAAATGACTGCTGTAAATTCCTCTGTGTGCTTCATGTAAGACTGTCTTGAATGCTTTAATAGCATTTTAGTGTTACAGTTGTGTATGACCTTTTTCTGTCAGTCAAAAAGGTCCAGAGTGAAGCGTATGATGTGCTGGTTTGTTCTTCCAGGAGACTGAAGGGTAACCAAGCTCAGATGAACTTGTATTACGGTGATTATTCAGGTACTTGGAGGATTGTTGTCTTGAAGTGATGTCTCAGTTTGTCACTGTGCCTTTGGGCAGAGATTGTTTTGTAGGAAGAGCTAGGAAATGTGGGATTTTTTTTAAATTATTGTTTTAAATTTCTCTCTTTCTTTTGTTCTGTACAACTGGATGTCTGAGCTTAAGAAAATAGAAGACTGCTAAAAGGAATATTTTTTTTCCTGGGGTTTGAATGCTTCTTCCTCTTTCAAACATGCTGATTTTTTGTTGTTCAGAGCATGTCAGACACCTGCAAGAGATCTGGGAGGACTTCAGAGGAGAACTTGGATTTGTTTTTGCTTGTCTTGATTGCCCACCAGTGCTGGATCTTTGTGTCCTCCTCTTGCTTTATAAGCCTGGCTATATAAACAACATGTTGCTGACCTGATCCTAAAGCTCCTACTTTTTTCATTCATTATGAGATAGAGGGAAGATTAGTTATGATATTTTTCCTTAATATCAGATGATCTTTTCACATGCAAATTTATGCTCTGGCTTTTTTTGCTGTTTAAAAAGTTTCTATTTCCAGAAAATCAAAGCAAGAACTCACTTTCATTTCACATTCATGTTCTCATTAAAGGATTGTTGGGGAAAAATACAAAACTAGCCCTTGGAAGAGGTTTGAGCCTCCAGTGACCTAAAGAATCCCGCTTCCGCTTGGTCAGGTTTTTTTTGCTGATAACGTGAATCCCTTGCAGTATGATTTCTTTCTGCAGTATGGCTCAGCTGCTGTAAAAGGCGTATACAATGTTTAAGTTGGCATATAGCGCATACATTAGGGGTCTGTGCTCAGATAGGGAGCTCTTACAGGAAACATCTCGGTGTGGGCCTACAACCCAGGAGCAGTGTCCCACAAAGCTCACATGGCCTGGCTGTACTGATGTGACGTGCCATCAGTCCCAACTGCCTACCCTGAATTAAGTGTACTCTTGTGCCTCAGTTGCTGTGGATTCTGGTCCAGCCTCCCAGTTCAGGCTACTAACGTCTGTGTGTTTGCAATGAGCTGGCTGGTGAGGCATATTGGTTGAGGTACCAACAGTGCAATGGGGCAGTAACCGCTGGCGGAATGATGTGGCTAGCTAGTGGAAAAGGCAGAGCAAACTCTTAGGTCAGCGTTACAGTTTGGTTTGTTGCCTTTGAATCTGGGCCTTAGCACCCTTACTTCATGGCTAACAGCTCTCCTGCTACAGATAAATAGTGCAATCATCTCCTTATCCTACTAATTTTTAATTGAAAGCTTTTGAATGCTGTGTAAAAGAGGGTTTCACTTTTAGCGTCGATGTGTTAGGCATAACCTGGCCGTGCCTAATGGCTTGGACTTGGAAGGCTAAAGTGGACTTAAGCATATCTTCTACTCTTGAATCTAAACGAAGTTTAGATGAGAGCTAAAAAATCTAGATGTTCCTTGTAGTGGTCCTGACTGTATGCAAATACACATAGGGGTTGAGTACACAGGGGTCTCTTGTTATGTCTGTTAGACCACAACATCTCCTGCCTCGCGCTTGCTAATATTAGGAATGCTGCTGACTCTTACTTTCTGAGACTTCAGTTTTACTTTTATTACCTATCTTTAACAGACATGATGTGGGTTAAGTGATGCCAAAGTCCTCTTTTTGAACCTTTCTAGTGCATCTTCTCTGTAGTACAGCTGCAAATTTATCTTATCATATATGATAGCTTCCTCAGAATCTTTTAATCATATCTTCTACCTGGGATTTGGAGATCATTCCTGAAAATGTCCTACTGGAGTTAAAGTATCTTGATCTGTATGTATTTTTATTTTTTTAATCTCCTTTTTCTGGGTGATCAGTGATCCACAGTCAAGCTCTAGTTTCTTTAAGATCGGGCTTCACAAAGCAGCTG
>JAVJGJ010000001.1:9055892-9073160 GCA_035590215.1 Microhierax caerulescens
GCAGCTGTCCCAATCCTTCATTTCCTTTTGCCCCTTCAGTCCTTCCCTAACTAATTATCAAGGAGCTCAACACTGTTGTCATATGACTTACCTCACCAACAGTGCCAATTATGTTGAATACGTATTATTTCAAACTCTGACAAATACAGTGCCTCTTCCTTGTCACTCAACATCTGGCCGTAGTGTGGAATGCTTTTAGGAAATACTTATTCTCTTACTGAATGTAAACTTAATCAAAACTTAATGGCTTTACTCATCGTATATCTTTATATCCAGTGCTCAACTACTCGCTTTCATCTTTCTCCTTATCTGTTTCTCTCATGGAGGAAGAGTCTTCTCAAACAAATACTTTTTGCATTTGAAATAGAAGTGAAGTCAAAGTAAGTGTCTCCAAATTCTTCTGTCACCTGTGAAGGTTTGTGTGATGTCATCATAAATCAACACCAGATACTTGCCAGATTACTCCAGCAACCACACTTTTTTTTTTTTCTTCTTACACCAGACTGAACATCATTCTGTTGCCTTTGGTGTTTATGCTGAATATCTTTTAGTCATCTAATTGAAATGCAGGTAACATTTGTTTCTTTGAAGAAGCTCTAGGTTAATATCCTGGTTTGTTCCACAAGGATGCCCCCCCAGGTATGCCTTCTGTAGCTTTTAACTTCTATAGACATACCATTTCCTAAATACTTAAATGGTTGATACTGTGATTTAAATATAATTCTGAATGACTTTGTATGCTGCTTCATTTATGCCTTCATATTTAATATAATTATAAACATTTGTTTGTTTCTCAGTTTTCCTGCATCGCACCTCTTTATATCTGCAGACAAGAAAACAATGTTAAATTCACTGATTTCCCAAAGCTTTTTTATCTTCTTGGATGATACTTGATACTGAGATGTTCCTTGGCAGTATTCATATTTTCCTTTTCCAGTCTGCATTTCATGCACTAAAAAACCCCACCCACCACCACCCCCTATTTTCACTGGAAAATAAAATCTGCTGCTTCCACAGCAGAAATGGGTGATGACTAAATCATCTCCAAAGATAAAATCAAAGGATCCATGGCATGTACTCAGCCTTACATCTGCTCCATGTGTTTGTTTGCTCAGCAACCTTGCTTTGCAGATGATTTTGAGGGAGCAAAGTACTTTGTATACTTTGAGAGGGAAAGATTGAAATGAAAAATCAAAATCCTGGGTTTGAACAGAGGTGTAACTTCACTTGTTTAGTTCTTTAGAGTCGAACACATCCTCACCTGGGCTTTCAAGAGACTAAAATCCCCACCATGTCTTTGAGATGGAAACTAACTGACATTGCTAAGACTGACTTTACCTCTGAACACAGCATAGTCAGTTTTGCCTTCTGCTGTCATCAGGAGGTGATTCTCTTTTCTATTCTGTTGTAATTTTAGCAAACCAGGTGTATTTTTTTCCTCATCACTCAATGATGTATGAATAGAAATTTGAGTCATTTTCTTAGCTATACTAAAAGTTGGAAAGAACTTCTGATTTTATTGATGAAATTCAACTAACCCATGGTAATGAGAATAATGTACACTGTGCATGGTCTGCGTGCGTGATATTCCTTCATTGCCTATTGCTTGGTGTTGGTAAGTAACTGGTAATTTATCTTCCTTATGTTCTGACTCTTGGGACCTCTCTTTCCTCTCTGTGGAACAACTAATGTTTACGCAGTTCAGCTGAAATGCATCCTGCTGTCAGCATTAAGACATCACTGGTACTTGTTGGTGGAACAATTATACAGTACCACAGAGAAATGTGACAACAGAGATAATCAGACTATCAAGGTTATAATCTGTTCCTTGTATTCATGGTTACAAGTCAGAGTGGCAGAGGCGAACATTAGGGCTAATGCATAGGGCACCTGCAGTTACAAACACACGAAGATATGAAAGCACTTCAACATCATTTAGTAAATGGAAAGCACTGCTATTTCATCAAGTTCATATCTAATTGTTTTAGCCTTTGGCTTGAATAGCCATGTTGCTGAATAAGCGGTAGCAGGGCTGAATCCAGGCTGGCTGAGACTGTTTTAGGGGAAATATTACACAAAATGCTTGTGTACTTTTTTAATTAAAGGCAAGCAAGTATATGCAAAAAGAACTTCTGCCAAAATATGCTAAATACTTAGCAGAGAAGCCCTGAGAAGCAATAGAATCCTGTTTTATGACTGATGTTTAAAGACATGGGTAAATATTTTAAAGGAGGCATATGCCTACTAGAAGTATTTTGAGAAATACGTCCTTCTGTGAGGGAAGGTCAGGAAGATTTTTCTTCTGTCCATAGGTTGGCTTTTTAATTCAATTTAGTGCTGAATTGAGTTTTCAAAATCATGAGTCTTTAGAGCTCCTCCTAAGACTTGTATGGCTGATACTCTGTTTTATTAAAAAAATAATTTCTTTATGTGTGTTCAAGCTCTTACAAACAAGTCAGTTTTACTTCTAATGAAATTTCACGGTAGTCCTCATTGTTTGCTATGAATAAAATACAAAGTTTACCCTTCATATGCAGTAAAGAGTTTTTGTCATTTGGTAGGCATATCCTGTAGTTGTCCTAAATGACATTGTATGTTTGAAGTAAATTAAGAAAGCATAGTTATGTTCCAAGGGAATGGCATTCCTAAAGCCCTAATATGTTATTTCTGTTAAAAAGCACGGAAAATACCCAACTTTTCCTCTCTTTCTGCAATTACTATCAGCTTTAAGGTTTTCTGAGTTTGTGCAGAACACTATAAATGCAGTTGCACTGTAATTTGCTTTCTCATATTTCATAAGCAGTATGATCAGAAACAGCATTTCTCAGCAGGACAGAGGAGGTGTCCCATTGCTTCATTGTACAAATCAGAGGACAGGCCAGTGTGCAGCCCATAGAGGAAATTACTAACACCTTTTGGAAGTGAGTGAAATTTGATTTTTGAGGTCCATTGGTAAGTGCACTAAGAAGCAGAAGACCTTGGGTTGTTTTTCAAGCCCATGCAGTCAAATTGTAGAGAAAACATTAGTGTAAGGAAACAGCACTTTTAAAATCAACCTTACTTGGAAAAAAGCAAACATTTTACTTCCCCAGGCTCTTTTGTTTTTTAATACGTTCAGCCATTTGCATGCATAGATTGAATGACAGAAACGGGGGGTGAATTCTGTGCTCTCTATTTGTGGGTGCTGTTCTCAACTTTTTGCTCTAAACATAATAGTCGCAAGCTAAGTACAGGCATCCTCATTAGCAACACCACCAGCAGTTCAGTACAAAATGTGTTTATCATGTACCCGTGAGAAAAATGGGGAATGTCAAGTGTCACCATACTGAGTGAGAGGCATTATAGGATGTGAACGATTTGTTTGTTCTTGCATTAGGGTGACTGCACACCCACCTAATGCAGTGATTGTATGAATCTCCATCTGTGCCATTAGATGAAGTGGCATTATTTTAACACTTTGGCATTATTTAACTTCATATGTTGCCCAATCAATGCATTGATGTCCAAGTATCTCTGAGATGCTTCGGTGTGCCTGTTCTTTGTGAAGACCATCTGCATGGATATTTCAGTCTATGTAGACAAATGCCAAAAGTGCTAGAGCGTTCTGGTTAGTCATACAAGACTCTTTAAGAGATTTAAAATTGCTGTATAGAAACTGATGTCACTTTATTCTGTGTCAGCGGGCTTGACAAGGCTTGCTGACTAGTAACGTTTCTGGGAGTTGTAAAGAGTGAAGATCTTAGTGCACCAAACATTTGCAAAAGGATCATACAGAGACAGTCCAACTGCATATTTTTTTTAAATTGGGCACAGCTTAAAGTCCTAACAGGCTGAGGTGGAAGAGAAGAGTTTGTGCATGTTGCTAATGTGTTTTGCCATGTTCCAGATGCTGCATTTGCATAGTGGTCTTCAGAGAATGGAAGAAAAAATTTGAGTAATGTCAGTCTTTTTTTCTGTATTGTACAAATAATATCAGCAACATTTGAATGATACTTTATCAGCTTGTGTTACTTGCATGAGTGTCAGTTTCTCTGGACTTTCCATTTCAGTGATCTCCTGTGTCTTATTAAGGAAAGGACAACATGATTGTCTCGCATGGTTCTGAAATGGGCCAGTTTAAATATGGCAGGCATCAGTGGTGGTGTTACTCCACTGGGCTCAGCATGTACAAAAATACCTTTTCAATTAAGGGCTGGCATCGCTTACTGTTTACAACATGGACATGTTTCTTTGATGGATCATAGTTCGTTGTCTTTTACTCTCTTTATCTAACTGTTGTTAATGATGTCTTGAAACAGGGAAGGATAGACTAGCTAGTGTTTGATGTTCTTTCTAGTCTTTTCTACCGTTGTAGAATTGGAGGGAACATGCAACATTTCCAGGGTGAGGAAGGAATCCAGCAGTCTGTGTGAGCTCTTTTTTTAGAGACTGGGGTCAGATTCCTCTGAAGCTTTGGTAGTGTTAGTTTGTCTTGCAGCACCTGGTTCTGCCCCTCTCAGCTTGGGAGGTTCTCCTGCTGCTGTTTAAATGCTTGATCTAGCTTGGCTGGAGGGCTGGGTTGGCCAATCTCAAGGAACAGGTCTTTACGTGTGCACAAGGAATCTTCATAAGCTGTTGCTGCTTTTGTCTTGCTGTCCTTTTGGCCGTGAGTTGAGTGTTCAATTCTAACCTATCCTCATGGCGAAGGTTGGCATTGCTACTTGTATTTAAGAGAACTTACCTGAATTTATCCTGCTGTAAGAATCTGAGAAGAATCTGAAAAGTAACTCTGGTCTCCTCATCCTAAATAACAGAAGAATTTACTTGAGTATTTATTTGATTAAACTGAGGGACAAAGAGTAAACACAGGAATACATAAATTCTGAATTTTTATATGCTATAAATAGACGGGGGAAATAATTTCTAAAGTATTTAAGTTAAAGGTTACCATAGCAAGATAGGTAGGACTAGAAAGAGAGATCAATCTGTTAGATTGGATAATGATGGAGTCTAGCTGTTGGACTTCTGTCAGTCTTAATGTCATAGCAGGTGTTTTGGTAACATAATATTGTTCAACAACTCTTTGTTCAACAGAACACATACTGTGAAGTGAGAACAAATGTGTTGCTGATAATTACCAGCCCCTGCTGGGGAGGGGTAACAGAGTGGGGGAACCTACCAAATCTATGCTGAAAGGACCTGGGGCATTCCCTGCACAGTGCTGTTTTATTTAGGTCAGTAGATAATAGAAGAGGGTGGGTTTTTTTTTTCAGTATTGACAAGTACAAAATAATACAGTGCTAGACGCTTGGGGAAAATATTTGGTCTCACAGTAAGTAATTCTGTAGGAGAATTGCTGAATTTCCTGAAGCAAAGATTAGCAAGAGGTCCATGGCACTCCATTAGCCTGAAGGGTAGTGCTGTGGAGAGAGCCTGTTTAGTACTGATCCTGGTGGCTGTTCCTGATCCTTATCTCATGGCAGTTAGTTCTGCTCCTTCTTAAAATTAAAACCTAATTTAGCCTGACACAAGTCACTGAACAGTCCATTAAAAAAATTCTGTTTTGCTAAGCATTTCTTTGTACAGAGTGCCAAATAAAGGGCCAGTTTCAGTAATGCGCTGTCTGGATGAGACTTGGATAACTCGGTGAATTTTATGGGGATTTGGGAGTACTCTGTACCATAGCTGAGCAGATCCAATGACAGTGACCTTTCCAGTCTGTATTTGGACTTATATATGTATGTCCATCATGGAAATAGAATTCTGGATAATTAGAATATTAGGAAGCTCATTGAAGTCTGGAAGGGACTCTTTCCCATGAAGTCTGGCCCACAAATGTTCTTTCCCATGCCTGCATTCCTAGGGCATTGATAGTGAGTGTAATTGTACAGTCATCTAGATGAGGTACTGATAACAGTTGAAAATAATTCCATCCAAAAAAAAGTGGGTGGACAGCCTCTGTCACTCAGAAATCAACTTAAACCAGTTCAACCCTCTGATGAAACGACACTTGAAATATTAACCAATATACAACAGTACAAATGCTGCTTAAAAACAAAATAAAACCAGCAAGTCTAGAACTAATAATTACTTCTCTACACATTTTTGGTTTACACTCATGCAGTGTTTGTCCCTAAGAGTGAAATGTGGACCTTGTCGAAATCTGTCATACTTCTGTCATTAAATTCCCCAGGAATTTAACCTTACATGGTTGACACAAGTATGGTAAATGCTGGTGGGTCTGTAACTTGGTACCACAGATGTGACAGTGTGCAATTTATAATCCAGAGTTTGTAATACCATCTTGCCATTCTTGCTAACACATAAAATGATGTAGAAAGAGCCCAAACAACTAAGTAAAAATAACAAATTTAGTTGCTGCTCTTGGCCCTCTTTTCCCATTTCTTTCTTATCCACCAAAAATCTAGGTTTCTAGTGAGAGGTTAAGGATAAAATGATGCTTGAAAGTAACTTACAATAGCTTTTGGAAGAGCACTTGTTATGGGGGATTGGGTTGGGAGGCTGGGAGAGCAGAACTGCACCACTCAGTGATTGTGTAACATGAAACATATTTACTGACTGGGACAGGTATAGTGGATGGATAGTGATTTCTTTCCAGTCCAGGTCAGACTGATACCACAGACCCAGGGGAACAGGACATTTACTCTGACAGTTTCATGTATTAGAGCCCTGGCTGGTGGCTGTGCCCCAGCGTGTAATAGTTCCACCTAGGCCCCTGCTCTCTACAGGGTGTCAGAAGCCAGTCTGTGGCATTGCTCCAGGGGTAACTATTGTTTTAACCACTCATGGTTTTCTAGGTTACATTGCTGGCATAAACTACTGGTGGCCTTGATGGCTGTGTAGCCCCCAGGCTAATCCCTCTGACTATATGTAAGGCCAGTTAGCGGTTGTTCTGGGGTTTCTATTCCCTTCTGGATTCCCATCCCAAGCATGTTACAGAAATGTGAAGTTAGCAGCAGTTACTAACAAAATTGTCTATTCCTCCTTTTTTCCAGCTTATAGTGGGCAAATCTAGTCACTTGGAGCCAGGCAGATAAGGTCAAGGTCTCCTTTATTTGAGCAGTGCTTTTGGCTGACCTTTAGCCTGTACCACTACAAGGTATATATTTAAATGATAAGAGAATTCTATTATTAGCAGCATACATAAAAACTATAAGTAAATATTTATTAAGACAAATATTTAACCTTAATCTTGGCCCCTTTTTAATGGCACTGTTCATTTGTTTGAGAGAAGAATGCCTGCCAAACTTAATTTGCTAGTTTTAGATGACACCCACTCTGTCCCTGTTTCTCAAAGAAAACACCACAAAAGAGGAGTCATGTTGGTGTGCAGATGAATAGGAATCCTGATATAAACAGAGTTTGTTTTGGGATATTTTCTTGCTGTCATCAGGATCTCAAATCAGTCTGTACTACAAGCTAGCACTTTTCCTTGAAAAATATGTTCTGAAAAGCAAACAAAATACTCTCTGTATTAAAGTGTTAGTCAGCATATAGCTCTGAAAAAGGCTGCCATAAAGAGTCATATTGGTTGAGTTTAATAGTTCATGCATTGTAAACGCTGAAATTGGATATGTCACTGAAAGCTGCTCTTGGGCAGTTTTAGCTTGCATGGCCGGCATTTACTCAGCAGATCACTATAGGTCCCGCTGATCTTCCCCTGGCAGCACTTAAGCAACACTTTTATAATGGATACATTTTTTTTTTCTTATTTTTGTTACTATGCCTCCCCCCGCCACGTATTAGGCATTAACATGCTTTCCTTGGAAACTGGAGCGTGCATTTCATCTCCTACTGCCTATTTCCTTCTTCAGCAAATTTATTTTAGTGGCACTGCAAGGGAATGCTATCTTGTGCTGCTCAGTGGTATAATATTCCAGTGAGTAATATGCTTGAAGCTGCCATATTGTGCACTGGCAAAAACAGTAAAGGATATAAAGGATCTTATGTTTTTGAGAGAGAATTCTGCCTTCAAGGCACTCTGTATTCTGTAGCTGCCCTGGTCTATCAAGGGGAGCTTAGCAGCAAAATGTAATCTTAAAACTCAGATGCCACCAGAGAAGGCAGCAGCTTTCTGACTTTTTTTTCAAACTGGCATAATCTGGGGTGCAGCTCAGGCAGACTGTGCCGAGCAGCTCTTCCTTTACTTGCTGCTTAACACACAATGTTCCATTCCAGACTCCTCTGTGCAGCTGGAAGGAGGTCTTTAGCAATGATGGCATGAAAAGTGGGGAGAGGGAATGTTGTCTGGTGTCATGATATGGACTTTTCAAATGTATGTTCACATTTTAAATTTGTTTTTGAATCATCCAGTACCCCAGTCATACTTGAATGATACATTCATGAAACAGTTTGGCCTGAGAGAGAGGAGATTTTTTTGTTGTTGTTGTTTTTTTAAATATACTATGAGTTAGGAAAGGACTGGTGTTAGATAAGTGATAGCACAACTAATCTGTAGGGTCAAGAAAAGAAGAAAACAGTGTGAGGAAGCTTTTTGCTATAGGATTATTCAACAGTGCTAGCACTTAACTTGTTGGAGCACAGTGAAAGCCATTATAGGCTTTAGATATTATCAGCTTGCTCTTGGCCTTTAATGCCAGTAACTCTGCTATGATCTGTAGTATAGTAGTCCAAAAAGCCAGAACAGAGCCTTAGTTTTCCTCATGTACAATTAACTAAGGATATTATATATGTTTGCTTTACTATTATTTTTACAGCGTGTAGTGTAGTATACCCAATTCAGTTATTAGGGTCAGTGAAATGTTATCTGAGAGCCCTTTCTGAGAGCAGCCAGCGATTTAAGGTCAAAACCCAAGAAGAATGACCACTGATGAGTTGGTGTCTGGTTCAGCTACAGAAGCCACAGAAGTTTGTACAGAACTTCTTCAACTGGAACCAACCAGTGTGAATCCCCTGAAAGACAGAGCAGAAGCTTATTTGCTGGAAGACCTGAATGAAGAAGCTTATTAAAGACTATGAGACTGCTCAAGCCAATAGTGAAAAGGACCAGCAGATTCAGGAGGGGCTTGAACGTGCCCAGAGGATGCTGAAGCAATCACAGAAGAGGGATTACTATAAAATCTTAGGAGTAAAAAGAAATGCTTGAAAGCAAAATTACAATAATAATAATAAAAAAACCCCAGAAATTCTGAAGCTGGATCTCCCCAGAGGAAGTCACAGCTTGGATTTTTGGGCCTTAGTTTTTAGGAAACTGTCTATAGTAGTACGTGTTGGGGGGTGGACGGGACTGCTTCTGTGGTTAACTGTAGTTTCAGGCTCATGTGGAAACAGGAAGAGTTTTAGATCATGAGAGGTTTGTTTCCCATCCAGCATTGTAAACAAGATGTCAATGCATGCACGCCCATGCAAATCAAAGTTTGTTTTTGCTGTGGCCAGTGGGGATGGTGTTGAAGATGTGACAAAAGAATCATTCTTTCCCTTTCACATCCTGAAAAAAACAATGCCAAAACATTGCCTATGCAAAAAGCCAGACTTGTTGGTTTTCTTCTATAAACTTTAAATGTTCATCATGTTCTACCAGGTAATATGAGTAAAATTTGTACCAGCATTATCTCGGTTTTTGTGTTCAGAAAACCTTCACAAATTAATGCATATCAGACTTGATCTTTATGCTGTTAGATGTGCTTAGGCTTGTGCTTAACCAGTGTCTGTTATACTGTGAAGTATTCATCATTAACAGGGGTCTTCTCTAATTTCTCTCTTTTAGGATAAGTAATTTTACTGCCTGAAACATTGCTTTTTGCAGTCAGATCAGTCTCCTGCCTCTAAAATAGGGGGCTAAATTTTGACACTGGTTACATAATTACAGATTATGCTACCTGTATGGACTCATGGTTTGTAGATTAACGTAGCTCTCAAGTGTCAGAATTTTATTTCAACTGTGTCGCTTTTGATATGAAAGATGATACGGGATGCTGAGCTCTGATCTAGAAACACAGCAAAGCTTTCAATAAGCTATTGGCATGGAACTTCAGGGTTTTTGTAATAGTCTTTTCTCTGCCAACAGAAGGAGACTGATCTCTCAGTTTTAATAGTGAAATGTAGTTTATATATGGAATATTTTACTCGGCAATATTGCTTCAGTTTAGGTTCTTTCTAGACTGTTTGGACACATTGAACTTGGAAGGATGACATGATTAATGTGTTACTGCTGATATCACAGTAGAGGTGTCACGTAGCTCTGTTCTCAAAAGCCGAATTCTTGCTACTGGTTAAATATTCAAAGATGTTGCAATGTTTCAAAAAGCCATTAAAGAATGTTTGTGACTAAATGCAGAAAAAGATCCAGTAACTTGGACTGTTTAAATAAATCATTACATAAAGGAAAATGCAATACTGGAAACTTCTTTAACCTTCTCACATTTGAAGTGGAAGTATGGTCCTACAAAGTGTCTGGATTTGGAAACAAATTTACAGAAGTAATTGGCATATATGTGCATATAAATAGTACTAAATACATTTAAATGGCTATCTTCCAGCCTATATTTAGCAGTGGAGCAAGCGCAGAATGCTCTTCCTCTATCCTTTATTTCCTTTGAAATAGTGCTTTGCATGACAAGTTCCTCTCCATAGATTGTTCTGCTAACTTCCTCCCATCTGTATCTCCCTTTAGCCCTGGGCTGTTGAAAATGAGACAGTTTTTGAATGAATAATGCTTATATGATTACTTTTTTATATGATTAAAGAAAGTGTGGGATGATATTTTGGTACCCTTCTCTTTTTTTCTCCTCCACTAATGATGATATATAGACTGTAAGAGTTTCTAGGGAAGAAAGAAGGAATAATACAATTTGTGTTTGACCCTGTTTGTTGGTAGGAATCAGTTCCTGGTTTGCCTTTGTGCATTTGGGCCCAAGCTTTCTCTTCGTAAGATGATAACTGATACCTGCCTTAATGTTGATTCAATGTGAGGAAAAACATTACCTGTCTTTCTGCTAAATTAAAAGTATCCTATAACTTGAGCACGTGGGAAGAAATGGAGCAAATGTGGTTAACATAAAAATCTTAAATTTTTAAGAGCTTAATATCCCTTAATTTAGTATCAGATTATGATTAATAGATTTTGCTGCTGAACTTAAATCTGCTATATGCTCATTTTACAGAAGCTACCTTTCAGTAATATAGGCTGTAAAGATCTCTGTTGATAGGGTTTGTGGGTGTCATTTAACATAAAGAAACGATCAGGGTTTTTGTTGTTGGTTTTGGTTTGTTGTTTTTTTTTTCCAAAACTACCTATAGCTCACATTATGTTTGCCCTTTTAGCTATTCAAGCAACTAATGATATGAAAGTTAGGCTTTCAAGGGTTTTAATTATTCAAAGGATAATAAAGGGAAGCGTCAGAAAATGTAATGTTAAACAATGGATCAACTTCATACCATTAAAACCCTATAGAGCTATTTTGAAGCTAATGAACTCACTCTGTTGTTTCACCCTTATCTGCCTAAAAGAAAACAAGAAAAAACATGAACTTCCCTCAAATAAATGCTTCCATTGACTCTAATGGAGCTATTGGCATGAGTAAAGCTAACTGTGTGAACTCAAGAATTAATGGTTTGTCTTCTTGGTTTGTGTGCTACCCAGTTAAATGTTGAGAAAGGGGTGGGCACATAGGCAACCAAAGCTTTAGACTAGGGAATGAAGTATTTTAAACTAGTTGGAAGCATCAGGAGTTTTTAACTTAAAAAAACAATCAACAAACAAACAACAAAAACCAACCGAACAACAGAAAAAAACAAAACCAACCCAACAAACAAAAGAAAAGCCAGAAGTTTGCTCTGTTCCACTGGGAGAACATCTAGCATGTTCTTTGACTGGGAAATGAATCCTACTTTTTTGTTTAATGAAAGACCTTATTTGCATTTGATAGATGTAACGAAGTACAGAATGTAATTTAAGGTATTGATCAAGGCTTAATAAACTAAATCCTAAGTGGGTGAAGCAAGCAAAGGCTTCAAAATGCTTTAGTTATTGTGATAAAATTCTAGTATTTGTTTCCCCATTTGAGCGAATCCTCCTGCATTTTGATACTGTCTGGCTGTATCAAGTCAGGCAAAGTAGAATAGATGGAGTGCACTGTGATGGTCACCTTCACTTCAGCAAACCAAAGCAAACCAGGTAATTTTATTATTCTACTGGTGACATATCTCAGTGATTGGCCTGAAGTTGCTGGAGGTAACAGTTGCAGTACATGTGTGTATGTACAGCTGTTCATCAAGAGACATCCCGCAGTGCCCGCAGACAGCCTGCACAGTAATGGGGTCTGCTGCCAGCCGCTGACCCCAGCCCTGGGCGGTGGCAGGGGAGGACGGTGGGTGCTCTGTGTCACTGGCATTCTGTGCAGTGGTCTTTCAGAGGAGAGCTTTGACTGATGGAGCAGCAGCAGCATAAAGTTTGTAGCCTGAATGAGAATTCATTTGGTGCGCTGAGAGAAACCTGAACTTAATTTAGGGACTGAGAGGCAATGGTAGAGAGTCATTAAATTTTTAATGAGCAAAAATGATCAGGCACTTCACATTGTTCATCAGATTTGTGTCTAGTCTTTTTTTATACCTACTTTCCCATTCTTTGTTTAAGATTTGTAGGCATACAAAGACCTTTAGAATTACAGCTCTGCTCTGAGTTTACTTTCTTACAGCTGAGCCACGCAACTGCTAAGGTCAGAGAACAGATAGTGAGATATGGTGACTTCAGCCTTTTAAGGAAACTAATTTACAGTGATTTTAATAAACTAAGCAAACAGTTTTGTCTGTATGAAATGAGTGGGTCTTGGTTCAGTTGCTGGTAGAGAAAAGAAAACATTACATATCAAATAATATAGCTGTGATTTTTCCACATTAACACAAGAGACTGTGAGCTAACTTGGGGCATTTAACAGAATAGAAAGTGGGATTAGCTTTACTTATTCATTCTCTCAAGACATTTTATTCACAGTGGGTACAGGTATACTGACAGAGTATCATGAAAAAGCTTTGGTGATATGTCAGCAAAGTTCAGATGTGATTTGCGGTATGTATTGGAATTCTTACACTAGAAGAGTCTTGGAGCAAAGTCTCCTTCGGTGATAAGTTTCTTTCGAGAGCTATGGAATATATTTGATGGTTGCTGAGAGTAAATGAAGTTTTTAACTCTTAACAGCTTGTGATGAAGCAATTCAGTGCAAGTCTAGGGGGGGAGAGAAATTATTGCAAAGCAAAGTAACAAATTATATTAGTTACAGAGGGACTGAAGGATAGCAGTAACAGAAAATAACTTGCATACATTGATAATAAAGTGAGTTTCTCTTGCCATGCTTATCAACTTTAGATACAACCTCATAGAAGAAAGTTCTTCATACACTGTGATTAAAAAAAACAACAACCTTGTTTTGATTTTGTGCTGTTTTGAAAGAGCGTGTGGGTAAGGGTCTTGTGCATTAACTGTTTGCTTAGAAATAGCACAATAGTATAATGAATGCCCTTTATTTGTGATAGCTTTGTATTTTAAAACCAACTAATGAATAAGTCTATATTTGTACAAGTGTGTATATAGTCATATATTTGTCTTTTGTTATCTGACAATTGATGCAGTTGAAATATATACTGTTGCACCTTTTTGCAGCATATCAGGCAAGCTATTAAAATGCATTTCAGTTTATAAATACTTGCTAATTATGTTTCTGCTTTCCTACTTTTGTGAAATATGATAGGCAAAGAGTTTCTTTTTTAAAATATACCATGTAGTATTATTTGGAATGAAAATCATGATTGAAATGGTATTCTCAATGTCTTTCAGTCTGTACTATATAGTGTATTTTTCATAACTCCCAACTTTCATCTGGCACTTAAGTACTGAGCCCATTCTGGGCTTCTCAGCACATTTCCCACTGGTCCTCCACTGCACCTGCTGTGCTGCCATCAGCCATTAATGTTCAGATGAAGCCAACAGCCTGTTAGGATATGCCTGAGACATTCAGTAGTGCAGATGGCATGTTCTGCCTGCCTCTACCTGTAACATCTGGCAGCAGTCAGATGTGAGAAAACCCAAATGAAAAGGAGGGAGAGATTATATTTTTTTTTAAGTTGAATTGAACAAATAATTTTCTCAGACAAATTATTGCAGATTCCTTGAGATCATAAAGAAAAATACATGTGAACTGGGGGCTGAATTAATTTTTTTTGTTGAATTAATTGAATGCATATATTTTGTGGACTTCAAGAACTTCTCAAAAAATTGAATTGGAAGTTGGTTTATAGCTTAGCGGATTTATGCTGTGGTATCTGGGGAATTTTCTCCTTAACCACCCCCAAGAATTTATCAAGCTATGTGTCAGGCAGATGGCTATGAACTTGCTTTTCTACCCTGTTATGAGTTTTGCCATTGGTCTCGATGCAGTTTTAAATACAGTTTCTCATTGTATTTGGGATTGTGCAGGTAAGATTACAATGCCATTTTTTCCTTCTAAATGACCTTGGTTTTTTTATGAAGAGCCTAACAAAAGGATGACTTTGCCATCTGATCTCACAGCCAAGAACAGTCAAACCTTTCTCTTTCTAAATGTAACACTTTTTTTCATACCTTATCTTTTAAAAATCCTTAGTGTGGTAAAATGTGTCCTTCACAAAGTTTTTACTGTGTAATAACTACAACACAGTAAATACTAAGTGCTTGTATGCAAAGGTAGAATCTGTGCCCCAGAACCAATAACATGCCTCATTTTCTGTCTTCTGGGTTTTGACAGAAAACAATTTTGCATTCTTGATTTTGTTAATTAATTGTTACTATTAGCAATGCAAATGGCTGAACACTGAAGGAAAAAAAAAACAACAGAACTAAAAAAAAAAGAAATCATCCCATAACAAAAAACAAGTTATGTGTGTCAGTGGGGAAAAAAGAGAAAACTTTGGTGCTGTGTAAGCACAGTTCAGCAATAGCCACGGTGCTGTTGTATTATCATCACTGTTTTAGCCACAACCCCAAAATGCAGCGCCATATGGGCTGCTGTGCAGAAAGTTAACTGCGTTCCAGCCAGATCCAATATAGATAGGAAAGTCTATCCAAGTTAATTATAAACAAATATTGTATAGATCTAACAAGGACCTTTTTCCTTTTAGATAGACAAAATATGCTAGAAAGTGCTGAATTGTGGAGGAGAGATGAGTAAGATTACAGTGCAGTGAAGATGATAAAGCTGTAAAAAAAAAAATAAAAAAAATTTATAAAGCACAGGAGAATTTAATAGATTTGGGGGATGGATCATGTCAGTCAATGTTAAGACTTGCTGGCATCCCAAAGGAGGAGGACCAGAATAATATGGCTTCTCACCTACAACTATTTCTGACAGTGCTAATGAGCGTGGAAAAA
The DNA here is from genome assembly GCA_035590215.1 of Microhierax caerulescens. Classification (NCBI taxonomy): domain Eukaryota; kingdom Metazoa; phylum Chordata; class Aves; order Falconiformes; family Falconidae; genus Microhierax; species Microhierax caerulescens. The sequence goes on from JAVJGJ010000001.1 coordinate 9,071,254, forward strand.
AAAGTGAGAAGGACTCTCTGATTTCTGCTATCAAAACCAGCTCCTGGGCAAAGACCTCATTTTGTCACTTGCAAAGGCCCTTTGCTTTCAGAATAAATAATACGCACTTATAAAATCTCATTTTTATCAGGATCTGTGCAGAAGGATGTTGACAACGCTAACATGAAATGTGGCAGCATTAATCACCTTTAATCTTCAAAAAGCTGTTAGCAGAAAGGCATATTTTGTGTTAGCATTTGTATTATCAAGTTAGGACAAAAACTGGTTGCAACTCCAATGTCCAATTTGCTCACGTTTGCTGTTAAGCTGCTAACAATATGTCTGAGGATGAAAAGTCAACAGGTAATTCTTCGGCCCTGTGGTATGAGAGGCATAGTTTAATTACAGCTTCAGTAATAAAAATGCATCACTTTTCTCTGCCTTTTGCAACCTCAAAGTAGTTGTCTTCATTCCCTTTGAGTTGTGAATTACTGCCTTTTACATGTCCTGTTTACACTAGACTACTTTAGGTGATAGCCTGCCATTATTTCTAAAGCAGAACATGCAGATAACTTGAGTTTTGAACTGCTGACCTGTTTACAGGCCTAATTTTCTCTCTGTTCTCTCACTGACAGTCTCTAAAAATGCCTGTTATAACCTTAAAGCTGCTAAAAAGGGAAAATAAAAGTATGTAAAGTAGGATACCGGACCCCTTTTTGTTGGTGTAGCTGAATAGATTCTACTATTGTCAGTTAAGTAGATACTGGTGCTATTAAATTTATACATCTGAAGTTCCTCATCAGAGTCGAGTGCTTGCCATTCCTCTGAGTGGAAAAGTTTGACAGACGAACTAAAACTGATGGAAAGAGTAAGATACTAACTGAGCAGGCTCTTGGAAAGGAGAAACTGAGAAAACAAAGAAATGGTCATGGTGGCAATTTTAGTGTTTTGTTTTGCTTCTACTTCATAAGCCATAAACTTGCTAAGCCTTGAGTAGCGTGGTAGTTGAGAAGTGATCCCTTCTGTGTAACAAATCCTTTCCCTGTGTCTTCAGCATTCTCATAGTAACTGGCATGGGGGTTAGGAGGAAAGGGCACTTGCTTGGATGTGCTGGTAGCATTGAAGTGCCTGCTCAAGCTATTTATTGCTTAGTGTCATAAAGGCAAGTTGCAGCAAAAGGAATGAAGTCTTGTCATATGTGCTTAACTGAGGACAACCTGTAAGTTGTTTGTAACAGCACAGGAGGAGCAGGTTACAGGCTACCTGCTGGCAGCTGGGGTAGCTGTGTGCTGGAGCAGGTCTGTAACCTCTCTGGGCAGTCACTGTCAGTGGAGGTTCACCAGGCCAGGCCAGTGAGACAAATATTTCTCAGGATTGGGTTAGGGGTACTTGGTACTGCTGCAATCTGAGCAGTCACAGCAAGCTATAGATATCCATGTTGGACTGCAGACTGACAATACTTACCTATTTTGTAAGTCTGAAACGTTGCTTCAAAGTGGCAGGTATAGACCCTTCAAAGATGAGGCTTCTAGAAATGGCTATCATGTAAAATGTGCGTACCTGACACATGGAGACAAAATGATTAAGTAAAAATCTGCAGACTGGTTACAGTTCACTTCTACATTTAATGTAAAAACAAAGATTTTTTCATGCAGTGCATTTAGGAGTATTTTTAGAGATATAAATAGATCATCACAATCTATGGCAGTTAGCAGACAAGAAGAAATAACAATCAGCTCTATAGACTCGATATGTAGTAAAGCTAGATTTTAAAACCAAAGGGAACACAAGATTTCCCTTGCAGTACATGATTCAGTCCCACTACGATGGGATGCAGGCAACAGTGAAGCTGATTTTGGGGGTTACAGTTTAATGTTGTGTTGTGGTTTAACCCCAGCCAGCAACTAAGCCCAACACAGCTGCTCACT
>JAVJGJ010000001.1:9073595-9092661 GCA_035590215.1 Microhierax caerulescens
ACACCCCCCTGCTACCAGCGCTGTTCCCAGCACAGATCCAGAGCACAGCCCCACACTAGCTACTGTGAGGAAAATGAGCTCCACCCCAGCCAAAGCCGGCGTATGAGGCATATGACATCTTTCCCATGGTTATTTATTATGTAAAGTAATGCCTTACCTCTGAAGGGAAGGCATAGCTTATTATTTGTGTAATTATGAAATTGATGTCAATATGGTGCTTTTAAAAAAAACATTCTGTTTCTAATAGAATACTGATTATTATTTAATGTTTGGTCTTGTTTGGTTTACAATGCCACCTGCCAAAGTGAAGGGCTAGGGACATCTATTTACATATTCGCATTTAAGGACTGTTCTCACAGAAAGCTGTTCTTGGGGAGGGAAGTCTGGGGGTTAGTATACCAGACCCATGCAAACCTTGTCTTCCCCTCTAGACTAGAAACAGTAACTGCAGCCTCCTGTTTCTGGAGGGGAATTTGACTGCCTTTCCTGAGCAGGCTCTTTCAGTCTGAGAGGCAAAGAAAGGCTTCTGCGCTTGAAGGCCCGTTTATTGGGCTACGTTAGCTGATTCTGCTCAGATTTCTCCAAACCTTGCCTTGCTTAGGTAACCATGACTCAGTAGTAACAGCATGTTTCTATGCACGACTGTCTCTTGATTAAAAAGCTTGATCATACTATTGCTTTCTCTTTACTGTTTTAATCTAGGAAAGATATTTACGTATGTATCCCAAATGTTTGTATGGTAGAATGGAAGTCATATGTATATATATATGTCTCACATGCATACATAGGAGATAGGTTTGATAAAGAAGCTTTCATATAAATGGCTGTTCTGCTGTAGGAAATCTTAAGCATATAGTAAGGTTGCCAATTTCATCTATTACAATAATGCACCCTTTGACAAATTTGAAAAAAAGCAGCAGCATAAGCTGTGAACTGATGACTTAAACATGTGGTACTCAGTTGGTACTCTTAGGGGTAAATATCCGGAGGAAAAGTTTGCCCCATTTAAGGAGTTTCTGGTAGAATATGGTAAAATGCAAGACTGTTCCAGGCAGAGGCTTTGTCCTTGTCAGTGGAGTCGTAGCACACCAGGAATTCAAGAATCTGATCTGTGCTTCTGCCCAGAGGCTTTGTGAGTGAAAGGGTGGGGTGCACATGTCCTGTGTCCTTTCCTACCACTGTTGTTTTTCTTAAGGCATCACGAGTTTCAGTGTGTAGTTGATGAAAGATGCACATCACCTCTGGCACTGGGGAACCGTCATGCCGTTTGCTATGTGAATATCACTGACTTTGTTCTTTTACTTAGAGTAGCTTTGTGCAATTTTTAGCAAGAGTCTTACTTTCCAAATGTGGTAGTGCACTGAAGGGGCATAAGCCAGTAACTTACTTTCTCCCAAATTCACCATTTTAATGTTACCATGCAGCAAGAAGATCCAGCAGAATTCAAGCTTTGAGCTTACTGCTTCTTTTGTCCCCAGTAATGAAATTTGTAATTAGCATGTTCAAGATGCTAAAGAGAATGTGAGCATGTTAACAACTCTCCAAATGTCAAAATGATTTTGCAGTTGTCACTGGTTGTTCACATGAGGGAAGTAAAGATGCTTTTTACTACTCGGTAAGTTTCTTACTGTCACAAAGTAGAGCAGGGAAATATTGATGAAGGACATCATTCAAATCTGCAAACCAGCAGGGGTTTATGCTAAAGGCCATAGCTGTCTACAGCTGTTAAAAGTATCAGCTCGTGACAATTGGTGCAAGTACTGCTTGCTTCCAAGACATTTTATCTAGAAAAAGTATCTTAAGATACATATTAGAAGATAATAAAACAAGCTTTAAAAGAAACCTCTTAATAGTGTTACTAGTCTTCTGAAAGAGGACATAGAAAATTATGTAAATATTTTTACACAAGGAGTATAAATCCCAATTATATTACTGGACTTCCCTTAAAGCAAGAAAACCAGGTATTCAGGATGAGCTCAAGGTGGCTTACGTGCCTGACTGAAGACTTATTAGGCCTTAAAAGGTTTCTTGGTCCAGAGAAATATAATTAGCAAAAACTAAGTCTAAAAAGTTTGCTTCACAGCAGTGAACTGCATTGCAAGTATGTTGTTACTCAATAGTTAAATTATTCTCTGAAAAGATTATAGAGATCTAAAATTTAGAAATGAAAGAAGAGACCTGGTATTTTTTTTAGGATGCAACTTTCTGATTATTAGATTATTCTTAGGCATTAGCCAGGAAAAAATTTATGTTTTTAATATAATTGCAGCAACGTAAATGCTGATAAAAGACCGAGGTAATCTGTGTAGCCAGAAGAGTTACAGATTTGTGTAGTAACATTGTGATTTCTTTGCAAGTCTAGAAAATGAATATATAAAGTAGAGAAAAACAAACATAAAAAAAGCAGATAAATAAAGATACAATTTGTTTGCATACTGGCAATCAAAATCAGTTCCTTTAGTGGTCATTAACATTTTCTTGACTTCTGAGGTAATTCTATATCTTTCTGAAATTTTTAATGTGATATCTGAATTTTTATTCATAGAAGCCTAACAAAGTACATTAATGTTAATAGACCCTGTTTTAATCTCACTGCAAAAGACAGTTGACAGGTAACTTAGCTTTAAAAAAACAGAAAGTTGGACTAACAGTCTTCTATCAGCTGGTATCTAATTTAGTCCCATTGAAGTTGGTGCAAACGAATCATGCACTTTTTTCTGAGGACCATCACCGTGGAGGAAAAAAATGAACAGAGCATCTGCTGTTGTTCGGTTTGTATGTCTGATATTGGCACGTGATACACAGTCATTTCCCAGCCATGGCTGGATCTTGGAAAAAAACCCATCCTTTAAATGAAGGAAGTTAAGCTTTCTGCTCTCCTAGAACAAAGGTTATTGTCCCTTTTCTTTTTTGCTGAAGTATTTTCTAGTTAATACAAGGGCATATTTCTAGTAATGTAAGCTGGATAATTATAAAGCCTGCTATACCAATAGTTTCACGGACTGTAAAAACACCAGCTAATGGCGATGGGAACAGTCTGTCAATTGGGAGATAAGTAGGTATATCCATTCCTGCTGTTCTAGCTACAACTTAAGAGAGCCTTGATGCAAGTAAAACGTTTGACTAAATCATAGTATATGCCTTGGTTACAGAATCATCTACAGAAGATGGATAACCCTTCAGTGGCTTTCAGTCTGTTCTATTAATTAATCATCTTGCTACTTGAAAATAGGTACCTTTTTCAAACCAAAGGCTTTCATTTCTTCAAGTTACAACTTGTTTACCGAAGTGTTGTCATGACAAAATGCATCTATTACATTTTCAAATTATCCTCCTATTTTTAAGTGGTCCTTGTTCTTAAGGATAATAGTAATTTTTTTATTATTGAGCTTTTAATGCATGCCATACAGTGTTCTTAAACATAAATAATTATGACACTGCTCATAAGTAGATCAAGGAAGACTTTTGTGTAGGAGATGTTATCCAATTCAGTGGAGGCTGGAAATAACCCTCAAGTTTTTCACATTGATTTTTAACTGCCTGCTTGAGACTTGTTCAGGGGATGAATCAGTGGGATGGCAGTGGCTGATGCTGAAAGTTCATAGCTCCTACTTGATATACACCCTAATATTTGGGCAGCATGAGTTGGATCTGGGGACTAGCTCTGTTTATCCATTTGCTTGAAGCCAGTTTTCATTTGCTTGTCAGATTTTGACTGGACATCTTGCAGCTATCAGTATGAAGGTAGAAACTGCTGTAAGTAGAACTAGATGAACCCAGTATTCTTGACATTAAAGGAAGCTGATGTAAACTCCTCTAGAAATACACCCCCAAAAAACCCCACAACCCACAATCAAACCAACCACCAAAACACTTCAAGGTCTGCTATCCTGACCTAGGGAAAGAGAGATCCTGGATGTCATTTGTTGATGGAAGATGTTTCTTGCTCTTTGAAGTCTTGTTATACTACTTCTCATATTGTTATATACTGCTTTAATATAATCACATCTTATTACCCATTTATCTCCTTAAATGCTGCATGTGGGATGTACATGCTTGTTATTTAATCCCTGATAGCTGGATACCTTATCCTTTGGTGAGCAATTAGATTTTTCACTTGGAAATGACCTTTAACTCAAAGCAGATTCGATTAAAATACAAATGAAATTATTTGCAGCATCCAAAATAGATAACATGGGTATTAATCCTTTTAGACTTTAGTGAAGAAATAAGGGAAGCATTTCTGCACAGAAATAAAACTGGAAAGACTGCTCCCCCTGTACCTGCATTCCTCTGACCTGAGCTGCTTCCCTGACCCCCTCACAGGGACAGCTCCTGTTTGTAAAACCTAAGGTGCTTCAGGAGCTCACTTGAAGTCTTCCTTGGGTTCAGTTTAAATTCTGTCTTCCTCGGAAGCTTTCTGATTGTGTGAAAGATGTTTGAAACCCCTGATAAACAAAGGACTAGTGTGTTTTGTTGCAGATGCAAATACAAGTACCAGACCAGAGGCTATGAACAGCTGTCTGATCATTGAAGCGTAGCTTTTGTCCTCTCTACCCTTGCTTACCACTTAAGTGAATGTCTGTATCCATATTTACACTGATGAACACGCAAGAATAATGCAAAGATTTAGGTGATGTTAAGAAAATGGGATTGTTACTAGCTCTTGGCTGAGACCAGGTGTAGTTGCGGTCAGTGATCTTGAGGATACCAGGTTTGGAAGTAGGAGAGTTGATCTCCAAGGGACAACATAACTTGCCCCACATAACATCAACAGGAAGGCAGTTTTGCTTAAGACCTCATTCAAAAATGAGCGAAAAATGTTGGACAATAAGTAGCAATGCTGCACTGTTAATAAATCTAGAAGGTTATAGAAGAGAGTCATGCGGTGTGCTCTTAGCTTGCTTGTAATTTATCAGTGAGTTTTAATAAGTCTATTTCTTCAGTAGGTTAAGAATGTCTCCTAACAAGACTAAACAGAAAAATTGCTAATAACAACAAAGGTGTTCTTTTCTATCATGTCAATGATAAATTTCCAGTACTTCCTGGCAAGAACATGAAAGCAAGTAATTATCTATATGAACCATGTGTTTTGGAATACAGGTGCTATACTGGAAACACTTGAAAAACTATCATTTTCTCTTACAACTGTTTCTTTTCTAGCAGTTGCTAGTAAGCTTGTGAGAAATGTCCTTGATTCTGTAGTCCTTAAACAATAAACTTTTCTATCTTAGGTAGAACTATGTTGGAAAAGAATAGGGATGAGGAAGGATTTGGAGGAACAAGTAATTTAATGCTAACATGGAGGCAAGCTGGGGATTAGCAAAGCAGCAATGCTTTTGCTTTGCATTCTATTTTTACTATACATTTCCATTAATGTAAAGATGTCTGCAAACACATGAACTGTTGAAAAATTATTTTCAGATGGAGATGTACATCATATGAACTACTTGCCAATAAACTTGAGCTTTAATTTATTCTTCAGTATATTAATTCAGTTCTAATCACTGAATTCCACATGGCTGAGTTCAAAAGAAGATCATGCACCCCTGCTCCTTCCCTAAATTTTAATTTCTTAGTTTGCTTCAAAAACTGAACTGCTTAGAAATACCCTACTTGACCTTTAAAACTACAGTGTCAGGGGAATCGTGATAATTAGATGAAGCCATACAATTATTTGTCTAAAACGTCTGTATAAACATTAGAAGCCACATACGAGCAGTTTGCAAGAACGCCGTATCTTCATTCATGAATGAATAGTGCTATTACTGAAGATGTTTGCTGAATATCATGCCTGTTTTTAGTCAAAGTTGATTGTACCTTTTACTGATGAAGTCTGAAAATAATTAGCTTTTCTTAGTTGGCTACACCCTGTATTCCTTCTACCTAGTTCAGGCTTGGGAATAAACCTCTGCCCAACAACATATTAATTCCAAGTACATGTGGTCGGTTCCCCGTTCCCTCCTCCTAGTATCTACCATTGTGAGACCATAGTTTTCCTTAATGATGCACCACTTCTTGAGTAAGGACCAGTGTTCATCATCTGCTGAACTATGTCTTCTGTAAAGATAAATACATTGCATGTTTTATACAGGAGAGGTACACCTACAGAACAATTTCAAGTAGCAGCTGTGCTGCATTGTATTTGGCACATAATGGCTATGTTTCACCCTCTGAAATGCCAGTTAAAAAACAGCAGCTAACCAGCACACTGTTAATACGTTGGAGCTTGCAGAAAAGTATCAGTGTAGGTTGGCACACTTACTGAGACAACATATAGTAACTTCTGTAAAGAGTGAATAACAGTTTTCTTTCTGTCAGTATAGAAGTAAACCAATAGAGAAAAATTAGTGTGCCTAATCCATTAATGCCATGGAAGCAGTTTGCTAAGGGGTTTAGAATTTTCTACGCATTTGCTAAATCTCAAATGTGTAACTAGAGGGACCTAGGAGGATGACAGGAACTAAAGAAAATACATAAGACTTAAAATTAAAAAAAAAGAAAAGGCTTAAAAACTAAAAGCAGAATAATTAATGATTTGGATAAAATACGCATCTCGCTGCTCAGGACACTAGTTCAGTTTAAATACACGAAAAGTTTTGTGCATCTCTTCAGATTAAATGTAAAATGTGTTCCAGGAAGGACTGTCTCCTCCTCCAGTCTTAACCTAATGACTCCTGCTTCTTTGAAGGGGTTACCACAGAAGATATAATGTATTGCTGGGCTGCAGTAATAATATTGATTTTTGCTTTAAAGAATTTCAACTTTGATAAATTGTACCCTGTGGAATAATTTGAGTAACAAAACAACAAAATATATTGTCTTAAGTTGTCAGAGATGACCAGTAAATTTACGCTTTAGTGTTTGGAGAGCTTCTTCAAATCGGTTTCAAGGAAAGAATTCTTCCTTGGGTTGATTCATTTTAAATAGTCTCAAATTAGTTTAAAAAGAAACAACCCAGGACCTCTCCAAATCACTGGTCAGTGTCAAAATTTTCTATCATCTGGCTTTAGAGCTTCCAAATGAGGGACTAGGGAGCAGTCAGTACTGACGAGGTTATTGTCAAAGTCTTAAAGTACAGAAAATCCTAACGAGGGTGTGTATGGCTCATTTGGCCTATCAGTAGGCAGCTGGGTCTCTTCTCTTACTTGAAAATTTTTCTTTGAAAGGATGGAAGAACCATGGACCCCCTTACCGTAAATGTGTGTAGGAAGGGTTGCGGAATAGTGATAAATACATGTCCTAGAAAGACCTTGGCCTTCAAATACAGATGTGGGTGTGAAGGATAGAAATGAGCCAGGAACAGTTTCTGTAACCTTTTGATAATGCACTAGCTACCCAACCTCATTAAAACATTTAGGCAATGTGTATGGATGGACTCATGTAAATTGGAATTGAAACAAGAATGAAAGAAGAAAAAAAGTCAAATGCAATTAGATGTAGTCTCCTGAATGTGTAATTTAAAAACTGCAGAGTAGTGAGTTACATTCACCCACATTACACTGCCCAGTGAAAGACCTGCTAATTAACTAGTTTCAAAACTGAAGGGCAAGATTTATCCTCTGGAGCTGGCTCAAAAATCTGTTTCCTAGTAGTAATGAAGAGTGGGTAGGTATATGGAAGAACAATTTATACTTGACCATGAGAGATACTGTCATTTTTATGTTCTCTTAGTAACTGAAAAACACCCAACAATTCAAGTTTAGGAATGTCGTGCACTAGACTTAGGAAACAGTGCAAATGTTTCCTTCTGTAGGAACAGTGTTGAATTAAGGAAATTAGTAATACAGTCACATCGTTTCCTGTGAATTCTTGAGCGTACCTGCATGGAGGTATGCTCAAGCTTTTCAAAATACTTTGTTTAGCAGTCTTCCTGAGTTTGAATGTGTTATAAAGGAGGGCAGCTGAATTTGGGAAAGCCAAGCTGGGAGTTAAACTAGACGTGACGTAAAGATTGCTGTGGAAATAGGGTGTAAAATGGAAAAATGGCATGGTTTTGTGTGGTTCAAAAGTAGTATCTTCCGTCCTCAGTCTCCTCCGCTTTAGTTTCATTGCTATGCTGTCTGTTGCAGAACATAAACTCTTGGTTTTCCTATCAGTAGAAACAGACCACTGTGCTGAAGGGGGGTCAAGGGACAGCTGTTGTCCCACTGCTCTTCTGGACATCTTCCCTCACACCCCCAGAGGGGATGGCAGCTGCTTGCAGAATGAACCTCCACAGAACGTAACAGAGTCCAGTTGTGGCAGTAATTTTTAGATAGTAAAAGTCTTTTTCTTTTTTTTTTTTTTTTTTTTTTTAACAGTCAAATTGTTTAGAAGGAAAATGCTGGCTGCCTTTCTCGGGTAAGTTGCCTTTTCACATTTATGGTCTCTTATTACGAGCAGCAGGTGTCTTATCAGACATATCTCCCCTGAAATCTGAACTGTGTTTGGAGTAGCATTTTGATTGCTTGAGGAAGAAACCTGCCAAACGTTCCAGCATTGATCTTTGTGCTAATGTGAAGTTTGCTTGAGCCTGCTTGCCCTTTTGGTTGAATAGGTGGGGGGAGGACACATAACCTCTTCTGTGCTGTGGTTACAGTCTGTGACTTTTGTCAAATAATTATCAATTATGTACAGAAAACAATTAAGCAAAACTACCCCCCAAAAAAAAAACAAAACCAAACCACCTAAAACCAAACCCCAAAAACATTTTAGCTTAAGAATTATTTAGAATACAGCACGTTTTCTGCTTCATTGTGCAACACATATGATACTGAGACTGCCATACTATGCAAAGAGTTTTCCCAAGACTTTTTAATATTAGCAAGACAGACTGGGGGGCAGTATAGAATCAGTTAGGAATGCATGGCTAAGATTTGGGTTTGTAGGGTATGTGAGCAGAGTATTGAAGAATGTCAGAGGTTCAAGGCTTGCATGTGGTAATTAGCTAAATCTTCCATATCTGACCTATGTAAACTGAGGCTTTACACTTTTCTCCAAAAAAATTTTGTCAGGAAGGGTTTTCATAGCTCTTTCACTGTGTTGCTCAAAGGCTATATTTTGAAGTCCTTTACTCAGGTAAATGACTTTCTGTTCATAGATCTGCATTCAGTAGAATGTGAAACCAGCCCTTTACAAAACCAAAGCTCCCCTCTCATGCTCATTTATTTAGACTTATTAAAATCTGAATAAAATGTTCTGTATTTGGCAATTAGCTGAAAATGTTCTGATAACAAAAGACATACTTTTTTCATGGATGGTATGGGTGTTTTTCTTCTCTATGAATCGGGGGGGGAATGTGTTGGATGCTGTAAGTGTTGAGAAAATCTGGTTTAAAATATTTAAATTTAAGTCTAAATAGATATAATTGAGAGGAAAATATGCTTATGATTGTGTTCATATTAGTGAATCAACAAATAACAAAATGTACTGGATCGGGTGTGGCTATAGGTGTCTGTGTATATATATACATGCACATACACACTTTAGTGTATATTTCTAGGACTTGTGCCATGTATGTGAAACTCAGGAAGACCTATGAAGTATTAAAAAATTCTTTAAGTGGTACGCTTTCCCTTTCTGAAAAAGCTGATTTTAAGTGTACCCTCAATAACAGAGAGGTCACCACAGTCTGTAAACTCTGTATTGCAATTCATAAAGACCACGAGTTCCTAAGCTGCACTCTGCAGAAGTTACCTTCTTGTGTTCTTACACAAGCTGCAAAAGGGTTGCCACCAGCAGTAGAACCAGGGTTGGGAAGACACGGCACTACCTGCGTGCTGAATTCTGCTGCTCTTCTGGCCTGAACAGGCTGCCTGAAGGACATGGAGGGCTTCCCAGAAGCTGTAAAAAACTATTTGCCACCTCTTCCGCAGGATGCTGACTAGGACATGAGAAGCCAGCTCATACACACTCACGATGGGTGGAAGGAGCATGGAAGTAGGATATGAAATCAGTCTGTCACTGCTTCGTTGGGAGCCTTCAGTGATACTAGCATCACGTTCAGCGGAGGTAGTCTGAAGCAGCTCCAGCTAAACTATGTCCCTTGGTATATTGCCTTTTGAAAGGAATACTGCTAGATTCTCATTCCAGCTTCCTTTTTTCTTAGAGTATGCTGGGTTTGAAGATCAGAGTCTTCATTAGATCATTGTGGTAATGTTCAATTCATTTAGATTAAAGCCACCAGGTTAAACGTTTGAATTACAGAATTTAGGTGACAGATTAGAATTATTTGTGCCTAAGAGTTATATTGTGATGTTAACTCTGAATACAGCAAGCTTAATACTGTCTTCTAAGCATAGTTCCAGGCAAAAATGATTCAGACGTTTCTGAATCACAATTCCTCTTTTTTTCTCCCTCCTCCCTCTAGTCTTAAAGGGCAAAATAAAACTGTAGCACTTACAAAATGGATCTTTACAGGAACATTTCTTGCTCTTTTATTTCTCTTTTTAAGTATCAGAAGTGTCCCACTAAAAATACTCTTCGTATTCATACTTGGTTACACATTTTTCTAGTTAACTCATTAAAGTGTTTTCAGATATGGACAAATCTTGTTCTCATTTATGCTCATTTAGACATGCTGCTGACCTGTACCACCACGGTTCTGTTGCTCTCCTGCACTGATCAGCTGCCAAGAAAGGCCAAAGCACTGCATAGCTCTTGCCTTGTCAGGCTGTTTGGAAACACTGAGACTTTCTGCTCTTTTTATTCACGTAAGCACTGTTAGGTCCTGCTTGAGCACTCTCTCCTTGATTGTCACACCTGCTTCTGATTATCTATGCGTGTTTTTCTATTTCCTGTATGATTTGTATCTAGAATCACTGAATGGGCAAGGTGTGTTTCATCTTCTTTACCTCAGTAGCACCAGCTAAATCAGTCATATTCTATATAGTACTTCTAAATCACTGATGTTTCTCTTGTATGTGTAAAAATAACACAAAGCAACCTTGGAAATGTGGCTGTTCTCTCTTCCCTGTTAATTTGTCAGTGCCTGTTAGAAAACACAATGTTTTGGGGGTTGGTGTTTTTTTTTTATTATTTATTTTATTCTGCTTATAAAGTAAAAGGGAAGGAAGAAGGAAATTAAAAATATTTTCACCACAAGTATGTTGGCCTTCAAGCTGCTCTGAATGAAGGTTTTTATGTAGTAATGTGTTCTTACTCCTGGGGTGTACAGGCCTCTACACTTACTAAATTTGATAGTGTTCAAAATAACGAGAAATCTGACTTGCTGATCCTGTAGTTCCTTTCAGAAAGAGCTTGGAACTGTTCAGGGATATCTGCACTACTGCTGTGTCCTGTGTCGGGGCTTTCCAGCCACTGCTTTTAAATGGTCCTTTTCCTTCCAAGGGTGTTGAAAGACTTTCTGCTACAAGCTGATCTCTCCGTGCCTGTTCAAAGTGCAAGGCTGATGTATTTAGAAATTTATGGACTTCTTGAAGAGTTCAGCCCCTGAGCATCTTCTGAACGAACACAGCACTGCATATGCTACCCTAAGCATGTATATTTATTTGACTTTTGCCACTTTGAGAAATTCTGAAGTGCTTAGGATTTCCTTTGCTTTATAACTAAAACGTGTGATTCTACACATGCTGTCTGTGCTGTATATGCCAGTGCTGTGCTTTTGAGAGTACAGTATGGTTTCTGCTTCTGCAATTCAAGTCTCTCATAAAAGCAAGGGGATGGAACAGGGAGAAGGGAAACAATACTGGCATTAGCAACCCTTCAAAAAAGGCTAGCTTTGCCTCCTGTGTTTAGAACAGTGTGTAAAGCAAATGTGTATCAGTCTCTTAAGTCCTTCTTTATTTCCAGCTCTGACTCCACTCTGTAGAATCTTGGGTATCTATAAGGACTGGAATAATCAACATCTTATTACAACGAACATACAGTCTTTATCAGTAGAAATCTGAAAATAAAACCTGACCTCTGCTTTGTGGTTTTCATTCATTTACTCTTGAGTTTAATGCTGTTATTGTGGTTTATTAATCAGAAAAGCATTTTCTTTTTACATACTTTGTTAATAAGCACATGCTTCCTGCCTTTTGTGACCAGGGTTTGTGTTTCAGAAGGATACAGTATGGTAGAAAGTTTGTATAGCAAGTGGTTTAGTATCTTTGTGATGTTTATAATTACAACTTTCAGGATCAGATTCCCATAGAGGGTTAGGTAACCCATTGCAAGGGCCTGGCATAGCCTGCCTCATGCCCCTCACTCATACTGAGCCACAGCTTTTCTCTCAGGCTTCATGCCAGGCAAGAGAATGGCAGTCCATCGCGTTTTAGTATTAAGACATCTATATGACAAATCTTAAGTAATTTAATTTATTTCTCTCTCCGTGCTATTTCAACACTAATTTTATCAGGCTAGATGAAGTAGCTGCAAAGTGTCTGGAGTGCAAAAGCAACATGCTGCTCCTTCCTCGGGCAGATGTGGCACTTGAGCACTCTTCCCTGCAGGCTGCTGGTGCTCCAGTGAGGACAGCTATGCACTTGCCTTCTGGGAGAGGCTTGTGTCCAGATTTTGAGATAGCATGGGAGTAAAGGGGAAAATAAACTCTTCTGCCTGCTTGTGTCCAAAAGTGAGAAGTGCTGCAACTGTTTTATTGGGGTGGGTAAACTGGTTTTGTTGTGATCCTCTGATTAGCATAATTGTGTAACCACCCAAAAGCAGTCCTGTTAACCTTAAAAAGTTTGCTCAGATGCTTGAACAAGTACATCTTGAAGATCTTAGGCTAACTTTGATTGCAGTTGTGACCACTGATTCTGAGGACTTAGTCATATAAACTACTGATCCCTAATCTCAGAAATGTGTATTCTGATGAATTATTTCTAACAGAAGGCAAAAGACAGGAAACAGGAGTGATATACTTGTCATGTGAAGTGTTTAAAACAAAGCAGGGAGACAAAAGAGCTGTCTTGCATTTCTTTCACTCCATAGGTTCACATTAGCAGAGACTTGGGAAAGTAGTTCAAGAAACGTGTTTGTGCAATGAAAACTGTTACCATAGCTGTTCTGGGGGGGGACACAACTCAGCTATTGCTGACTTGTTAAGCAGCTTTTACTCTTCAAAAGACAAAGCTGTGTGGAGCCTTTGAGAGCAGAATCCTAATGAGGTTTGCTACACTTCTGCTTTTTTTTCCTCCTGTCAGTCCCAAACCTTTGTAACATGTTGTGATCTATTCAGAGATTAATTTAAAGTGTGAAAGATGGATCAGGCAAAGGCAGGGTTCTGGGTGCTCTCCCCAGCTCCCTTATGGCCCTGTTGCCCCAGTAGGTCAAGCAGAGCTGTTGCCCAGCCTTCAGTTCCTGTCTGTTTCACTGACTCCATTTCAGAGAAGGAGGTGTCTAGCTAGTACTGTGTGAGGGATGCTGCTGCTAATTTGTGGATATAGAAATTCTAGTATTGGTGTGACACTAGCAATACAAATTAATCTGCAAAATGCATCAAATCAGTCTAGAAAACATTGAATATGTACATTTATTGCTTGGAGAAATGAGAAATCCGTCATATTTTTGGCAGTAAATGTATCATTCTGATCATAGAGTTGCCGTGATTTTCTGAGTTGCAAATTGTAGTTACAGATTTTTATGTGCTTCTCCAGGTAGTTGAGGTACTGTAAAGGCCATAATTTTTTTGTACATCTGCTAATATCATCAGGATTTATAGTGGCTGCACAACTGGGAAGCGCTGGTACTGCAGGGAAAGGTAAGAAGTAGGATACTTAAAAAGTATTTTTACTAGGGAAGCAAAGAAAGAATATCTTCATTTTTGGTGTGTGGTTTCTTTACTCTGAAAGACATGAGAAAAATATCAGGCTGTCCTGGAGTAAGTATGGACTATGGTATGTCTTGCTGGATAGATGCTGTGACAGAACTGGAAATCTTGCTCGTTAGCAAGAATCACAATTCACCTCTTAGTTGCAGTGGCCTATGTGTGGATTGGGGTAGGTGACATTCAGTTTTGCTGATGTAAGAATCAGGTAGCTAGTCCTCCAGCTATGTGAGGGAAATAGGTTAATTCTTCCTATAGGTTCAAACATGATAGTTTTTCAAAATAGATTTAGAGATCTTGCAATCTTCAAATATAAGCAGATGAAGTTTGGGATGAAATAAACTGTACAAGAGCTAATATCTGGAAAGACACTCAAGCAAATGGTAACAGTAGCTTTCAATATAAATAATAACATTCTGATCATGTTACTGGAGGAATTTGGGTAGTAGGTGTCAATAGCTCACATAGAAATGGAAGTATAAGTTCTCATTGAAGCCTTTTGTGAATAATCCCACCAACTACTTCCTTGCTTTATGGTTACAGTAACTAAGGAATCTTTGGTTTTATTTTCGAACATCATGTAGTAAAGTATCCCAGTTACATGCTAGCCGATACAGAGAAACCGTACAGAGGAAAACAGACTGAACTGCTACCCTAAGAGCATTATGTAGACAATGTTTTTTGGGTTTCTAGCTAGAGCCTCACATAACCCTACCTTTTATTTAAAAAAAAAATAAATCAATTTAAGAGGATTCCACTATATATCTGAAAAGTAGCCTGCATTGCAGAATTTAATAGGATTACACTATTGATTCCATCTTTACAATGCTAGCTAGTATTTGGTACTTGTGAACTGCAGACTATTATGTGACTGAACCCGAGGGAAGAGGGATTAGTTTGTAAAAGAATAAGCAGCTTTCCCTTAAACTGCCCTGAACCAAACATATCTACCTGTTTTGGTCTCTGTTAGTAAATGCCAACTAACAAAACACCAGTGGCAGCACCTTCTAAAACCAGGTATCTTCTTGCAATCACTTACTCAGTCCCCAGGTAGAAGGCAATCAAACCTCTTGTGAGCTGGTATCCGTTGCTGTAATGCAGCTGTTTACAGTTTCTCCAGAAAATTCCACCTGTATGTCTTTAACAAACCAAAAGCTACTAAAAAGTTATCTGGAAACCCATGTCATGTACTGATACTAAGGGTTCTGGCAATAAAAGGTACTTTCTGCTATTTTTTAACTTGATGGAGTAAATGCCCAATTGAAATATCATTTCCATAAAAATGCATTTTTTGGAAAGGTAACTCTTCCTAGCTGAGAAAATATTTTCTTTACTGAGTCACTTCCTTACATACCAGCACTATTTGTTTATTATTATTATATCAGTGACCATAGTAACTATGTCATGTTTGCAACATCAATTGGCTGCTGAAATCTGGTACCCTTCATGATGACGAGTATTTCTATAGAATAGAATTTGTAAGATTTTTAAAAAATAAACTGTTTTTTGAAATTAGTTTTATATGGGGGAGTAATCTTTTCCTCCAGTTCCCACTTTTCTCTGCTGAAATCTCTCTCTCTGTCTTTTGTAGTGGAAAGTCTACCAAACTGTTGCTTCCCCTTAGTTTTAGATGGCTCCGCTTCCAGAAAGCGGATGGCCAGCCATGAAAGCACCGGTACAGCAGAGCTGCCTAGAACTTGTTAAGGATGAACACCAGCAAAATGCTAATCTCCCAGAAAACACTGATTACATGTCTCTGGGATAAACTATGCAGTCTTCCCTGACTCAGCAGGCTACACTGAACCGTATCAGAGAAATGGTAGTAACACCATCTTTACGTCCCCTTACTGGAGTAGGTGGCAACAAGATTTTCTGTATAACAGTTCTCCTCTGTTTGCCCCTTCTGGTTCTGTTAGTGTGAAGGTGAGGATGTGGGAGGAGAGAGAGAGGAGAGAGCTTCAGTACATTATGATTCAATCCTTTGTGATCAGTAGTCTTTCCATTTACATTAGGGGAGGTTTAGATTGGATATTAAGAAAAATTTCTTCACAGAAAGGGTGGTCAAGCATTGGAACAGGCTCCCCAGGGAGGTGGTGGAATCGCCATCTCTGGAAGTGTTCAAAAAACATGGAGACGTGGTGCTTAGAGGTATGGTTTAGTGGTGGACTTGGCAGTCCTGGGTTAATGGTTGGACTTTATGTTCTTAAGGGTATTTTCCAACCTAAATGATTCCATGATTCTGTGATTTTTGAAGGCTGCAGATGACAGTGGGTTTCAAACTGGTATGAAATGAAGAAGGAAACAAAGAAAAAGTCGAGTAAGAATATCCAGAGTATAATGAAATACATACATGAAGAGCAAACACCTGTCCCACTAGCTTTGTCTGAGTGGTTTCCCTCTCCCAGCAGGAGTCTGCTGTTGTGAGTAGTTAACTACACTGTTACATGGAGCACAGCTTGCTAATAAGCCATGTATGTACCCGGCTCAGTTTGAATCTAAACCAACTTAGTACCAGTAGAAATTTCTAGATCTGGGGCATAAGGGTTGTGATCTTTGGTTTAGTTTGATTGGTGTCAAGCAATGTCAGTTTCTCACTTTTCCTCTTTGGATCCATCATGTCCTCACTTAGAACATAATGTGGTAATATGAGGTGAAAGTAAAAACAAGACAGTGATCTTTGTTGTAGATGGTTGGGATTAAAGCCGTGTGGGATGTGTATGCTTCTGTAAATCTCACTGGAGGAATAATTTCTTCTTTGAAATGAAACAAGTGTAGGTGAAGAAATTCCTATCTTTTGTACTCAGTATTTGAAGTACTTTGAAAATTTGACTCTTCACTGAGAACCTTAGCTGTGGCTGGCTTGTCAGTCCCATTTATTGAATATATGCATTAGAAGCGTGCCAGAAAACTCCATTACTTTTGCATAGTAGCAGGGACTGCACTTCTGCTATTGTTTTTTTGTTTTTTTTTTTAAGAAGTCAGTCTATTTGCCCAATGATAAATGTGCAATTAAAGTTGGTGATTGCTGCTAAAGCTAATGTGAACTGTGAGCATAAAGCCTCCCACCTCTTTTAAGTAAGAGGGACATAGTGCCAGGCAGTGGCATTCAGTCACTGTTCTCTGTCTCATCGGTCACGGGAGAGGGTAGGGGGGACAGTATATTGCTGGTAACTATAAAATATTTCTGGAAACGGTGTGCCTGAGTACATGGGCTTGGGGAGGACACTGAAAAAACATCATGAAGTGTATCCTGTCCTTTATATGTTTCTGGTAATACAAGTTGAATTTATTAGCAGTTTGTTGCTACAGTAAAAGCATTCACAAGATTTATAGCAGAAACAATAGCTGCAGATGTTCAGACCTGTTGTATTTATTGAAGGTTTTGTTGAGCTCATGGCATCCTTTGATTAATTGCCATCTGAGGTGTATTTTGTAACAAGGACTGTGTCAGGGTTTTGTGTCACTGTATTTCATAAAGTTCTACTGGGTCTTTAGGGAGAGGGAGTGCAAAAGCATTAACTTAAAAGGTGTGTAGGCAAGTGGTAGAAGTAATAACTAATTGAGTGCCAGTCAGGATTTATACATTTAGAGAGCACCTCCTCAAGTAATGATGGGGTTTACATTTTACTTTAACACAGAGTAGCTATTATCGTATTGCTGGGATGAGTTTCCAGAGCGTGCACTGTAACAGCCCAGAACTTTCTCAACCATTTAAAAAGAAGATGGAGGAGTACATGGTAGTCTGTAGTATTTTCCTTTCCTTTATAGCAGAGTGAAAAGGTAATAATATGTGCAAATCATGGGAATATAATAACATCAGGTTTAGCTTGCAAGAATTCTTGTAGTATTTGGAGACACGCACGTACAAAATTGATGATCTTAATATTTAGATGGACTTGTAGAAACACATGAGATTAAGGGTGACTTCAACTGTAGCAGTGTGATCTATTGATAAGATTATTTTAATTTTTTTTAGAGACTGCCAACTCCCTCCCTTTTCTTTATGGTTTCAGAAACATAATTTAACCTAGAATCTAAAGATTAAACTAGGTCCTTGCTTTGTGCAAGCTGTCTTCATAAATACCTTTTGTGAGGCCACTATAATCTGACAGTAGATCAGTTTTATTGTTACTGCTTTTGCACAAGTGTGATTGATTGGGTATTTAGCAGGGAATAAAAAGTAGAAAATTGATATAATTGTAACACCAAATATTCGTATAACATGTATTGTGGAATTACCCATACAACAAATATATTCCTATAACTTTTATTATTTCATAAACACTCGACTGCTAGCTTTTTTTTTTTTCTGGGTTGTTTTTTTTTTAATCAAAAAATATCAAGTGTGGGTTGTGGGTTTTTGTTTTGGGGTTTTTTTTGAGTGTACCTATTTGAAAGCGCTACCTTATGAGTTTTGTGATTTTTCAGGAGTGAATGTGACCCTTAGTAATTTGTATCTTACTAACTCATTTGAATTGTGTGCTTAATCCAAGCTCGATTCCTTCGGTATCTCTAATGGTGTTTCCCTTTATATTTTCTTGATCTGAAAATGTGAATACTAACCAGTTATCACTTCAGTGTAATATTTCAACACTTAAAAAATATTTTTGACCAAATCCTTGGTATTTGAGGCAGTTAATTTCTTCTGTCATTGTGATAAAAGAAAAGCGATAGAAGAAATTAAGCCCAAAACTTAAAGGAAGCTAAAATACTTGGGTTTAGTACTGTATATTTCAAGCTTGTTGGATGAATTAAAGCATGTGCAGCAGGGAATGCTTCAAATGGCAAAGTGGGACACATCTTTCTCCATGCATTTGTAGCACTGAGGATTTGGTCATGCATGAAACATTTGTACTTATCTGTATGTATTTATATCAAATTGACACCAGAAGAACAAAACTTGAGACAGTACAGATTTCACGGTGTGTTTAAAGATGGTATGCCCTTTACAGAATCTAAAAGTTAATAATTGGAAGTTCAGTGCTTTCTACATCCTTGTCTGTTACTGGAGGATTAAATAGGCTTTCTAATTTCTAAACAGCTATTTCTGTTAATAGCAACAACTGACCCAACTGAACCTCAGGGGGAAAAAACCCAATGCTTTTGGAGGGTGTCTGTTCCTTGGGTGCTGCACCTCTCCTCTCCTTCTCTCCATGATGTTTATTTTTTATTTTAATCTAATGATGGTTGTACTGGTGGCAGACAAGTTGCAGGAAACATGAATTATAGTTCAGGGAGACTAGAGAATAAAAAGGCCCAAATTGGGGAAATTGCAGCTGCCCTTGAGCCCAGTAGCAGGTGCGGGTGCCCAGT
>JAVJGJ010000001.1:9096297-9117673 GCA_035590215.1 Microhierax caerulescens
TTTGTTTTTCAGTGCCTGAAACTACCCCCCCCCCTTTTTTTTTTTTTCTCCAGTGTGATATTGTAGAAATTGGTCCTCCCTTGCTGAAATCTAAAAGAATTAAGCTTTTGGAAACAGAGGTGGGTAACTTGTTTTATATTTCTGTCTTCAGCTTATGGACTACTGATTTAAAGAATGATGCAGTCATTTTAATTATCTTAGAAGATCATGAAGAAATAATAAGTAATAAAGAAGTTGATAATGTGGAGCATCAGGGTCAGGTAATATGATTTAGGAGTATTGTGAATACAAGTCAAGTCTCATTGTACTTCCCCTTACTGAAAAGGTCAGGAGTGATTTTTGTTTAAAATTCTGAATGCTTTCTATTTGAATAATGAAAATGGGAAATGAAAGGTATTAAAAAAAATCTGGTTAATGTAAAACAGTTAAAAACATATGTTTTCCTTCAGTGATGTAAAAAGGTTTGTGTTGCAAGAACAATAATACTGTTTTAACGGTTTATTTACATCTGCATTCAATTTCTGGTGCTTTCCTTTCTGAACCACAAAGCTCAAGATGCATTACTGTGCTGTGAGAATTTCATCAAAATTGAACATAGCTATGTGTTTGCATTTTGGCAGTCTGAGAAGGAGGGTCACACGTTTACAATAAGTACAAAATGCTTTATTATTCTTTTTCGTCCCTGAGAACAGGGCAGACTGCGTGAATGGTTTTGATAGCTTTTTCAGGAAAATCCTATGTGAAACCAAACTTCAGACCCTGCTTTGAAGCAAAGTCAGCAATGAGGGAATATACGTTTCCAATTAAAATGAGAATATTAAAGGAGTGGCAATAGAAATATAGTAGAAGAAAAAAATTTGTTGATTATGCAAAGCAGATAAATACAAAATTAATAATAAAATATGTGACTTGGGATTCTGAGCATTGCTTATGGCCTCCTTGTGTTCTTGGGAATTTGACTTTACATTTTTTCTATTGTACTGAAACAGGAGATCCATCAATAGTAATTGCTTTTCTGTAGCACTCTTTCTGTTTTGGGGTGGTTTTATTTTTTTCTTTTTAATTTTGATGGACCATTTGCTTGCAAAAAATCCAAGCTGAACTCTGATATTATGTTCCCTGCTAGAGGTTCTAAAATAACCTGAGACTGTTTTCTCTTGAAATTGAAATGTATATGTTGCAAATATGCTTTGATAATGCAGCTCTATGGCTAATGTTCAGGTGTTATTTGCTGCCTTTGCTGCCATCTTGTATGTAAAATGACAAAGGGAAAAATTAAATGGTATGGATTCTTTGACATCACGTGTGATTTCTCAAGTGGCATTCTGACATTAACTTTTATAATTAGTAGTGAATATTAATTACCAACTTTAATTATTAAATTAATAAATGACACTACCACCAGGAATTGTGAAACAGATAATTTTGTCCACTTTTTTTAAAACTACCTGAGAGCCAACTAAAAAAAAAAAAAAAATAAAAATTGAGTTTTCTTTTTAAAAGCAAACCAGCCTTTTGCTTAAATCATATGGTTAATATCTATTAAGTACTGTAGCAGTATGAGGTTTAAAAATATTGCGAATATAGAAGCAAATGGCATATATATTTCTTGCTTAAATTATTCCTTAATAGATATTGGCAGTTGAATAGTTAAGCAGCAAAGAATAGACTTTTCTATCCTAATCCACTACATTTGAGTCTGGAGAAAAAAAAATCGGTAGATTGAATATTATAAAGAACAGCTGCTAAATATCTACACTTCATCTCTGGGCAGCTCAGTGTTCTGGGAGAGAGGCAGGCTGAATTACACACAGAATTATAAGGTAATCTTGGGGATATTACAAAGAGAGTCTTAAGACAGATGGCAGCACTTACCTGCACCTGCCTTGGACAGATGAGCAGCCTTTCTTTGGAATGTTTATATTTCTTTAGGGAAAGATGCCTGGAAGTTCAGTTATGGATCGGTTGTTTTTTTTTTTTTTGATGCTAGGTGTTATGAGACACAGAAATTTTAGTGATTCTAGTGAGGTCATCAGAACTGTGTGCTTGCATCAGCTAAATATGCTTTAAATGTTTAACTTTGGAAACTCTTGCTATTCTCTTTCTTAGATTTTTAATTGCCCAACACATCATAGTACTTACACAAATTATTTCAGTGCTATTGTCCCATGCTATTTGGATATGTATACTGACCTAGGTTTATATTGACTTGGAAGAATTATCAATTCATGTTTCATAACCTTAAATCTGTTAAGAAGGCTGGCCTCCAGCAGAAGGAGGAAGAGCATAGAGCAGATCAGAAAATCTTTGCCATAATGGTAGGATAAGTACAAATAAATGGGGTAGGAAGGCAAATATAGGGCTGAAGTCGTAATGAGTCATAATCACACAAGTGAACAGATGCCCAGCCATCAATATGAGATGGATATTTAATTAAAAAAAAGTTTCAGCTAAAATTAACATCTGTAAAATTTATTTTGTGCTATCACAGCAGCAGTTGTTGTTATGTGGTAGTAACTTAACTCTGTTTCAGTGAAGTATTTTGCAAAAGCCAGATTGTGACAATGCTACTTCAGCTGACAAGTGCTCTGCTCCAAAAGGGGCTCCCATTAGCTTCACTTAAATTCATGGTATGTTTCCTGTGAATTCAAAGGGAACACTTGTTGCAGCACAAACTTCAGAAATCCAGTTGAGTATTAGATGTGTCAGCCAGGACTGACAAGACCGAGAGCTTACAGGTCCTTGGGTATTTTTACTTTAAACATGGTTATTACTGTCCCACAAAGTGGGTAGGGTGAACTTGAACCTTAAATGAAATACATCTAACCTATTTTCAGTTTATGAAAAATAAACCCAGTCAGATTCTCTTCTTAACAGTAGTTCCTATCACTTCATATTATTCATGTGAAATTTTTTAAATGTAGCCTTTTGTCCCCTGATTAGAAACTCCAGCCCTTTGGTTGTGGGAATAATATATCCAAATGACAATGAGGGCTTGATCTGTCATGCTCGTGATGTTGAACATACTTCTCTAAAGTCAGTATCCAGATCACTGCAAGCTGTAGAAACTTGATTGCAGTCATCCTTACTAGCGTGGTTTGTTTGCCTTGAGAAACCAAATGATTAAGAATTCTGTCCTTCATTTTGAAAGAGGGAGAATACAAGTTTAGTGAAGTAATTTCCTTTCCTAATCATGTACATGTAGTTTCCTCTGGGCTGTGTAATGTCATTAGAAGAGACCATGGTAGATTTGGATTTCAGCTGATGTGAGGTAGATCATAAGCCTCTATTAAACGATGAGATGGTGAAGCATACTGGTAAACTAGTGGGAATGGCTAACAGATTGAGGAGGAGAGAAGTAAGGTGATCAAAGGAGCTTTGAGAGAAATATGTGTCTGTAGCAAACAGGCAAAGCTAGTGTTTTGCCACACTCTTTGTTCCAGAGGAGTTTAGGATGTACTGAAGCAGGGTTTTGCCTTCTCCAGCGAGAAGCCCCTGGCACAGGCTCAAACTGCAGTGCCAGTAGTGGGAGTCTGAGATTAAAACAAGATGATGAACTGTAAAGAATCTAATGTTAGCATAGTATTGCCTGAGAGTCCTGAGGAAATTAAGAAATGAAGTGGCAGAGTGAATGGTTATGTAGCATGACCTTACACTAAATCAGCCTTGATATCAGGGGAGTAAAAGGTGATATCTGCAAATACTACTTCTTGGTTTGATCCTACACAGGGTAGGGTTCCTGTTGAAATCCCACAGAAAATATGCTGGAAATTGGGCTGGCGACCTTGCTAAATAATTTGGGAAAAAAGGGGTAAATAACATGACAGTTAAGTACACAGCTGTTCAGTCAGCTTTATATTTGACTTTCTGAAGAATGTTCATGTGATGTGACTGAAAGGCGTGCAGAACTACAGTATTCATAAATGCAAAGTAATGCACTTAAGGACAAGATAAAACAGCTGCATCGACATATATTGCAATGTTGGGCTCTAATTTAGTTCTTAGCACTTAGGAAAGACAGCTTGGAATTATATTAAAGAACCAGAATAGGCCTAGAGTGGGAAAGAACAGAGGTGTGGAAGAGGAGAGAGTCTTACAAGAAAGATGAAACCTACTCTTCAAACGAGAGAAGAAAAAAAATATTACAGGAGAGGTGAAATGTGATGGGGATTTATGAAATCATGAGAGTATAGAGAAGTTGAATAGGAAGTGATTGCTCACTGTTTCCGACAATGCCAGTTCTAAGAGGTGCCCAATTCAAGCAACAGCTCTGAAGTAGGTAATAATATCCCTCCTTTGAGAGAAGTCACTCATTTAAACTTATGGCTTCTAGGGGTAGGGAGGCCAAGAGAATAAGAAAAAAAAAATTGGAGAATCCAGTGTCCATTAGTGGCTATAAAACATCTTCCCTAAAAAAGTGACTGTCAGATGCTTGTATGGTATTGTACGGAAAGATCTTTCTTCTGACACATACTTTGTGTCACAGTTCTTACGCTCTTCCCTTGAACACCTGTGAATAGCTTGTTGTTGGATGTCAGGTAACAGAGTAAGCAAACCTTTGCTCTGATGATTTATAAGGGTTTCTCCATTCATATATTTTAACTCTATTTTAAAATGTTGGCATCCTGAAGAACAAATGCAACAGATAGCAATTTCTTATTTAATCAGGGGAGCTTTCAGAGTTAGAGATGGGAAGCTGTTGCTTGAGTACACTATTTCATAGAATCGTTTAGGTTGGAAAAGATCTCTTTAAGATCATGAGCTCCAAACCTTAACTTACCGCTGCCAATTCCACCACTAAACCACGTCCCTAAGGGCCACATCTACATGTCTTTTGAACACCTCCTGGCATGGTGACTCAACCACCTCCCTGGGCAGCCTGTTCCCATGCTTGACCACCCTTTCAGTGAAATTTTTCATATTTTCCAATCTAAACCTCCCCTGGTGCAACTTGAGGCCGTTTCTTCTTGTTCTGTCACTTGTTACCTGGGGGAAAAGACCGACCCCTGCTTACAGCCCCGTCAGGTAGTTGTAGAGAGCAATAAGGTCCCCTGTCAGCTGCTGCCTCTCCAGGCTAAACACCCCCAGTTCCCTCAGCCGCTCCTCGCAAGACTTGTGCTCCAGACCCGTCACCAGCTTCGTTGCCCGTCTCTGGACACGCTCTAGCACCTTGAAGTGAGGGGCCCAAAACTGAACACAGTATTATTCATGGTGTGGCCTCACCAGTGCTGAGTACTGGGGGATGACCAGCTCCCTTGCCCACTGTTTCAGATACAGGTCAGGGTGCTGTTGGCTTTCTTGGCCACCTGGGCACACTGCCGGCTCATGTTCAGCCGGCTGTCACCCAGCCCCCCAGACCCTTTTCTGCATTTCCAGCTGCTTTTCCCTAAGCCTGTAGCATTGCCTGGGGTTGCTGTGACCACAATGCAGGACCCTGCAGTTCTGCTTGTTGAACGTCATACAGACAGTTGACCTCAGCCCATGGGTCCAGCCTGTCCAGACCCCTCTGCAGAGCCTTCCTGGACTCCAGTAGATCAACGTTCCCCCCCAGCTGGTGGTCACCTGTAAACTTACTGAGGGTGCACTTGATCCCCTTGTCCAGACCATCAGTAAAGACATTAATGAGGACTGGTCCTGGTACTGAGCCCTGGGGAACACCAGGCTGCAGTGGATGTGACCTGCCTCCAGCTGGATGTTCACCACCACTCTTTGGGCTCGGCTGTCCAGCCAGCTTTTTGCCCAGTGAACAGTGCACCTGTCCAAGCCAAGGAAGGAAAGTAAGGCCCAGCCTTCAGCACTAGGCATGGATCTGGTCTTTTTGGTTCTTTGCTGATACCTCGTTCCTTCGGTGCCTGAATTCCCATGGTAACTCCACATGCAGTGGAACCTCTGGGACAAAACGGAGTGGAAGCTGAAATTAAAACTCAGTGAATTGCCTGGCAGACGTAGGGACCTTGTTTACTGAGATCAAATGCTTAGTCATGGCAGCACTGAGCATCTCTGATCCAGATGAAACTGATTGACAGTGAGCCTGCTGGTTATGACAGAGCAACTCACTGGGATCACTGTGTAAGCACACCGGCTTTCAGAAGGTACTGCAGCGTCAGGTATAGGCACCAGCTGAATGAATGTCTCCAGAACCGTGGGAGTGCTTGTCATCCAAATAGTGGCTCAGTGCCCCATGATATTTGTGGCTTTATCCCTGTATGCTAAATAAAAATCTCTTAATTCTGTTGCTTTAACCCTGTCTCAGCATAGAATGAAAGAAAAATCTCTCAAGGCTATAACTTTTTTTTTTTTTTGTCCTTGATGATAATTCAGAATACGTGAACAATAATGAATTTGATTGCATTCAATCCTTAAATTTATTTACATTTACACTTATATTATTTCTCTTATTTGTGGATGGCTTTCTGGGCTGGTTATAATACTTTCTTCCCCTCTCCCAACCCTGCAAAGCTCTCCCCAAACATTCTGTTACTGCCTAACATTGGAGCAATCATATAGCTCTCCAAATTGTAGTATGCAGATAGTAGGTGGGCCTAAGGCATACATTACATAGGACTAGGTTACATATATATATATATTTATTTTTTTTTCTGTTGGTGCATTTTCAGTGCCAGTGCTCGAGCCAGGTTTAATCTTTTTTTTCCTAGGAATTAAATTTTCCATGCCCGCAAGCTGCTTTCCAAATAAAACTGGAGATTCCTAAGTGGGAACCTACCTCCATGGACAGGGGCTTGAAAAGAGACTTGTGATCCTTGTACTGTCTTGAACCGTGGTAAAAGTTTAAGGGCTCACAGAGCTGATAGCTGGAAAAATTTTTAGAATTGCCTCGCTGCCACTTCTGTCTTCAGTAGAATGGCTTGTCAGTGTGATGTCAAAATGGCACAGAGTAACTGCTCAGAGACCAATTTTGTCTTTAAGCAGCAAAGGTATTTATTTTGTGCAATGCTGGGGAGCTAGCCGGTTCGCACTGGA
Source organism: Microhierax caerulescens (assembly GCA_035590215.1). Lineage (NCBI taxonomy): Eukaryota > Metazoa > Chordata > Aves > Falconiformes > Falconidae > Microhierax > Microhierax caerulescens. Next base: position 9,103,279 of record JAVJGJ010000001.1, read on the forward strand.
CAAACTATCTCCAAAGTTTTCAGTGAAAAGTTAGGTATTTTATGCAGTTTTCGAGAAGTTACTTAGGTATTTTATGCGGTTTTCAAGAAGTTATATAACATCTTTACATACGTACTCATTTGATTTTGACACCCAATCATTCCATTCACAATAGGTGGGATCTAGGTGGAGTAGACCTTTCAATTTTCTTTGTTCAACGATTTCCTGGCTTGATGGTCTCCCTATCTCCTTCAGGTGCCCACCTTGTAGTTTCTAATTATTCAGAGTGCATTCCTCTCTCAACACGAACAGAGCATCACCCAGAGCATTGTACCAAACTCACCCTCACTAATTTTTTTTATTTTAAGACCTCGTTCTGTTTCAAATGAACTTCAAAATAAGAAACTTTTAAATGTCCAGTGTTCTCTGCTTGTCAGAGATCTGTTTGCATCTGTTAATATAAGTATGCTGTCATTCTATCCAGCTGTATTTATGAGAAATAGCTTTGCTGTAGTCTGTCTTCCCAAACATCTGTAACAAGCCTATGAATTCATCTGATGACTGTATTATTAGGGTGGGGAATTGCTTGGAGCAGACAAGAAGTGGTTTTCTCTGTGTTAAACCAGTAGAAAACTGCAGTGTCATCAGGGATATCGAGACTACTAATATAACCTGGATTTACATTGGAATAAAGGAAAATTCCACTTTTTGGTTCTAAAATTAGTTAACTCTGACTGTAAACACAATAGTGTTTAATTGTTTTATTACTTTTTATAAATCATTCCCTGTCTGCATACAATTCACATGTGTTTAGATATTGGTTATTGATTATTATTTGTTTTTTTAAAAAAAATAAAGGTTTAGATTAATAGCCTTGATTCAGGTAAATGAAATTTTTTTTGCACAATTTCTGTAATATTCTCCTGAACCTTGTGGTTTACTGTTGTAACATTTACAAAGTCTATTCTTCTGACCTTATATGCTAGCTCAGGCTTTTGTCTAGAGGCCTATAGAATAAATGTTAAGCAGAGGTTTATGCTAATACGCACATTAGTTTGCGAGCTAAATGTTAAGGTAATACTTCAAAAGGAAAAAGTAGAATCAAAGGAAATATCATCAAGATGGAAAAACTGAACAAACATATATACAGTGTAATACATCAGTTTTCTTTTGTTTTGCCTAATTGTACTGAAGACACGTAACCTTTAATATATAGATTCTGCTATTCTCTGGCTTCAATGAGAATGTTAATTTGTAGTATTCTTTCATTTACCAGCCATCAGAATGACTACATACTACAGAACTAAATAACTACAGAATATTTTTTAATGGATGGGAAGGTATGCAGGAAAAAAATCTTTACATAATGAATCATATTATCTACTGATGAAAAGAAAGTAAAATTGTTAAAATACATGTTTTTTCTAAATACGGTTTGCTTTTGTGTAATGATAGTTTGAAACACTTCTTTCAAATATTCTCTGTAAAGTGCGAACAGAAATTTGTCTTTGTTATACATTTTTACAGTTTTTAGATGTGAATGATTTTTTTTAGATTGTCATTGAATAGAACTTTAAGATAAACAAATTTTATTCATACTAGAAATGTTTACATGAAAATAATGTGAAGAGTATCCTCAGGATAAGCAATCATTAATTCTGTAATAATATATAATATTACCTCTTATTCATCAGAAAAAAAATAATTTAGGTGTTTTTTTTTCACTGTATTCACTAATTACGCTGCTTAATATTATTTCTTTATTCAGTTGAGGTGAAGTAACTTTTAAACAGACCAGTTTGAAGCAAACTATATACTAACTACTGGTTAGGTTTTCTTTTTGAGTATTTTATGCTTCTGTCTACCTATAGCAGCAGCAAAGTTGCTGTGGAGCTGTGCAGCGGCACCCAACAGATCAGCAAGAACAAAGCTGATTGACTGTCCACCAGTAGCTCCTTCCTTAGTAGAGAACTACGGAGACCTACAGATCAAAGTACAGAGCAGAAGTCACAGGAAAAAGGTTTTGATTCCTCATTTAGAAGGTTTTGAGTTACTAGTTATTGCATTAGTACGCAAACCTTAATTTCTTTTATGAAGTATGGGGTTTTTCTGCCTGAAGAATTTTTAGAAGGCAGGAGCTGATCAGAGAAGTAGCTGATAGCCCTTGCAGTTAGTTCAGTGTCACTGTTTGGGTTTCTCTGGGACTTCCTGCTGTGCCGTACGGAAACTGTGTTCACCTGATCCCTCTGAAGTTAGGCACTTGTTAACACTTGGCACGGCTTAATGCACCTTTACATAGCAAAAGGGCAAAGTTTATGCACTCCTTCACTGTGGTCAGTCAAAAATCAGATTCGCACTTGTCACACAATGGTCTATAGCTATGATATATAACTGAAAACATTAACACAGTAACAAGAAAGGGATGTTTGTGTTCCCTAATGTCATTCGGGTCATTAAGAGCTGATGCCAATGGCTGTCTCTTCATCCTTAGCTTGTCTTATACCATGGCTGGTAAAAGCTCCGCAGGGCTCCCCAGAGCCTGGAAAGCACCTGGCACCCCTGACCCCCAGGGAGAGATCTGCCCATAAGTATTTCATATGCACTATATGAAGTGTCCACCAAGTGGTACATCCCAGTGTATACTGCTTTCAGATCTTGCTGTTATGTGTTGTCCTATCTCATGAAGTATGCAGTAGTTCTCAGGGAAGAACTGCATCCTACTGTGTTCTTGGTAGAAGCAATGTCACGTCCTTATGTAGTCCATAGCCTGATGTGCCTAATTAGTGGAGCAATACTAGAAAACACCATGAAATCCTGTTGCCTTTCATCATGTTGCTTGTGATTTTCACACAGAGGTATATTAGCTGTACAAATACTGAAGCCAATGAAAAAGGGCAAAGAGAAGGATAATTATTGTATCTGACTAAATTAAATCTGTGTCGAGGATTTTTCTGCTTTAAATAAAATACTTCTTAGTTTGAGGCTGACCTTTGGTTATAATCTAGAGTTGTTTGTCCATGTATTCTCATAATCCTGTTTTCTTTCAAGAACTTCTTACTGGCAGATTGCTTTCATGCAAGGTATGTAGGTCTTTAGTTGAGAGTAAACATTTGTTTTCTTTTAGTAATGACATAAGAAAAAAATAGTAATATTATATATTGATGCATGCTAAATCGTTGACTTAGGCCTAAACCTACAAAATGAACCGTGCAGCAGATGCTGCTTTTTTGTTCCATGCACTGCAGGTCAGGCTGAACGACTAGAAGAGGTAAAGGGGTAGGATTAAGTACAGATTGTACGTGTCTTTCTTCCTACCCCTCCAGCTATTCTTGTTTGTATGGTCATAAGCCTATAAATTTGTAATGGGATACTGTCCTAATCTATGGTATCTAATAGAATATGATCACATTACAAGAAGGAATAAATAAAAAAAGTAGAAAATGTAATCACATGTCACTGAAAGGTATAACTGAAAACACAATGAATATGTTTGTGTTCTGCATTTTAAAACAGGCTGACCTATTTATATTATGAGGAATCTTCAAATTAACTGAAATGTGAATATTCACTGGAAATATATTGATAAATGTCAATATGTTCAGTAATTTATGAACCGTATCTACTTGCAGAATTCTAATTTCTTCTGCAGAAAGCATATATTATACAACAAATACTAAATATGCTTTTATATAATAAATATATACATTTATTTCAATTCCTTCCTCTTCAATTTCCTATATATGTTGAACAATGATTCTAATACAGTTAATATAAAAAATGTAAACAAACACAAAATTTATGCAGGGTTCAGAGTTAGAACTGTTTAGGCAGTGGATCTGAGCAAATTCTTTAAGCGTGTACTTACCTTTTAAGATTGTATTCAGTCAAGGATTATTACTAGCAGAAACTTTTTCTGCATTGCATTCTTAAAGCCTATTGTTTCCTGCCTGTGAAGTTTGTGATTACATTAGAAGTTTATTTTAATGACTGACACTGAATCATCCACGAGAAAAGTATTTGGTCTGTAAGGGTAAGTTATTTTTTCAATTTTATAACAGGTAGTTTTGATGTAGTGAAATAGTTACATCTGTAATGTAGGAGCTGAATACAACTTGTATGTGTTCTCTGTATAGGGACCGTACCCTGTACAAGGTTGTAGGGTAACTACAAAGGTAGCATCATCTCTTGGTGCAAAAGTGAGCATCTGCTGTTTCTTACAAGGAAATGGTATGTTTCACACGATGTGCAAAGCAAGTAATATACTGCAAAACCAAGACTTGCATCCAGTCTGTGGAAGTCCTTTTACTCAAAAGAATAAATCGGGTCTAAGAAAGGGGTTATACATCGAGGAATATGGGAAACACCTGCAGATTCACTTCTGTACTGAGAGAACTTGCTGGAAGGAGGAAGGGGAACTGAACCCCTTGTGTGACAATGCTATGAGTCAGCTGATTGAATAAGCCATGAGCAGAATTTATTTCCAGGTAAAAATGGAGGGTAAACCCATGAAATGAATACTTGCCTGGGACTTCAGGTTCATATTCTTCTGTACAGTAAACTAAATTGCACATGAGTGACAATTCTAAAATAAGAAAGAAAATGCTTTTATATCTATGCTAAAATTTAGGGGTTTGGTATAATTTTATTTTTCAATTAAATTTATATCTTTCATAATATGATTCAATTTTATGAAATCTATTAAATTTTAGCAATAATTCTTTTACTGGCTAAACTTTTCAATTATTAAGGACAATGTGGCTTAGGCTTATTCAGTGTTGCGTGTTATTTTTAGAAGCTGTTTTCATTCTGCTGATCAATGTGTTTTATCATAGACTAGATTGTGCTTTATCTTGAAACCACGTCATTAGGAAGCTTTTTAGTGAGGTCATGCTTGCTTTATTTAAAGGCTATTTATACAACAGTTTCCTTCAAGCTTCTGTTTGCTTCGTACTAGAGCATGACATCTCTGTTCTGCATTACATATGTATCGGTAGACTTTCCCCATCTGCTCCTCTTACACGCTTCCTTGTGCCTCTCTTGCTAGGCATATTTAGAAACTGCAAGCGTTGGTGTCGCATCCTAGGCTGCTCTGGCTGGTGATGTTCTCCTTTCCTTTAAACCTTGAACTGGCCAGGGTTTGTTTTGTTTATTTTTCTCCTTTGTCTTTGATTCCACTGGAAGCTTCAGTGGCTGCATGTCTTGTTCCATGATGCTAGGAGAGGTGCAGGTATTCCTATTTCACAAAAGAAAGATGCATATGTGAGGATGCTTTTTGGAAGGTACTTCCTCTGTGCCAATCTTTATATTGAATCCTGGGGAGGGGAAGGCTAATTACAGATCCCCCTAATGATTTCTTCTCTTGAAAAAAATGCACAAAAGTATTGGTTGCCAATGTGTACATTGATGTCCCTGAGCAAAAATTAGTGGAGGGCTAATGACATCTCCTGCCTAGCCTGTATTAGGAATGTTTTTCAGTCAATGACATAGCCAACTATTTTCTTAAGTAATATCGAGGTTTACATAACACAGGAGCCTGGAAGGATGGGCTGTCATAGTTAGTAGAGCAGTTAGAAAGTCTATTTGCAAAGGTTATTACAAAGGGAGAGAGCTATGAAGGCATCCTGCGTTAGGCTTTTCCCACTATTTCTCAAATGTGTTTATCCATCTCATGACTGAAGCTGGCAATAATAAAACTGTTTAGGTGGAACCCCAGTGAAATTAGAAAGAGGAAGGTCTTAGACGTGACCAGATCAGTGAAATGCTTATAATTCTGTCTGTTAATGTTACTGAATAAATCTCTGTAGGGAAAATGTAAATTTTCTTCGTCTTTTTCTATCTGGCTTTTTGTTTGTTTGTTTTGTTTTGTTTTAAATCACTGACTTAATGGCTTAATCCTGAAGGAACTCTATGCCTTGTCATGCAATATCTGATAAAATAAATACACATTAAAAGCATTTGCTGTAACACTATGAACTGCGTTCTGGGTTTTCCTATGGTAATCCATAGTTGTTGTAGCCTAACTCCACATTCTGCATTGTTCTTATAACATGGAATTGCAGTAGCCTTATATCCTGTAGTGTATTTAAATCCATCTGGGACAACTAAAAAATTACTTGAAAAGAATTTTCTTCTAGAAAGATTGTTGGCAATTTGAAATTTTATGTCTGTGTAGAGCTGCTATGGGTTTCTTTGAGCTTGTCCTGTGTTTTAGCAGTTATAATAGAGATCCATAATAAAATTAACCTGAATTTAGGAAAAGTATTGGGGACTTTTTAGTTGCGCGCATGTAGAACACGGTCTTTCTACTTTATATACTGTATATAATATGTTTACGCATAGAGTAATGCTTTGATAATCCTATGTAAGAATCACTCCTTTTCTTGATTTTGTGGTAATGCTGAGGATTTTGTGCTGTGAGGCTTCCTAAACCTGGTGGTCAAAAGATGTCTTAATAAAGAAAATGTTAATTCAGAACTGACTTGATGTGCAAAGCAGTATTGTAACTTCTGGGTTTTCTTAAAAATCTCTGAATACTGTACCTTTTTTCTGGAAAGCGTCTAATGTTTCCCCAGATGTTTAGCATTTCTTTATATGAAAGATGCAACTTCTTCAAAGCAGTTTCAATTACCAAATATGATTTTTTTAAAAATCTCATTGATTTGGATATGAAAATGATTTAATTTTTCTTAAGTGAATTAGTATTCTAGAGAAGATTTATAATTACAATTTCACACTTGTGGCAAATGCCGGGATGGCACAATCTGAAGTAGGGTTGCAAAATTATGTTCTTCTTGAGCCAGATGAAATTATATTTATTTGCAATAATGAAATCTATTGAATATTTACGAACGGAGGGAGAATGGAGACTCAATAACAGCAAGGCAAATTTGTAAAGGATTTTGGTAGTTGATTCCAGTTACAACTTCCTAATAAAATCATACTTTGTATTGTCAGTATATGTAAATGAATCGGAATAATTTGCATAATTATGAATTATATGTCCTTTTTTATTTTGTGAACTGTTTTGGCTCCCTGAAAATAAACTTTAGTAAGTGTACTTCTGCAAAATAGAGACATGTTAAAGCAAAACTGTCCTTTTGGATTCATAAATTGTTCTCCTGAATGCTGCCAGGCATACTAGAAAAAGAATAAATTTTATTCACAAACAGATCATTAGGAAGAGTTGGCTTGTCTTCCTTCCAGATTAAAGGAATGTTCTGTCTTCTGTGCTGCATGAGAATGACTTCCATTTTAAGTGACCCTTCTCTAGTGGATCTGGTGAGTGAAATGAACAAGTAGACTTTTTGTTTAAATACTCAAAGATTAAGAAGTACAGAAAGAAACTGCATTACTGCAACATTGTGTTGTTGCTTCTCAGATAGAAATTGGTGTGTTTGTTTTTTTTTTTTCCTCTAAAATAACATAGTTTTTTTCTGCCTAAAAAATTAGGGGAAAATACCTCAGATTGATGGAGGTGCCTGTGTTTTACATGTTATTGAAGGAAGTTATTGTTCCAGTAATAGGCAACTTAGAGTATCTCTGAATCAAAGGAGTTCCACGAGGAACTTTTAGAGAAAAATGTAGAAAATTATGCTGTGAGTGATTGAGGATAATTTGTATGTGAATTGTAGAGAGAAGATAAGCTTTCTTCCCTGAGAATGTTTCAGTACAAAAAGAAATGACTGATTTCCTAGAAGCCACTAAGTAAAACTAATGCTTATGTGCAGATTATTTATTATATCCACTATTAGTGGATCTTGTTAGGTATAGGGAAACAAGTTATATTCTGGGAGGAGAGATGCAAGTAGCAAGATATATCCAGATTCTGTCACCTTTATTGGTTCTGAGTCATGGCAAAAGACCTTAGCATTATGGTTAATGAAATACATATGGTGGAGTGTTAGAAAGGTAATGCTTTCTTTTAAATAAAAAGTGTGATTCTCTAGTTTCTTTCACTTTAAGAGCAATAACTCCAAGTGGGGAAAATAAACTCATCAAAATGTTCAAACTGTGGGTGACAGGAGAAGCAGCTTTTAGGTGTGCTCTTGAGGTGAATGTGCTGGCATCAGGTGGGTTAGGAGCACTGTGCCACCTGGCACCGCACCTGAATGCTCCACCACCTTCTGAATGTCCCGTTTCAAATTGCAGAGAAATCCTTTGGTTTGATGAACGTAAAAGTGAGGGAGCATGGACTTCTATTTATTTCTGTTAAAATCTTCACAGTGTGTTTAGTTTGCAGCAGTATAATAATATTTGCTAGTATTTTCATGTTAAATATCCTACTGTTCATGTTTTTTCTTGGTGCTGTGCATATTGAAGTTAGTTTCCTTTTGTTGCTTTTTTCATCACATGAATGGATCAATTGGTACATATTTTTTTTCCATTTGATCTGAAGCTTGTTGTCTAGTCAAATGTGAGGATACTGAGGACCTTGCTGGCTTAGCAGTGGTTTAGGTTAGTTTACTTACAGTAATGAAAATTTAGTCTGTATTTTGCATGAAAAAAAAATTGCAGATCATTAATACTAAGCATATCTTCAGCTCCAGAAAAAGCACAATATTTTCCAGTAGTAGCACTGGCAGGTAAAGGAATTCTTATGTGTATAGGATATTAGCTTAGGTAGAAGCTTGTTATTTTCACAGATGGTTACAAAGTTGCTGAAATTTTTCTGATAATTATACATGCATAAATTTGTTAAGCATATGTCAGGGAGGAGGATAACTGTTTTTTTAGTATTTGTGTATTTGTTCTCCATTGTTAATGACAACAGAGAATATATGGTTATGATAGGGAGGCATTTTGCAATGGAAAAATTCAATTTGCTGGTGTATCTTGGTGTATCTTTGCTTGGTGTTTCTTTGCTTGGTATATATATTATGTGATTTATAACAAATTACATGACAAGTATAGCTACTGGCTTGACTGCTGTTTTAAAAAAAATTTACAGCTCATTAATCAATATTCATTTTTCATATAAAAGCATTATTATTTTTAGGCATCTAAAGGCCATGAATACCCAAGAGTCAACACATTATTAAAACTGTTGAGTATCACACTCATTCATTTGTTTCATTTTGAAGGCTGGTAAAAAAATTTCCACTGGAATAACTGGATCAGAATTCAGTGTGCCTGTTTGCAACAACAGAACACCCTAATAACAAAGTGCAAGGCTATGTAATAGAAACGAATGAAGTGTAAAATAAAGTAACAGAAGAACATGACAAGCTAAATGCTTTCTGCAATGCAGTATTCTTGGAAGTGAGTACATCATAAAAAAAAGTTACCTTCATATTTGCTAATTTCATATAGGAGATATTTCTGAGATATCATCTCCCTGTTTGAAGAATACTTTTGTTGTTTATCTGATTAGGCAGATCTCTAGATCTGAAGTTCAGTAGCCATGGTAGCTGCCATGGAATAGATCTTGCCTCAAATATGCAGTGGTTTAGGACTAAGTATTTTGTACTCCATCTCTTAATGTATTTGCTATATAATCTGCAGTGTATTTACACAGTTTCAGCATGAACAGAGAGACATAAAATCACTCTGAAATGGCAACTTGGCTGCTTATTTGAAGTACTCCAGAAGTGCAGTGAATTTTTCTTCTGCACTGTGCCAGCCTTCAGGGAGGAGCTTAAGTTTGCAGAGGCGAGAACAGGAACCCACAGTAGGCCAAGAAATAATGAAGGAAATGCTATTCAAGTTGGAAAATATCTACAACCCCAGCTTTACTTCACTTGTTCTGAGGTCACTATTTTCTCTTCATACCCAGTTAAATTCTGGTCGGCCTGCACAATTAGTCTACAATTAAGGAAATGAGGCGATCTTAATAAGCGAACAGAACACAAGCCTTGAAGCTCTTCCCACCTTGTTTGTGCTGCATGTTCCAGGGAAGGTAGTCAGCAGTGGCACTTCCAATTGAAAATGTTGTTCTTGCAAACAGTTGCAGTCCCAGAACAGTGCAGAGCACAGCACACCTGACATTCACAGGGTCACCTTTACCTTTCTTGGCAGCTCTGCTCCTCTGGCTATTATAGACAGATTAGAGAACTGCCAAAGCGGTGGACTTGCAATCTGGAAGGTGTGGGGGGCAACAGGGAGATTTCAGAAGTTTCCCATACTTTGCATTTAAGATCCTCTGTGAATGAACAATGGTTCAGATCAGTTCTGATGAAAATGAAATTTGTCTGCTATCCACGGCAATTTTCTCATCCCTCTCATGTCTCCTTGCCCTCTCTGAAATGATGGGCTGTTGGTTATGCAGTATTGTGCCTGGGCCCGAGATAGTGGGGATTCCTTTCCTAATAGCCACAGGTGGTCATCTTATAAGCCTGAGATTTGATTACCCGTATCATTGGCTTAGCTTGCATAGCTGCAAATGCTATTAAAGGTAATAAAATTATCCAACCCTTACATCACTGCGCTGTGGGCAAAGGATATTGTTCTCAGCAATCACCATTTACGTCTAACCATTTAACACTGGTGAAGCTATGCTAATGGCTTTCTATGACATTTTGGAAAGGACAGCCATTAGATCAAATGAGCAGATATCTATGTAGCAAAATGTAACATTCAAATATTTATGAAGAAATGGAATTAGCAAGTTTGTTATCAATGACATTGGTAAACAAGGCTGTTCAGGGCTTAGGTGCAGAAACAGATCTCTTGTGCTTTCTTTTCCCAGCCTAGTAATTCACTGCTGTGGACTGAAACTTGAGATGATGTTGCGATTCAGTATGAGGGGTGATACGGTTTGTAGGGCTTTAAATTGGTAGAAGCCTGAGGTGAAATTACAAATAGATAGTCAAGATAGGCAAGAAAGTTAGGCATTTTGCTGCTTTAATTACGAGGAGTACAGAGGAAGAAGAGGGCTTTATGATCTGTTTTATGGACCACCTATATGGGCCCTGGGATATGTCATAATTCTACAAGTGCACATCGCTGCCTGGGGAAGGCACAACAATGATCCTGTTGTCTCATTGCCTGGAGTCATGCGTTACCTGTTCTTGGCTTTTGCTCACTCCCTTTGAATAAAAATTGTTTTCTACAATTATTTTTTTTTTATTTTCCAAAGGACATAATGTCCAAGCCATTGCCTTTTAAATGATACTTCCCCTCTTCCTCCCTAGCTAAACAAGGTAAACACAATCTGTTAAATCATAATACTGATGTGATGCAGTGTTCATTCTGTTTATTCTGTGCTTTCTGCAGAACCTAACATTCAGTGTATGCTTGTCAAATGCTTAATAATTCTTGTATATTATAGAATAATATTTTAGATCAATAAAGGTTTGCTATTGTATATTAGTAAAGATAAGTGAAATAGTTAAAAGTAAATAAGTGGCGTAAATGGTAATCTCTGACCTTACAAAAAATCTAATTTTACTTATAGTAGGAAGTCAGGATTATGGTTTGATTTGGAGTCTCAGACTACAAACTTATATTCATTCAACTTGAACAACAAAAAACAAAAAAACTTTCAGTCATTTAATATGTAATATTTGTAGACCTGCTAGGGTCAGCATGTATTGATAGAAACCAGTCAATGCTAGGAGTCACGTTTTCAGAGATTACGTTTTAGTGTATAGGGAAGTAAGTGAGGAATATAGTTAGCACCACATCCACTGGTAACTTTTAAAATACTTAGAATATGTAAATATAAAGCCATCAAATATGGCTGTTGACACCATGACTTCTAAGTATATATGATAAGGTAATTGGAATGTCAAAAAGAAGATTTTGTCGTGTAAATACATGAATTATCTTTGCTCATGATCTATTCTTTTTAGGTGAGTAGGAATGGGTATTTCATTAAGCATTGTCCATGGAAATAAGCGGTGCAGGATCAGACCTTCAGTGCTGTGTAATGAGTGGGAACCCTATAATATCACTCTGATAATTCTTTTTAATCTGTTTTTCCCCATGATCTGGTTAGTTCCCCAAACAACTGGGGTGGAAATCAGTCCAATTCCAAAAGACAATGCAAATTTGCTTCAATTACAAGGTACTGTAGCGTTAGTCTTGGTTGTAGTATCAAGTTGAACATTTCACACTGTTGAAAAGCAACTGATTCATGATCCATGGGAAATGATTCCGCCCCACCGGCTGTTTTAATGTGGAACTTTACTGGCAGTGAAATATAAATCTACTGTCTACAAGGCTGCTCGGTTTTATATCTATTTTTCTAACAACTTGAGTGTTTCTGTTGAGGGTTTCATTCATTTCTAATGTTCAAATCTTGGTATTTTAATTTTAGCCTTCTATACACTGAAATGGCTGAAAGAGCGTGCTCTTAATATTTTCAGTCTATGAATCAGACTTGTTCAGCAACTTTGTTCATGTCTGAAGTCAAGAAGAGTAAGAAGAGGGTGAAGGGGGATTTTTTCCTCCTCCTGAAATCTTGAGATTAAGGAAAAAGGAGAATTACTTTTTTTCAGTATCCAAATGATAGTTTTGTGTTTGCTAAATCCTAATGAAAGGTATCAAAATTCTTAAGTTGCTCCAGCTGTATAATGCAAAAATAATTTGAAGATTTTGCAGGCTTTATCCTGAGGTAAGCTATCAGTCTGGATTTTGCTTTCACGTGTGTGGGTAAGATATGGCAGAAACTCAGTTGAAATCTGCAGGTGTAAAATGACTGTGAATGGTCAGATTTATATTTTAAGTTTGTGGAACAATTAACTCTGGGATTCTTAGGAAAAGCAGTAATCAAACCTTTTTCCCTCAGCCTGGTCCCACAATCTTTATCTTAGCCAAGATAAAATATTTGAGGGCTAATTATGTAGATCGCCTTCAAATGTGTAAAGGTCTGGTTTCACAGCTGTGTGTGTTATTTCATTATTTGGTTAAACATTTGTGCATAAATTGTTTAGGGTTTAATTACTGTGCTAAAGTTATATTTATATTCAGAGGCTACTGCTGCGTTTCACAACTTTTATCAAGTTGCATTTAGACAGTGGAGTCACAACATGTGTGATGAACTTTTTGCTATCTGTTGACTACTCATGCATACAAACAAAAAAAATCTTCAGAGAGAAATGGAGCTTTCTGTATACATGCACATACTACACTTGTCCAATAATGTGGGGTTTATGTGTATGTGGGTTTATGGTTTGGTTTTTTCTTCCTTCTGGATGATTGCAGCTGCGGTGGAGCAGCTCCATTCGTTGGTCTGTGGTGCAGCATTGATAACTTGCCTAAAAGCATGGTCCTTGTCAGCTGCATACTGCATAGAGCAACATGAGATGCAGTCATGGGCATTTGAATTCTATGTGCAAAGATTACTGAATCTATTTAGTTATATCGATGAAAAAAACCAACTTTTCCTACTTTTCAGCTAGTTTGAGCCTGTTCCCCATAATACCAGTCTATTCCTCAGTGTTAATATAATTTCAAACACGATAGGAAAATATTAAGAAGAAATATATCACTGGCTAAGTGGTGTTACTGGGTTGTAGCACACACACATATATATATGTATATATGCTTGTAAGATGCATGTATATTTACACCATGTATGGGGGGAGTATCTTACTCCAGTGGTGACTTGTGCTGATTTCCCATGAGTTGGCGTGATGATGGATCCCAACCCACATACTTTTGGGAACATGCATTGGCATCATCACTCTAAATATGTGAACAGAAGAACTTACAATATATCTCAAAACTGTGGAAAATGAAAATATCTGTTTGGGATGACTTGTTTGGCATCGCTTAGTCATAACTTCATCCATTGCCAATGTTATGGCTATCAAAACTTCTAATGATGAAATCTTTTCCTCCTCCTGCAAATGGAATGAGTATTTTAATTTCAAATGGTGCAAATGGCCATCTGACTGAATTAGACATTTTCATTATAATGACAGTCAACATTGCAAATGTTTAATACTGCTTTTTATTTCACTGATCAGCTGATGAATTAAAACTATTGCACTCTTTCAGCTCAGTCTCATGCATGGAATTAGAGAGCATAATAATTAGACACAGCTCCTTGTACTAAATGTGCATCTGTATCACATGCTGGCATCATCTGGGATTTAAAAGGTCACTAACTTTGGTATGTGTTTCCATTACATATGAACAGCATGATTCTTTCTTGCATAAATACAATAGATTGTGTATTTATATACTCCAACAGTAAGCTTGACAATTATGATCAGTGCCAATTCCTTAGCAGCATTTAACTCCTTGTTTATGTGTCTTGTCTTAATTTTGCTGAAAGAATAGGTTGCCTTGGTGCCCTTCTCACTGAAAATGTGATACAAGTAGTTTTCTATGGGAGGTAACAGCAGCAAAAAAGCATGTAGGGAGGAAGGGAACGTTCTTGCTTGTTTCGGGTTTTTTTGTTCTTTTTGTTGCCCAAATCTCTGAAAGTTATCTATGGTGGTGTGTCCGTGGGGGGGCGGGGCGCGGGCGG
>JAVJGJ010000001.1:9128300-9201347 GCA_035590215.1 Microhierax caerulescens
GTAATTTTTTTATTTTTGATTTTTGTTTTCCCAAGTTAAAAAAAAAAAAAAAAAAAAAAAGGCCATCTTGATGAGTTTTTTTGTCTTCCATATGTAGATACAGTTTTTTATATATGCGTTTTCTAACAAAAAGAAAACTATATTTTGTAGCAATAGCTCCTCCAAATTTCACTTCCCAATATTTGTCTTTTTATCTGGTTTAGCTAGTGCAGAAATGTTTATTTTTTCTTATGTAAAACAAAATACAAGTAGTTACAACTTAAATGAATCTAGAGCAAAACCAGAGTTGTCTTACTGATGAATTCAGTTCATGTGAAGGAGAAGCAGCTTTGGTTTTGTAGTTGTTTGCCAGTGCACAGTAACATGCAGGCAGTATCTCTGCCTGTGGGAGAAGCGAGGAGCACTGGAATCTTTATTTTAGTATTTAGGTGTTTTGTATCATATTGTCACCTTTAAGGAGAAAGGCTTGTAAACTTCATTCTCATCTTTGCCTGCTGAAGGTGTAGCTTTCAGGTTTCAATTATTGTCAATTCTGTAAGCTTAAATTATCATCATGATGGAAATCATTAGTCTTTAAATACATTTGTATAGCCTCCCTGATGTTTCACCTGAGCTTCTGTACCATTTTTGATTGCTGAAATGAAAACATAAGCTTGGCTTGAAAATAACCCTTATTTTAGGAGTGTGATCATTAATCCACTTGTCCTTTTTAGCTTTAGATTGCCTAGATGCTGCAATTGGGCATTCTTGCTAGGGGAAAAAGTATTTCTGTTTAAAACCAGAACTCCACAATGAAATTTATCTTCTTGTGACTCGCTTTGTCACTTTGAAATAAATTTCTTGGGCTTCATCAATACAGATTTTTCCAGATGAATTAGTAGCTGTCGTCTTTGTCTTCTGGAAAGAACCTAGGTTTCCAATTTGGTGGCTGAACACAAAGCAAAGATGACTGATTGTGTGATGGTGTTGTGCAGGATCTTGCAGGCCATCATTTCTGGCACACTCAGACTCTACAGTTTTGTCATACTAAATTGTGAGTTATCTACAGTTTACACAGTGAACTGGGAAAAGTAAGGTTGAAATCTGCTTCCCTTGGAGAACAATTCTACAGGTGGTTCAGGTGCCCAAAATACAATTAGATAAATCATTTACTGTTCCTTGGAAACTTTTTATAAAACATTACTGTTACTTGGAAACTTCCTTCAACTGAAACCATAATGTTGTATTTTAATCTTCTTTAATGCCTTTGCTGTCTGTGGTTAATTTATAAGCAGTTTGTTGAGACAAAGGTTGTCTTCTGAGATGACTTGACAAAATGCTGACGCTTCTAAAGACACCTTTCAAGCCAAAACGTGAGTGTTTCTCTTGTCTTGTGAGATTGTCTTCTCTATTTGAAACTTAACAATCTCACTTCAGATCAAGATCAAGGGTATGTTTTGGTTAAATCACTGTAATACTCCTGAAAAAATTACTCACTTTAGGGTAATCCTGAATACACGAATACAAATAAGGCTAGACTAAGCAACAAGTTAAAATCCAGCATGTTTTTTTGAGCTGAACAAAGCAAGAGCATGCATATGTTTACAGTGGTGGTACAGTGCAATGGTTTAGTAATCAGGCGTTCATAAAGAAGGTACTAATATTTGTATTTTCCTGAACCAGAGTCAATAAATACATAAACATTAGTATCTATACAGAGCTCTATTACAAAATAGACTGATTTTTACTGTCTGATCTGCCTTCTGCTGAATTAGTTTGTAAGGTCAGTATATAAAAAGCCTCATGCATGATACATTCATTTAATACATCTATATTGCTAAAATTGGCCTACATTCCTTAATTCTTTCGGGTATCAGAAAATACTCTGAATAAAATTCTTCTCTCCTTGTGTCAAAAAGAAACAAATTCTGAGTTTCTCTTGTTTAACAACTGTGCAACCTCTTGCATCAAGATTAAACACTTTGTTTTGTCCCCAGGCAGTTGTATATTTATTACTCTTGAGGCAGTGGTATTTGAAATAAATAGAATTGAAAGATCCTGAGAAATGGTTTCTGAAGCACATATATTGAGTTATACTCTCCTATGTGAGCAGAAAATGCTTCTGATGCTTCTCCCTGCACCCTTGCAAAGGAGAATAGCTGATATAAAAATATCACGTGATGGGATGGTGAATAGGAAAGAATTTTTATCCTCAATCATTGAGGCTTTTTGCTGTTTATTCTCTGGAAAATAATTAAGTTATCTTTGTGGAATGTATTACTATTTACTAAAGATAACATAGGTAAGGGCATAATGAAGGACAAAAGGAAAAGGTTCTCTTCTTTTCTGCCTCAAAAGTTATTCTATGAAAACAAAAAATAGTCCATGGCTTGCAAATAGTCTCAAAAACTTCCCAAAGTTCAGATATATTTTTGGTTGGTAGCAGGGCTTATTTCTCCTCCCTGTTGAAAGAAGCAGATGCTCACCAAGAGAAAAAGTTCTTTTGTGTTATAAGGGAAACAATATCCATGTAGCTTTTGTGTGTGTGTATGCATATTCATAAAATATGGATTAGCAGCACTAGGTATTCAGCTAAGTAAATATTCATAAAATAAAGGTGGAATTGATATGCATTTCCCAATAGAGAGTAATAAGCATATTTTGATTTCTTAGTAAGAAATCAAACTAAAAGGAGAAAAGGCACTTTCTTTTGTCTGGACATTTTTTATTCCTCATTGTCATTGTGTTGATCCTGCTGGCAAAGGTTTTCTTTACTGACATTTTGAATACGCAGTATAGCTTAATTAAAATATACAAGAATCAGGAGTTTTGCTTAAAACATGAAATAAAAAAGAATCCAAAATGTCTTTTTTTCTTTGCATTCTCATTTGTGTCTTTGGGGTACATTAAAGTTGCATGTTTAAGCTTGTCTTTATAACTATGAGAGGTAGATATGCTTCTTTTTTAAAAAAATAAAATTTGAAATTCTCAGAACTGTAGGAGCTGGCACCTTGTTAGCAATACTTGCTAACAAGTATTGGAAGATTCACTAAATAAATGAAAGATGACCCAAAATGTTTATTTATTGTTGCCTTTTTGACATTGAAACTTCTAATTAATTTTGTATAGTTATCGTCACTGTCACTCACGATATAATGGCTTTTTTGCCACCCCTTATGGATGATTTGCTATTAAACTCTGATTTATGCTGGATTTAAGGAAATAACATGTATGTTGCTGAGTCCCGAGCTGTATACTTATAGGTATGCCTGGCAGCTTTTGCAGTATATGTGATCTTTTAGAGTAATAAACTGGAGGGGTTTTTGAATAAACTGAAAATAAAGTGGATGTTCTAAAGCTTTAGCTGAGAGATCTCAAGAATGCCTCTATTTCAAGCACCTGGATACGTGTTGGTATCCAAACAGGCAACGGCTTAATAAAAATCAACTCCTTGAAGTAAAATAGAATAGAAGTAGATTTTTTTCTGTTGTTTTTATTTTATGTCTAATTAAAGAAATGGCTTAGGCACATGGGTTTCAGAAGCATAATGTTTAAATCCCAAAACTGAAGAATAGGTGTTCCTATAATTAATATTTGATATAATAGTTTGGCACGTATTCTGGCCTTTACCTGCATTACTCTTGATATTGCTGCTTTTTTTCTGTTGGAGCTGTATCTGTTAAACACTATTTCACCCCCTCCTTTTGTTTTACCCCTTTGCTTGGGTCAGTCGTGTCTGGCAGTTCTCTTTCTGAGCTGAAGGGAAGATGGGCATAATCATAAATGTGTGGGGCAGACAGCTCACGTCCTCATCTCTCTCTTCTGTTTTCATGTTTCGTTCTTTGAACATAAGCAGTTCCTTCCAACACAGCCATATTTTGGATAGTCAGGAAATACAAGGTCTTTGTTCTACTTATTTCATGGACTTTACCTGATTTATTAATGCATGAGATACGTGCATTCAGTGGTACAATTTCAGTGTGTTCATTGCCAATAAGGAAAATAAAAATAAAACAGTCTTTGGCAACTGGCATGGAGCTGGGGTGAGCCAGTAAATAACTGATATGTATTTAAAAGAGATGTTACTATTTCAGAGGTGTTAGAGGAAAGGAGATGACCATTGTATGTAGTTTGAAAAATTTTGTCCAAATGACATTATCCTACAGCTGTCAATGGGATGCCACTGATCTTTTTCACTCACTGAATGAATTAAAACCATCATAAAGTATGGCAGCAATCTCCGTTAACACAGCTTGTGGATGCCTGCTTCTTGAAGTCTATTATTTAAAATCATTCCTTTGGCTTTGTCAACGTTTACACAGGCCAGCTTCATTACTGTTGACTTAGGGTTATCTCTATGTTCCATAACTAGAATACAGAACATATCTATCGATTTCTTAGCCACACTCTTCTACTTTACTATCACTAAATGAATTTTGATTCATAAAAGAAAAACCCTGGGAGTCAAATGTCAGCTATTATCCAATATATTGCTCTCCCCTGCAACTAAAATAGTCTGCATCTCATCTTTGAAAATACAATGTATATAAGTCTTCTCTGAAAGAATTTCAATAAAATATTGATGTGAAGTACTTTTTTTGTTTTGCATGATCCAATGTTTTGAAGACATGGATGAGGGCACAAAACAAAGCATGAAGTAATCTATATCACGTTTTGTATTTGGTGAGCTTTTTCACTGAGCGTTAATAGCCACAAAATGTGGGGTATTTTTCTTTCTGTTTAATAAGAAAGCAGTCTGTGGTATTGTCTCGAGTGATCTGTCTTAGTTGATTTTGTGCAGGGATTTATGATCAAGCCAAGCAAAGCCTAATAACAAATGAAACCAGTACTTGTGCACACTGTTTTGAATATCGCATTGGTTACTACCATCACATTCATGTGCCTTCCTTTTAACGATTGTGCTTCTACACTGTGCATTTCGCTTTTTCTCCTAAGTGTGTGGATAGTAATATGCGTAATTAGAATGTTTTGTTTAAAGGGAAGTTTGTGATTTCATGAATTATCTAATCTGATTTCCTTTTCATGATACTTCCCTCCCTAAGAACAGATAAATAAAGGTAACTCGTAATAAGTTAGCTGATGTCACCTGGAAAAATTGGACACCATAGGAGAGAGAAAAATATCAGCTTCCAGGGACATACACGCTTGTGAACAGAGGCATTGAATGGATGTGGGTTTTTTACTTTAACTCAAAAATATTGTAATCCCAGGGCACTTAAGATTCTCTGGGGACAGGTCATGATGAGGCAGGGTAGTATATCTGTACCTTTTTACCAGAAGTAGTATGTGCTTATTTTATCTCCCTTAGTGATGTTATATTGGCTATAGGCCCACAGGAAGGAGAGACTTCAGAGATGTTAACCAAACAGGTATCCACAGTGACAATAAATTCCTAATGCAGAAATGTGACATTCAGTACATCCAGAAAAAAAAACCCTGAAACTGCCTCAAGAGTCAATAACATATTTGAGAGGTTTATGGTAAAGTGTACGGAATTGAAGCTATAAGTGAGATATAAGGATGAAATTGAGCTTTGAACTGTAGTAGTGGCTGTCGTATGGCTGGGTATCAAGGCTGTACCATGTGCTCACCCAGAACAGGGAAGCTGTTATTCCCCTGGGTGATACAGAAACTTCCCATCCAGTCTTTGCAGAGTGGAGACATTGGTTGAGAGGAGACAACGGACCAATTTGAAACAAGATGATGGATTCAATTCCTAGGCCCCACCACAGCAAAGTACTTGGTGTGGTGAAGGAGGGCTCCAGATGGGAATTCTGAACTGTCCTGCCAGTTCTCCTGGGCAGCTTTTGCTGTGCCTGGGCTAGTGGATGGGCTCTCCCTGTGTGCTGGGTGGGGAACCAGGTTGCTCCAGCAAGTTCTCCAGGTGGTTCCTCCTGCAGAATCAACCAAATTATACATAGATGAGATGCCTGTAAGTAGTCAGTAGAAGGAGGTGCTGCAGGTGCAGAAATGGCTATGTAGGACAGTCTCTGCATAGTTGAGATAATGTGTTTTGTATGTTGTTTAAGATGACTAATAGTGATGGATGATGCCTATTTTGGAGCAGTTGCACAGGACCAGTAGCCAACTGGATTGTAAAAGATGAAGAGAATGGCAGTCTGGGGAATCTATCCCAATCCCATCTGAAGGTGCTGCTGCAAGGAGGCTTGAAATAGAGACTCCTCCTGTGGGCAAGAGATTTGGTTCCCCAAGTGAACACGTACCCTGTGCAGTGGTGGTGTGTGGTTTTTTTCTAAACAAACGCCATGTCCATGAGTGACTGTGCCACTTCTTGAAACTTGACAATGAAAGAGAAGTCAGATGACTGTACTTGAGTCTTTTAATTCTTTTGCAGGAAGTAAAGGCAAAATGTGTGAATTTTCTGGAACAAATGAAAAAATGGTGATCACTAGCATTACGGTGAACAGCAAATGAATATATAATAACAGAACATTAGGAAACAATTAGAAGAAGTGCCTAGACTTTATTAATTCATGTGCTATTCATTGTACCAACATTGATCATGTAAAATAAGTGTGGTGTTAGTTAGATTGTAATCATTCAGTGTTGCAGCCAGACTAATTATTTTCAGATAGAGATCGGAAGGATCCAGTTTTATAAAACAATCATGTAATGTTCAGTTTAATCCACAGTATTTTCATAGGAAAACCTGTGACTGCTGATATTGGTAGGACAGTGGAGAAAATCACAGCAACTGTCCACATTTAAAACTCTTACAGAGAAAGCAGACATGTTTTTGCACTCACTAGATCTTGTGTCAGCTATGGGATGGGTGTGCCGTGCAGCATGGCCTCGTTCCGCACCCATCCAGGTTAGGGCTTGGCCAGACTGAGCTTTAGATCCCTTCCCACCAAACTGCTTTTGTCCCTTCTGTACATCGACAAGAATACTGGAGAATGAGAGCAGCAATAGACTTCCCAATAGACTCAGCCAGGGAGGGACGTGCCTGCTATGGATACAAATGGAGAATAAAGTAAGGAGGACTGGGTGTGCCCGTGTCCCTGCGACCCTTACCCTCCATGGTGGAAAGTTTGCAGGGGCTTCCAGTCATCTCTGAAGAAAGAAGCTGCTCATTTCTCCTTAAAAAGTCATGTCTGATCTTGCACAAGCACATGTCTGAGAGGAAACCTGCAAGTTGGGTGACTTCTTCATTAGAAAGGTTCTCTTCCTTGGGCTGAGGCAGTAGACAGAGGCTCAGATAAGGAGCTCAGAGGGTGTAGAGCCTGGTGGAACAGTTATGAAATAGAAAAGCAGATGGTGGTGTACTTCACAGTCAAGCTGCCCAACTCTAAGCTCATTTGGGTCTTTTGTAAACAATAACTGGTTTCTGTTTGTTCTGCCTTCTTCCCTTTTCTAGGCTAAGAACCTCACGAATGCCTCCAAATGGGGAGGGGGCTCTGCAGGGGCTTCTGGGCTTCCCAGGTGCAGTTCTGTGAGCTTTTCTTCTTGAATTGGCACCTGCGCGGGTGTGCTTTGTCTTCTACTTACATATTTTGCCATAACTAGTGGTTTAGGAGGCAGATCAGTTGTAACGATACAGTCAAAACGTAGAAAGATAGCTGAAAGATGAGAATCAGTAAACTAAATCTGGGATTATTTAAGTGGCAATTTCACTTTAAATGAATAGTGTTTGAGAAAAGCATAAGAACATGGGTTCAGGTAAGTGTAAACAAAGCCCACTAGCTTTTTGGCTGTGTACTTCTCTGGTTACTTAGTTGCATGTTAGAGGAAGGTAAGGATCAACTCGTAGTAACATACGCTTACTCTGAATAGTGTCAGGTTTACTTTGGTATATTGCCTTTCCTGTAATCTATGAGTTTGGTTTATTTATGTTATTCCAGGACAAGAGTAACCCGTATTTTCTGTGAGTAGATTGTTTATTTTAAATTCACAGAAGCAGCAACATGTTCTTGCTTCAGTAGTGGACTCCAAATGGATGCTTTTTATTCTATTATCTTCCTTAGTTTTATATAGTATTGATGAAATTGAAAATCAGTGACCTGACAAAAGCAAAATAATATGGCATGAAAATTGCTACCATGATTTCATACTGTGTTAATGCAAGGATGTCATTCCTGCTTCAGAATAATAACTGTGTTTTGCTTCTGAACTTATGGCATCTCTCTCTCTCCCTCCGTCTCCCTCCCCCCCCTCCCCTTTTCATTTTTTAAAGGAGAGTTGATGACACAGTGAAATTCTCTTTAATCATCACATCTTTTGGCAGTTTGTTAGAGAATAGCCACTATTAACAGTTAAGTTTTTGAAGTGGAATCTCTGTACTCCATAAGCATATGAAAAATGAGGAAATGCAGAGTGTGTCATGTACATACTGACCTGCTGTAGTTCACCCAAAAAGAATCAGGTGTTAACAGTCACTATAACATGGTCAAATGCAGAATCCGGGAATTTTTAAAATTCTTCCAAAGGACAGCCATGGCCCAGGCTGCCTGGCAGCACCCTCTGAATTCTTATGGGGCACTGGTGGTCCTGGAATATGCAGAAGTTTTATTCGTTCTCCATTATCAAATATACTGCTGTGCCCAGTGAGGAGCCCAGAAGCTTAAACCAATTCCTGTTAATCTACAGGTGCCAGAAAAAAATTGAGGAAAGCAGCTAAATTCCGATTAAGGTGCACCCTGAACTTGCAGTGGCGTGATCATGTTTTGCGTTCAGGCAGCTTAACCAATTAGAGACCTCCTTATCAAAGCTTCCTAGCTTGCTAATGATCAATAGAACCTACCAAACTTGCTGCAAAAATTTTAGATTTTATATCAGAAGCAAGAAGGTGATCAGCAAATTTTGCCATGTAGGAAGAATGGCTTCCAGATGCCAGATAATTGTTCAGACTCTGCCATCATAAATTATCTGCTTAGATGGGGGGAGCAAATGCAAAGTCCCAGTTAAAGGCCAGCATTAGCAACAACTCCAGTTTATTTTGGCTGTCTCTCTACTCCTTCGTGTCTTGCAGGAGAGGGTGAGCCTGGCTGTCAGGTGTGTGCAGAATGAAATAGCCGACTCTACCATACCTCATGGAGGAGATGGAAATGGATAGGGAAGCAACAGAACGCTGTGCCCTCTCCTCATGCTCTGCCTAACTGGCTTGTCTCAACAATACTCTACAGGGGCCATTTTTGTAAAAAGCAATAGATAGTTTCTTGCATTTAAGGCAGTGAGCTGCTGATACAAAAGTCTCTGTGTCTATATAGTTGCTTTACGATTAAAGCATTCACCCACACTACCTGAGATCTGAACTGATTCAGAATCTCTTCTCACGTACAAGGAGTTTCCTTAACCTCATATGTCGCTGCTATTTTAGGCAGAAAAATTTATGATTCAGTGGGCCAAAGAGAAAATACGTATGAGCATGAGGCTTAATGGTTTGTATTCACCTGAGGGCTCCAGTTTCCGTGCTAAGGACAGCTTCGGCTCTGATGTCAGCTTTTGGTACAGGGATTTGAAGTTCCCTTTCCAGCAAAGGTGGATGATCTGCGGCAGAACGCTTCTGTGTAGCGTTGTCTTCTGTAACTCCATAGCCTGCATCGGGAGAACAGGGAATGCCCCAACGGGTATGGTAACCTACCTCTTAATAGACAGGTGGGAATACTGGGGTGAACTCTTCTAGCACAGGGAATAATTCAAGCAGCCTGGAAGTATGCTCTGACTATTTGATAATGTTTCGTGGGGGTGAATGAGAGGTACCTCATCCTGTGGCTGTCATTCAAAAAACCTTTCATTTATTTTGAAACACTGGTCACATCTTGGTTAAGACAGAGGTTTTCATGAACTCACACTCCTGTCCTGGATGTTTCTCATTAGTGAACTCTTAATGATTTTTTGCTGAACAGGCCAGATCTGCTCACCAGCTTGGTTGTCATTCTGTCATGTCATCGTCTTAGAATAATTTTGGAAATTTTCGGTCTCTGTCTTATAGTACTAGGACAAATATAAAACAGATGATTAAAGGAAAAAAGTCTTCTTCCAAAAGAAAATTTCTATTTGCCTAATCAGTAACCAAGCATTTGAAATCCATCACTAACTCCTGCCTACCTTCAGGTGTGGGAAGCTGTCCGTGTTTTGTGTTGCTAGTAATGTTCTGTCTACCATCCATGCTTTGTGTTGCTAGCAATGTCCTGTCTACTTCAGTTTTAGGTTTGTTTCTTAAACTGCTCTTGCCTATTGCCACTTTTTTTTTTTTTTTTCTGGTTGTTTGCAGTTTTAACATGTTTTGTTTGTTCTCATCCCCTGCTGCTTTTATTTCATTGCAGATATCTGTGGGGTTTTGCTATGAACTGCCCGTCTGATGGGTTTCCTGCTGATTTTACTCGATTGCTAGAGCTCTAGCATTAGCCTCCCTGAGCATGGGAGCACTGTCTGTGGGCTCCGCGCCGGGTGGTGCGAGACCAGGTGCTCCAGCCATCCAGCTCCAATGCCTGATGTGGTCCATTAGCCTGCAGTGTTGAAGGGATCCTCCCAGACTGGCTGGTACCAGCCAGACTTCAGATAAATGGAATTTTTTGGTCTGTTCTTTCATTTTTACATACGTAAGCCAGAGTATTCTCTAAATGTGGATACTTAGTTATTTGGATTTTGCTGTTACAGTAACACAGGAGATTGCTGTAGCTTAATGAAGATGTCTTAAGTATAGGAATGTCATGCAAGGACCTTAGTTGCTTCACATCTTTTGCCTAAATGTGATGGGGTGGTTTTTTTGTCAAAAATATTTTTCACTGTAGATAGAATAAGTTTTCTATGGCCATGCTCTGTTTGTAATTACTTGTGATGAAAAAAAAGATTTTTATTACTGGTAGAAGCATGATGCAAAAAAAAAGGAAGTATAGAGTTTAACATTCTTTAATGTAGATTTTAAATTTACCATAAAATTAAAACCTGCAATTGAATTACATAAATTGATTTATTTGCAGAGGCATCCATTCAGTCTCTTGAATCTTTTCAAATATTTTTTAGTGTAAGGGTATGTACAGGCTGAGGATTAACACAGGGATGGAGATAAAAGTAAAAAGATGTGTTTTATTTAATATGCTTGCTAATATATTTAATCAATATAGTTGTGTTTTATGGATATGTAGGGAACAAAACTACCCACATTGTATGAAGACAAAGTAATAGCATCCAACTAAACAGTATAAACTGAGCATGAAGAAGGGGATGGAACAAAAAAGAATGATAAAAACAGTTATTGCAAGTGTTATACCAGCACACCTGGACTTTATCTTCTGTAGTTTCTTTTTTTTTTTTCTTTTTCTCAAGGTAGAGGTCTTCTTCGAGGCTTATGGAGTTTGAGGTTTTAAAGTATTTTCATGGGATTTCTAGGAGAGGTCTTTTTAGCCATCAAGAGGTGAAAAGGGGGACCATGATGCAAAAAGGCATGGTGAGTAGAGAAAGAAGGAGAACTGGAAGATGGTGCAGGAAGAACACGATGGGTAGGAGTGACAGCGGAGATGTCGGATTTGGGTGGGTTGCCAAATAGAAAAACGGCTGAAGGGAAAGCCTTACAAAGCAGGGTGGTCACAGCACCAGTGCTGGGTTTCAGTTTGTGTTTCTTCTTCCTGTGGAGAGTTTCTTTGCTTGTGGAGTCTCCCAGATTCTTTTATTATCTAAACACACAGGACAAATGGCTTTGGGGCAGTGGGAGGGAAATATCCCACAGGTCCTGTTCTTTGCAAGAAAGTACAGGGTCAGGGAGATAGATAGTTTAGGTGGTTCCTGTTGTCTTCCATTTCTGCCAGGGAACTTTGAAAACTCCCTCTGTATCTATGCAGTGAATCTAAAACAGAAAGTCATGTTCATACCCCCCAGTTTCTGAGAAATCAAACCTCCACCTAGATGCAGATTTCAGACTCTGTGGTTGGATCATGTTTGGCTTTCTTGCTGAGGATTCTTGATAGTTGTCTTCCTGATAATTTACAATTCTTCCACCCTATGGATGCAAAAGGGATAACTTTTCTAATGCCAGATTAACTGCTAACAAAACTCATATTTAAACGTAGGTGAGGAACAGTGAAGTGCTCAGCTGGTTCCAAAGAGAAAAACTGGTTATGTTTTAATTTATTCTGTTTATTTCTCTATAATTTGTCATTCCATTCAAGTGGAAGAATAGGTTGTATTCAAATGCATTGTGAATGGAATGGCTAAATCTCACATTTGGGAGAACAAATTCAGATAAAAACAAGATAGGTATTTAAAATTAGCTTAATTCATTATTGAAACAATATGCCTTGAAATGTGGTGGTTATTTGTCATTGGAATCCTAAAATGCACCTGGATATCCTTGGATATCTTCCTGAAAGGAACAGCAGTTGAACCCGAATATTTTGTTCTAATGCAAAATTTCTCAGAATTTAGAGGAACTTTACAGACTTGAGGTCAGGCTAGGTGAAGGTATTCGTACTTTCTGTCTTTTTAACTGTTGAAGGCACACTGTGCAACAGCATTCCAAGTCAGTTATAACAAATTAGGCCACAGAGTCCCTAAATCAAGTGCTTCAGGCCAGAGTGGAGGCAGAGGCTGCCCTCACGCTCCTCCCAAGGGCTCCTTAGCTGCGGGAAGGTGAAAGCTCGGAGCTCTTCCCCTCTGGTGCAGCACTGCTGTCTGTGGCACCGTGCATCAGCTGCAAGGTAAACCGTCTGCATAGCCAAGAGTAGATTTTTATCTTGTGTGCGTTGTGCTGCTTTAGATTCGTAGAGTTATTTAGGTTGGAAAAGACCTTTAAGATCATCAAGTCTAATCATTAACCCAGGACTGCCAAGTCCACCTCCAGACCGTGTCCCTAAGCACAACGTCTACCCATTTTTTTAAACACCTTCAGGGATGGTGTCACCCACCTCCCTGGGCAGCCTGTTCCAGTGCTTCACCATGCGTGCAGTGAAGAAGTTTTTCCTAATATCCAACCTAAACCTCCCCTGGTGCTATTTGAGGCCAGTTCCTCTTGTCCTGTTGCTTGCTATCTGGGAGAAGAGACTGACCCCTGCCTGCCTAAAACCTGCTTTCAGGTAGTTGTAGAGAGTGGTAAGGTCTCCTCTGAGTCTCCTCTTCTCCACAACTAAACAGGGCATATTTAGGGGCAGTCTCAAGTGGGGCTTTCCAAGAATGCCTATTAGTGGTTTTCCAAATATTCCAGAGGTCTCGACTGATCTGCCACAGTATGTGCCACCTCCTTTGGGTATCCCTATGGGTAGGGGCTTCTTACCATTACTGATGCTACTTCTCTTGCTTCCATTTATTAAACACGATGTGTTTAGAGAAGCTTAATCCAGAAACCATTCCTGTGCTCCCCAGAAACAAGAATTCTGATTTTGGCTAGTTACTGATATGGGATTTAAATAGTAAGCAGAAAATTCTTCCCACCTATGAACAAGAAGTATCTAGCAGTAATTCTTTGTCGGTACAGATGGGTCACAGTAGCTGGCAAAGAAGTAAATCTGCTCCAGGTATTTATGTTTTGCTTTAGATTACAGAAAATTGCCACAATTCTACTTCATTATTACATAGCTTGCTCTTGTTAATTGTTGTACAATTACTGAATTAAGAAGGTAGATGAAATTATAAAAAGCCATATATAATAGATATCAATATGAATTAGTATAGTGCAAAGTGTTTATCTCAGCAGGTGTTTGTTATTGGATACATTTCCTTTGTTGCTGTGTGTAGTGATACAATGCTTTGTGAAACACATATTAATACTTACTTTTATGAAAATAAAAATACAAGATATTTTACTCTGATTTGTTCCATTTTAGGAATTAGAGAAATTAAGCTTCCTTCTCTTTTAATTATATCTTGCAGAGAAACTGTAATCTCTTAATCTCTGTAAAGCTTCTCTCTTTTAGCTTACCCACTGGCATTTGCTGACATGGAACCTGCAGAGCCTGCAGTAGGAACTGTGCTCGGCAGCTCAGAGGGGTGCACTTAAAAAAGCAAAGGCCAAATTTTGCCTACATATGTGCAGCTTGCTTTGACTTCAGGGCAGGCGATCTGCATTTGGGCTACACAATAAATGGATTTGTCAGTTCAGTGACCAACTTAAAAATAAATAAATTAAAATGGTTGCAGTTGACAAGAAACAGATCTCTCTTCGTTCCCCCCCCCCCTTTTTTTCCATCTAATAAAAGCAACATGCTCTATTTGACCAAAAATGCATTTGTAAGCATTTTAGATAAAAGCAAAAGGTAGATTTACGGGAGGATATAGCCACTACCGCAAAACAGGTTTGCGGTTTTCTTATATATGTTGGATCAGAAACAGTTTGAATCTCTACTGGTTTTAAGGAGATGTGCTTTCCACCCACCCCCAACTTGGAAAAAAATGCCCTAACTATGGAGCTGTATGCTATTACAGACTGCAGTGCTTTTCTGTTGGAACAGCTCCACTACGTAGAAAATGCTTAAGCATCTGTTTTGGTCAGCAATACAAGAAGTAACTCTATAGCCTGCTGCTTAGAACACTCTCTGGGGATGCCCAGGTTCCTGTATTAATGAATATTTAAGCGCTTAATAGAAAAAATGAGAGACTGAGGGGGTCCCAGCCTGTGTAAGGTATTTTCTTAAATGCTTGTTTTGTTTCAGAGAGAGATAAAATTTGAATGTGGGTCTCTGACAGCGCCTTCTAATTGCTGGGCTGCAAGGCAAGAAAGCTCCTTTTTGTGCGAAGTACAAATACCGTGAAACTAAAAATTGTAAATAAATGTGGAAAATAAAAAAGTAGCCACTTTGGAATTTGTAAATTTCTCTTTACAACTGTCTGAAAGGAGGTTGTAGTGAGGTGGGTGTCTGTCTCTTTTCACAGGGAACAAGTGGTAACATGAGAGGAGATTGCCTCATGTTGTGCCAGAGGAGGTTTAAATTGAATATTAGGAAAAACTAAATCTTCACCAAAAGGGCTGTCAAGCACTGGAACAGGCTTCCCTGGGAGGTGGTTGAGTCACCATCAATGGAGGTATTTAAACAATGTAGATGTGGCACATAGTGACAGGGTTTAGTGATGGACTCGTCAGTCCTGGGTTCATAATTAGACTTGACGATCTTAAAGGTCTTTTCCAACCTATATGATTCTATGATTCTATGAAGTAGTCACTGGCATGATTGGGCTTTTGTTTCTCTTTTATTATTTGGTGGAAGTTTCTCAGTGTGATTGCTCCACAACTATTTTCAGAGGAAGAAGTATTTACTTCTAAAATAAGTAATCCAAACCTAGAAGATGAGGTTTACCTTTTATTCCATAATCTAGTGTGCAAAGATGTTAAGTGTGCAGTCGAGCAGGAGAGTTCTTACCAGGCTGAAGTGAGAGTATCCCTTCACATGTGTGAAGTTGTAGGCATCGCTCCTGTCATATTTCAGCTTGTACCTGTGTGCCCTACAGCGGGGAGTATGATGTAGTTAGGACCCTTGCAGAAGGGACATCGAAACCTGGCAACAAAGAAAAGGGTCACAGCCAGAACCAGTGGATGCTTGGCATTTCTTTCTGTAGTTCAGAGAGAAATCTGCTCCGGCATTAAGGCAACTCAGAGGAAAGGGCTGGAGCTTGGGAAAATATCACATTGTATGGTTCGGTCACCCCTGTTACAAATGTTTACATTTGCTGTCATATGAGTCTCGTCATACATGAGCAATTATTCTGTATCTCACAGTATCAGATGCTTACTGCTGTTTGCAGCGCGTAGTGTGGTACTCTAAACCTGTCGCATTTTAAAAGAGAAAACCTGTAGGCCTCCATTAATTAGGCAACGTGTGTGAATAGCATTGCTGTTGGACCAGAAATGTGAAAAGTTGTGTGGACTTGCCTCGAGTTTAGAAAGGAAAATAAATGTAGCTTCCAGTCTTAAGAGTTTACTATATTTGAAATATATGGTGAAACCTTTTTTTTTTAGGCATGAAAATGACATTATTGTACATTATTGCAAGTTTAGCATGCTGGAACTTTAACTTTTGCATAATTCTTTACTGCACTTACGTATCCAGAAGCTATTTTCCCTTTTAAATGTAGTAAGACACACTACATCTCTTCAAATACCACTATTGTAAAAAGTCATGAGAAATAGCTCCTGAAAATATTTTTGAAACTAAACTTGATAACTAAAGACAACGATATTTCTGGTCATACAGAGACATTAATATTTTATCCATTCCCTTGCTGAGGTGAGTCAGTGCAAAATGTTGCCTAGCAAGTGGTCTGATGCAATGCATTGAAGTCAATGGAAAAACTGTCATGGGCAAGTAAGGCAGGTGTTTCCCATGCCAGGTACTAGGAGTGCCTGAAAAATTGTGAAAAGGATTTTTAAAAGGAGAGGTTGTCAGTCTATCAGTGGCAGAAGGAACTCAAAGGAAAACTATTCCATTTGGTTCCTCCAAAGCGGCCACTGGAAAATTTTTATCACCTTGCTCTATTATTTTCAGTTCGAATGCAGTATTCAATATAGGATATGGTTAAAAACATGAGTGCAGAAAAGTGCTTAAACTTAGCGCTGAAAAGAGGTAATTTTAAACCTAAATTCTTAAATTAGTGAAAAGGAAATCAATTTTACTTTTTAAAATAGCTTCTGAGCAGTGCTGTTTAGCGTTGACATTTGACTCAGTTTGGACAGTATTCCTTTGTGTGACAGTTCATTTAAATCTCGTGCTTCTGTTCCAGTGTAATTTTCCCAGCCTTTTCAGGCGGGTGGCCTCTCACCTGAAGCCACAATCCACGTGCCTTACACTTGCTGAAGAAACCTAACGGTAACACCCTGAGTAATTTATCTGGTTGCAAATTTTGGAAGTTGTGTAAGCAATAGTCGGCCCTGAAAGGCAGTGGTGTAGAGAAAAGCATCGTTGTGAATGTTCTCACGACAGAGGTGTGGTGCTCCATGGTGTGAGCCTGGGGTGCCAGGGGGTTGTATGGAATGGTTCTGTCTGCTCACACCGGGTGAAAAATGGGGCTCAAAACGGTTTGAAGATTTTAAAAGCTTCCTCCTTGAGTTGGTTTGACCCTGTTGGTTGGTCCTGACTCCTTTTCATCCCTTACAGAAGGATCAGAGGGAGGAGGAGCTTAGGAATTAATTTGAGAACAGCACTTCAGGCAGCTCTTGACTGTACCCCAATCATGTATGTTTAGGAACATGTGGGTTAAATTTTTGCATTCTCTGAGCAGGAAAGTGGAAGAAAGGTGCTTGAGGTTTTGTAAATATAATAATTTTTAAAGCACATTACCTTCTCAGTGCTGCAAAATCTCAGTGATTCCCCACTATGAATAGGGTTATCTAAAAATTACCTTAAATGTTCAAATATATGTTGTTACTGCCAATTTTGTCTCCAATTTTTGAGAAATATACTTTCTCTGCTGACTATATTTCCTCCCATGCTTGGTAGGCCGCCTTTTTTTTTTTTTTTTCCTTGTCTTTGTGTCTCTTTCTACCTATTTGCAAATGCTCAGTAGACTAATTAAGATTTCTGAAGGTGTAACCTCATCTTATAAAGCAGATCCTGAGACTTGCCGTGGTGTTAGCTCAGTGGGGTACAGGGAAGGGCTCCAGAAGAGGTTGTGCAATATTGCCAAGCAGGGCTTTGTTCTTGAGATTGCTTGTCCTATAGAGTTTAGGTTAATGTTAATGGGGGAGATTTAATCACCTGGGAAAGTAATTTTCATCACGTGGCATTAAAAGGAATTTTATCACCTGAATCTAAAAAACAATAATTGTGCGGACTGTATTTTATTTAATTGTTCTTTAAATAGTGAAAGAGAACTCGATTTTCAATTAATTGCCAAAGAAAATCAAATTATTTACTTTGCTTAAAACTGGGCACATTGTAATCGTTCTGCATCAGCAAAGAACCTTTCCCTGTTTCTATGTGAAGGAGAATTACAGAGAATTACGTTGTGAACCAGAATAACAGAAGTATTAGGGGAACCCTCCCACGCCAGTACTTTCAAATGAGATAGTAAGATGTTGTAGTAGCTGAGGTCAGCCAGATCTTACTCCCCTTGATGTCATGTTGTGATGCCATCAAACAGTGCTAGATTCTGATGCTCTATCTTTTATTTTATAAAAATGAAAAACACACCACTGATCTTGCCTCACCAAGCTATTGCTACTTCTCCTTCCTTCCTTCCTTCAGATTTTGCACCTTAGCTCTCAAATACATATTATTTACTTAGAAGAGCTTCTAATTCCCTTCTAGTCATGCTATTTATTACTTCATATCTTTTGGGACTGTCCCTTCGTTGCATTAAATCATCAGTGATTTCTACTTGTTTGTAAATAGTTCAGCCCTCCTGAACACAAGCGTGGTGCCCTACTGTGTGAGGGTTCCCTTCCCCCTTGAGTCCTTGGATGAAGGACGAGAAATCTGTCTTCTCTTGGATGAGGGGTGCAGCAGAGGAGGAGGGCTGAGAACTGGGTGACAGCAGTACCAACTCTCTGAAATGGCTGGATGGCTTGGCCCAGACCCGGCTCACAGCAGAGCTGAACTCGACCACGCTGGCTGGCACTGGGCAGAGAAAGACCAGAGAACTATACTGGGTTGCGGTACCCAAAAGTGGGAGAGGGGAGCGTAGTGTAGGTTTTGTGTTTGTTAGTTGTCCAGATAGCAGATGATGTCATCAGCCTGTGTTTGGGCCAAAAACATGGTGCAGACATATCCTAGAGCAAAAGTTTGTGCCAAAATTATGCCCTTGGCTATAGCATTGAGCAGACATAAAAAATAAAACTTAAAAATCAAAATTAAAAAATGGAAAAATGAAGGAAAGGAAGAAAGAAATCCTCATGTATTGTAAATAATGAAGAGCTGTATCAAAATCCATCAATTAGGCACAACTTTAAAATCACATATAATTTCAATTACAGCCATCTGTTTCTCCTTAGGGAGAATGAAGTGAGGTCAACAGCTAAACATTTTGCAACCATAAAGATTCTGGGGTGCTTTTTAAGCTATGTACATATGTGATTTGTAAGAAACCTATTTATATGTAAAATTTCTCATTTGAACAGTCATTCCTTTTATGATGCAAACACTAAGTTTTTTGGAAGCTACAGGCTTCTAAGTGAAGTAAATATACATATTTCAGCCTAATGTTATTGCTCTAATTTTTTTTTTTCATTTTAACCCTCTGGTATTTCTATCAACATGAAGAATGATATCTGCATACTTTTAACTTTTAAATTCTTAGATAATAGGGAATAGATGCAGCATCGATTTTCCTTAAGACAAGTATGTAAAAGGTTTTGGAGCCCTTTGACAAAACTAAACATTAAAACTTTAATGGAGTTTTTTGAGAGAAGATAGGCAAGAGAGGGGTGTTATGTGCTGGGACTCAAGGTAGAAGATTATTTAATCCTTTGAATTATATGTCTTTGTTTATTTGAGTGGCACTTACCTTTCCTTCCCTCACACAGTACTGTTCGCAGCACTGAACAGAGAACAGTACATTCAGCTGTGAATGTCTTCTTGTGACCCATAAGGGTCTTCTCCAAGATGTGGCATATGTCATTTTACAAGTGATTTTAATAAAGTTGATGACTTCATTGATAAGGTTTTTAGTCATACAAAATAAAGTGGAAATGCATTTTACATTCATCCTTAATGTATGGTATAATATATTGGCCCTCCCTGAGCCTGCAGTCTTTTTGAAGTCAAATATGAAAAGGTGAGCAAAGACCTAAGTAAGCTTGTCCAACAATAAATCTAACAAGAAAAAGAAAGCAGATTCACTTCAAATACCTAATCATAAAGCCTTCATGCACAAAATATAAAGCAAAATGCTGACCTAAATGGTTAATAACAGGAAAAGTCAGTTAACAGCTGTTGTATAAACCCCTAATCTTTACAGTTGTTAGCAGGAACTGGAGTGCATACATAAAAGACTGCTCTTCACAGGAATGCTGTTATCCACATCAATCAAGATAATCCCACAGTAAAACCTTGCTAAAGAGGAAATGTGGCATGTTTGGATAATGTCAATGATTAGAAAACATGTCCCAGAAAATGCCATGCAAAGCAAGTTTAAATATTAATGCACACTTTCCTAGCCCTTTTCAGCTGAGAGTCTCGAATTATTTACGTGGACCTCAAGGGCTGAACTCTGATTTCAGTTCCAGATGTGAAACAAACAGAAGTTCATGTGTGTTTGAAAGCAAGACGTAATTCTGAGCCATTAAAACTTCAGAGCTGCTTTTTCATACTCAGTCTACACAAGGGTAAACTGAGTCACAGAACAGGGAAATGATTTGTTGAATGTGAACATAGCGCACCAGGGCACGTAACAAACCTCTGTGTCCCTTATTACCACTTTTTTCTTCATGGTTCAAGGAAACATATTGCTGGTTCAAATTCACTCTGTCTTAGGCTGACAGTGTATTTGATCGTAACTCATCAGAAAGGACAATTTTATGCTTTAGACCACGCTATAAATTAAGTCCCTGGAAGATTTTCATTGGGTGTATAGCATGTTCTGGACAAATCATTGAAAAAGACAGAATCACACACTAAAACTCTGTGAACAATTGTGCCTTTATTTTCTACTCTAGATTAATGGTAATTGAATATGATTCACACTTGCAGGTTGGCACTCTTCGACTGATAATCACTTGGAAAAATACAACACATTGAGCTCTCAGGTGCTGTTTCTCTAGTTTTTCTCAGGACAATCAAAGAATTAGCTTTCCTCGTACTTATGGGGAAGGTGGTATTAAAATATGTGAAACGGAATTATCTCAGATAATTTTAGATGGCTACAGTTTAAAAGTCTGGACCTCAGCTGGTTCTTGTGATTTCACTAGACTGAAGTATGTTGTCTTATGAAACGTCTTTTTGTCTCCACCAACTGTACGTAGCAGGGACCTAGTAAAGCAGACTCAGATTACTATGTTGTAGCTATCCGGAGTTAGTGAGATGAGTTTTGCCTGAAATTAAATGGAACAAGTCATCTTTTTGCAGAGCTTAGCAGCATTGCTGCTTTTTGAACTACCTGGAGCAGCGCGGCAGTCAAACCCTACAAGAACCCATGGGTGTGAGAGAAACACAAAGGAAAGGGTGAACACATAGTAGGAGTAAAGTTCACAGTAAAACATAAAAATTGCATAAAAGCCTGTGTTTCACTAAAGAGGTGATTAGGTTTCCTAAGTGGAACCTGGCAAAGTTATAATTATGTTTGATCAGGAGAATCACAGTGTCAGATGAGAGTTCATTATTCAGTAAGTTCTCCGTTCAGTTCAACTGCATGAGATGCTGTGTGGCTTTAAGGAAACAACTGAAAACCTAGAGAATCAGCTAAGTGGTCTTAATAACTAAGCAAGGAAGAGTGAGGAAGGATGCCTTGCTAAAACAGGTCTTTAATGAAGAGTTGCCTGGAAAGGCAACATGTAGGAAAGGGGGTATTTTTTTAGGTTTTAGTGTTCAAAGTAGGAGAAATAGCTTATCTCTGATGACCTCCTTCCTGAAACAAAAGACATAAACTAAGGAACTATTTTATAATTATTTAAACCAAGAAAATAAGATACGATTTGTTACAGGAATAAGCATCCTACCAGTACAGCTTCTAAACTGTGATTAAATAATTTAATTTTTTTAAACTTAATGAAACAAACAAACAATTGTGACTTAAAATTTGTGCCTTAGGCACAAACATGATCCTGTCAGTGAACTGAGATGCAGGAATACTGCTCTCACTCTGTGGTTCACTCCACATGAAACGTTTACGAATACCATGTGCCTGGCCTAGGTGGCCACAGAAGGATGTAGGAACCCCCATACCTCCAAGAACATCCAAAATCTGGGGGTTTCTTTGCATGGGGTTATGCTGATTATATATAACCAATTCTAGTAAGTGGGAGTGTACATGAAAGATAAAACATACCTTGTGCTTTGGTTAATCTCGTTGGTTTGGGCTTTTTCTATGCTAGTGCACTGAGCAGTGCCAGGGCATGTTCACCAGCCCCGGGGCCACCAGGCAGCATCTGTCCATACTATTAAACACTCTCAGCAT
Source organism: Microhierax caerulescens (assembly GCA_035590215.1). Taxonomy (NCBI): domain Eukaryota; kingdom Metazoa; phylum Chordata; class Aves; order Falconiformes; family Falconidae; genus Microhierax; species Microhierax caerulescens. The sequence continues at coordinate 9,150,294 of JAVJGJ010000001.1, forward strand.
CCAAAGGTGGAGGGCTGCATCCAAACTGCCCACAGGAACAGTCTTAACCTAGTGCGTCACAGATGGTACTGTCCCGGGAGTGCCAGCTCATCCGTGCAAACGGTGTGGCAAGGGGTGATTTTAATTGTTTAAAAAGTGCAGAGAGAAATAATCTTGTGAGTGGGAATGTCCTTTGGCACCTCAGTTTGCTGGAACAGCTACAGAGCTGGTGAACTAGGTTTCTGACAGTGTTTGTTGTTGAAAGATCCTTTAGGAAACTAAGCTATTATGAAATGAGAGGAAACGTTTTTACTCAAGTGTCACTGTTTCTTAATCAGTTGTGGTGATTAATGACTGGATTTAAGGTGAGGCAGAGGTTTGTGAATAATAAGAGCTTTTACTATAGATGCTACTAAATAGATGAGGATGTGCCCGTACTGAGAAACAGAGAACACAAAGGATACAATAGAGGGATCACAGAGAGATCAATAAAAACATGTCATTACAAAGGTGCCTGTGAAGAACAATTTACTTAGGAAAGAAGAGAATCCACGTCTGTTTTCAAGGAGCAGTTCTAAAACAAGCAAAAGGAAATATGTTTTCATAAAACTCATAATTAAATGATGGGACTTGGTGCCAGGTGAATGAATACTACATGGCAGAGAGGCAGTTCAGGAAATCTTTAACCTTCTGACTGCCAGAAGCAGTGATGTTTGCTGAAAAGGATCAGCCTGTCCTTACCTTGTTTCTCCCATGCCCCCTAAGCATCAGCTACTGGCTGCAGCTGGAGGAAGAATTTAGCCATTTCAGTCTAACCCAGCATGGCAGTTTCTATTATTCCGTACCCTGGATCGTGTGTGTGGAGAGCGTAAAGAGAACAGGCAACGTTTGTGACAGCATTTTATTCTTTTCCTTTATCACCCACTTGTCAGCAGCCCTGAGATGGTTTCAGTACTCAACAGAGCAAAGGAAGCGTTGCAAGAGGCATTGGAGGGGAAGTTATGACTCCAAAGCATTTGTTTGCCTCATTATGCTAATTCCTCCATTATCTCTGGGGTAGTGCATCATCTTGCTCCAGGTGAATTTAGATAAGTCCTACATTCAGCCCTTAATTCCGTTGCTCTTGGGTCCTCAGTCTGAGAGGTAATGATGGCAAATACACCATCTGTGAGATTCTCAGCTTGTATTATAATAAACACCATCAAATGAAGCAGAAGAATTCTCCATAACATGGGTTTTTGGATGCTGTGCAATAATATGTAATCAGAGAATAAATCATGCTGCCCAACACTTATACACTCAGGCAGCAAAAGCTGAAGGACTTCCATACTGTGGAACCCAAGTAAGTGCAGCTGGACCGACACAGCTGACACAGCCAGGCTTTGTAACTCGTACATACATCACTGCAAACTAGGAATGTTTGTCACCTCTGCATTTTTGGCTGCTCTAATTTTTATTCAGGAACATGTGAGATGTCTGAAGGTGGGAACCTTGTGTGCTTCAGTTTCCCCGGTTATAAAGTAAAAGTAATTTTAATTTTGCAGAATGTTGTGATTGTTCAAGTTACTTGGAGATTTATAGATCAAAGGTATCATAAAAGCGCAAAATATTTCTGCGTTCAGTAGATACAGCGTGAAGGTTCTGTAAAATGGTACACAGATAGTTAAAAGAAAAAATGGGGTTTTGAGCAAGTGCATGTGTAATTTCTATAGACAACTGCCATTATCATGTGAGGCAAAAGTATTGCCAAATTATTAAACTAATTACAGATATTAAAACAAGTATTAGTCTTCAAACCCTCTGTTGCCTTTTTTTGTTCCTTTGAAGGATTTTTATTATTTTTTATTACTGTGGACACCTATAAAAACTTTGAATTTGAATAATTTAGAACTTTGCATTTAATTTTGTTACATTTCTTTTCATGTTAGTGCGGTGTTGTCTTTGGGGTTTTAATTGATTTTTTTTGTTGTTGTTGTCAAACACTTTGAAACTTCTGAAATGAACTGCATGAAAAGAATAAATAATGACACAGTCGTGAGAGAAAAACAGCAATATTTTATTAAAGAGAATCTTTCACAGAATTAAATTCTGTGATTTTAGTATTTTCTGAGCAATTACAATAGCATTAGTACCAGGTTCTTATGAAAAGAACATATCTCTATCTATAGAACAGGCGTGAAAAATGCTGCAAATACATGTCTTTGATCTAAATGACAGAAATAAATTTGCTAAGGACATGGTAACATTAAGCATGTTTAAACTGACCCATATTGCTTGAAGTGCAGGTAGAGTATTTCTCCTTTTGATCAGGCCATTTGATTTAAAGTATAAATGAAATTAAGTTATGTGCATAATACATGTAATATAATTTGGCACATTAACTCTTACAGATATAGGTTAATATTTTATTTGCATATATCCCCTAGTTTTTTTCCCTGTTCTGCACTTAAATTTATCATGAGTCTGCAGGCATGACTTACTGCTAGACATGGACATGAACAATTAAGTTTTCAGTCAGAACTACAGTGAGTGACTCTGCTCTGACTGTGTTTGCTAAGCCTTTTGGTAGCTGCATTGATAAGGCGGAAAGAAGTTCATGTGTGAGAAATCTGAAGTGAAGATGCAAATCTCATGCTTGGCTGGTATTCTGTTATCTAAGAATGCGTTGATCCTGAGTGGCATCAGAGTAGCACTACTTTCAGGGTAGAAAAGTGTTCCAGTTTCTTCTCTTTTAAAAGTATCCTAAATCCTTTGGTGAAATTACTACTTTCTTATCGTTATGGGGTACTCAAATTTGTTAATGTTGTGATTAGAGCTACCATTTCATAAGGTTTAAAACAGTTTTTTAGAAAGTGCTCATTAATATTCAAAGTATTTTAAAAAAGTCATAGATTTGTGTCTAACGTTCAATCAGACACATTTTAGTTGCTTTTCAGAGATTTGGAAGTTTGAAGCAGTCATAAACCCCTTCAATCATTATGATAAAGTAAGAACATAAAAATAACAACATCAAACTTCAATTCATTTGCTCTCCGCATAGCCAAAGGCTCTAGGGTTCTAAAATAAATGACATATAAAAATAATGGAAATATGCCTTCAGGTTCTTTTAGTTAATTGTCAAGCTACTGTAATTGATTTTGGGCAAGGACTGCTATGTCTACTCCTACTCTGAATAGGAGGAGAGTTGTGCATCTAGATTTCTACAGAGCTATAGTATTTTAAACTCCCTGGAGAAAGGAGGCAGGCTAACTCTAAGCAGTCCAGACTGTTGTGTAGAACCTGTCTTTGAAGAAAATGCCTCCATCATCTGACCCTTTAGCAGATCTCTTCTGAACTACTTCTTACCTGTTGAGATGCCCAGAATCTAGAGCTCTCACTCTAACATGATAAGATTCTGGAGCTTTCCATTTTCCTGTATCGTCTGAGCACTCACAGTACCGTATTCTAGGTTTGAGCTTAAACAACTAGGTTAGGAAGTTTGACTTTTTCAGGCTTTTTATGTAGCCTTCAGAGACCGGGATGCTCCTCCAGGGAATAATTCAGAACAGAAATCTCTTGTGACCAACTGACTGAAGAGCATAGTGAGTCCAGCTTAATACTTGACTAAGCAGGTAAGTTTGGTTGTGTTCAGAAAACGGTTCTTCCAGTAGTTCCAGTGCTAAGCAGGCTGTAGGACTGCAGGACTGTTACTTTTCTCCACCTTCTTACCACCCTTTGCTCGTGTGTACAAGGTGCTGTCTCTAGGTGCAATATTAAGTGTGCTTTACCTGCCATGCTGGAAATTTGGGCATATAGCCTTTATCGTAACAATTATAAGGATGCTCATTAGTCTAATGAGGCCATGGCAGATTATCTATGGGGATAGTACCGCAGCAGTGTCAACTGAGTTTGTTGTTCGAATACTTTGAATTATTTTTGATTAACAGTATGCAGTCCCCAAGGAAATAAAAACTTAATATTAGAGATACAAAACTTGCACAAATCTACACTGCTGTAAGAATACCGGAGTGGTACAGGAAGAGGCTCCTCTACAAGACTCGATTTGTAATTATAGATGATAAGATACTGTCTGTCCTCAGTTCTTAAATACATAATTCATGAGTAGAGCTTGAGTAAGTTTTTCAACCAATAAAATCTACACTGCTATTGGAATTTAGGGGTTTGTCAGCACAATGAATTTGATGAACAGTTATGGCTTTTCAGTCTTTTTTAATAGGAGAGGCAGGAAGAAGTTCTTATAACCTAGAAAATAACGTAGTTGTATTTTCACCTGAGAGCTTTTATGGGAAGGTGCAGTTAGACACAAAGCTTAGAGTAAGCAAAACTTAGGTGGGATCTAATTTAATAGAAACGGTAATCTGAAATCTCATCATGTTTAAACTGAAATAACTTACTTAAAGTTGCCATTCTCTTTAAGCCAAACATACTTTGTGTTCCCTACTTATGAATTTGTACACAGGAAAAGCAAGACAACAGAAACCAAGGAAGCAAAGTTGCCAAATATGCAAGGTCTTTGAAAATTGGAGGCAAAATTTACAGTGCTTTTTCCCAATGAAGTATTTGCTTAATGCTTTTCTGCAGGCTGAAAGGACTTTCTTACTGGTTTTATCAGTTTTCAGTACACAGTGATATTCAGAAGACCTCAGTTCTTGCACAAAGTTTGTCCTACATCGCATGCATGTAACAGAGAGATAAAATTCTGACAATAAGTGTGCTCCGTCCTTGTTTACTTTTCTAAGCAAAACTGATACGAAGTGTATTGCTTGTTCAGAAAAGCCTCTGTTATGAGATTAATGAAAGAGATACCAGCTGCAGGGTTAACGATTTCCTTAATGATCAAGAAACTGTTTACAGTGATCTGGGAAGGAGGGTGTGGATTGTAAAGCAGATGAATTAAAAACTTGGAAAAAGTTTTCAAAAAGTTTGTTGAAGTTGATAACCTTCTTATTTCTTGATATATTCTGAGAGGCAATGAATATAAAAAATGTTTCATTTCATAAGCTAAAATTCTGATTAGACTGGTCAAAAACTAAGTGTTAAAAATTGTACTTCAGAGTCGCAAATCAGTACATCATTTGGCAAAAAGAACTTGAAAATGCAAATCTCATTCTAAATTTTTCTGTAAGCATCAAAAGAGAAAAGAGAAGAGGGGGAGAATGGCAGGCAATATTTAAGATTGAATGGTTTGAATATTTCCTGAAAGTCTTCAGAAGTCTTCTGAAAAGCTTCAGATGTCAAAATAGGAACACCTGAAGGCCTATTAACAAAGTAATAGCCTGTGTAGTCTGTGAACTTGGCAAAAGGGAATTGACTCATCTCCAATGACATGGGACCAATGGATTCCACTGGCAGCCAGTGACTTGTGTGACGTGACTAGATAATGAGGGCTTTTATAAACCCCTCTGCCTATTTAAGGGCCTAAAAATGAATTTTGGATCACAGGCCAAGATTCAGGGCCAGGCATCCAGGAATGGATTCTAAGCTGTTTTTAAGAACTCTTGAAACTGCAACTATGGATGGTATTTATGCACTCTGCTTAAGTGGTAAAATCTGTTCTCTTTAGTGAACGAGGGGATAGTTATTCCTGTAATTTTTAATATAAGCTTAGAAAATGTAACTGACAATGATAACCTCAGTGAACCATCCTGGAGATGACAGGTACTCATTAAATAATAACCATTCTTTGTAGTGCATTAGCACGAGGAACCTTCGCAATGGACAATGAAGCGGTTCTGCCAGATAAAAAAAAACCCTTCCACCGGCACAAAGACCTTCCAATTTAAATTCTCAACGTGACACAACATTTCAATACAGAAGATGAGAGAGCGGGTAAAATGCTATAGGGGTTCTCTTTGGTAGTATTTCATATTCTTTAAATAATATACAGATCTTCAAGTGTATTCTGCAGAATTTAGAGTGTAAGAGTGTGATTAAAAAAAAATCTGGTCATAGATTTCAAATAGAAACTCAGCCTGTTGGATTCATTGTATTGATGTGAGATCAAGTGAAAAAATCAAGTTCTTATGTATTAATTGAGCAAATATTTTATTCTGACTAATCAGAGTATTGTTTTACAAACATTAAAAAAGCTTGCTAAAAGCCATTCATTATTATAATTTAAAATATTGGTATTATTTCTTTGGAATAATTACAAACAGCAATTATTCATAAGATAAATGGGTAGGATTAAAAATAAGCACATACAAAGCTATTCATCAATTAAATAAATCAGCCCATGCTATGAAAACTCCATGAAAAGGTACCTTAGAGATTTAGTTAATAGAAAAGCACTAATTATTACAGGAACGTTGATTGTTTGGACATGGTAATCAGGAAATCTTAAAAGTATTGTCTAGATAAGACTGGAGGCTTATTTTCTTTTTTAAAACCAGGGCAAATAGTGTGCACACCAAGACATTTAGTGGTTGTTGGGTTTTTTTTTAGAATGATTCTAATATATCTGTGCAAAAAGTCAGATTATTCTGATAATATAGCACACAGGCATAGGATGCAATTGTGTCTGTGTCATCTGTGTTGTGTCCCCCTGACACCTCCCTCCCCCAAAACAGAACCCCAAACCACACTACCTTTTAGTCTTAAAGTGTTGCATGCTGTGGCTCTGTTTAGGCTATTTCTTACCTAAAAATCTGGTGGGTTTGAAGAAGGGAGTGATGCAGGTCTTTTCCACTGAGAGCATCAAAAGAAGTAGTTACAACTGTGGATACTGAAGGGATGTTCAGATGTCTTCAAGCTTCCAGAGACCCGGTCAACTTGAAGAAAAGGATGCAGTATGGCTGAATTAGCGTGTTACAGAGCTTGAAAAAGCAAACTTACTAATAGCCTCGGTGACCACGCCATGCCAGACTGACCAGACACCATTTAGGTATGGTAAGCAGTGCTGTGCCTTGCCAGCATGTTCAGGTCTTTCAAATACATTGGGGAAACCGGTGACACCATGCAACAGAGAGATGAGCAAAAAGGTACATGAGGAGGACCCAAGAGCCTGCTGCAGCTGCCTGCACAGCATGACCCACGCACCCATGGGTGCTGCCAGTGCCCTGGCAGGGGGCCCTCTGTCCCCCAACACCTGGCAGCTGCTTTCCATTCCCTGCGTGTGCCCCAGACCCCAGTTACATCTGGGCTGCGTGGATGAGTCTCCCTGAGACCCTCTTGACACACTGGCCACTGAGAAACTCCCAGGTACCAAACCTAGTGCGCTGAGCAGCCTATGGATAGAGTTGCACGTTCACTGCAGTCGAAAACCAGCTCGCTCACCTGAGCAAACAGAAAACTAAGCTGGACGGTCAGACAGCTTACTGTGCTTTGTCAGGCTATCCTCTTTTTCATCGCAGGGTTGGTAAACTATAAATATCTACCCATTAGAAAAGGAAAAGTCGTACTTTCAACACAAGTTCTGTTCTTTCTGCTGGGGTTGCTCTGATTTTATTATTTCTAACCCTGTTATCTGTAGTATTTCAAAGGTAAAATGTGTTCATAGTTCATGTAACTTTGCAAAGCAGGATCTCTGCTGCTGCATCGAAACAGCAGTACAGGAGTAATTCCTGCTTTACGGGGATGCATGTGCACTGCATTGCGTGCAGCCTTTAGACTGAAAGAGACCAAAATGTAAGACGGAAACATGTCACTTCCCCTTATCCATTCTGCAGCTCAATCTTCATGGGAATAAGAGACAGCTGCTTAACCTGGAAGGCCCATGGTACATCTGTTGGAGGGAGCAGGGCTGTGGGGGCTGCTGAGCGTTGCTTCCTCACAGTCTGTGCATTGGCAAAGTGTCTGCCATGAAGTATGTGTTCTCTGAAAGGCCTGCGAAGTTACCGATATATGTCTAAACAGGGATATAAATAGAAAAGCGGGTCTGGTAGTGTGTGCAAGCTTTATTTGGGAAAAAATCCCAAAAGGGACTGAGAACAAAAAGAGCTTTTCACTGCCTCAAGCCTGATGCTGGCCAGGGTCCAGACAGATCCCTGCTGCTGGCTGAAATTAGAGCTGCGTGAGGTCTGTCCCAAGTTGTGTCTGCTTGCCTGTAGTCCTGGACCTCTCTTCTGAGAGTTACAGATCATCCAGATTTGGAAGTGTCCATCTTATTTTGCTTGGCCTCTTTCCTTTTTCTTTGGTGACTAAGAGATGATATAAGAGTAGTTTTGAGATCCAGAACAATCTGGAACAGTGCCCATGAATGTAGCTTTTTCAGTGAGTAAACTTGGACTTCATCTTGCATCTTAAGTTTAATAATGTTGACTTAAAGTAGTGGGGAGGAGTTAGGTGTTGTTTTCCATAAATATATAACCCATTTTAAAATTACACATTTACATAAATATATTTTTAAGAACCAACTTTTTTTTATTTAAAGGACCTTTGTTGATGCCTGATTATTATTATTTTTATTATCGTTGTTGTTGTTGTTATTGTTACTATTATTACTATTATTTAGATTAATAACAAGGAAAATTACCTTATATGATGAAAATATATGAAAAAAGTATTCTGGGAAATAGGGCTTGATTCTTTGCAGATCTGGAGCTACAAAATCTACCCTAAGAATATACAGATTTCAGAATAGATCTCAGCACCCTCAAGGCGGGGGGCCAAATCAAGACCCTACCTGCTGCAAAGATTCACTTGAGACCCTATTTGTCTTCATGTGTTCTGTAATATACCTAAATTCCCTGCTGTATATTCAGAGTGAATTGAGTTTTGAGTGGTGAAAAGAAAAAAAAAAAGAGTAAAACTCTGTATCTTGTATTTAGTTACTTTACATTTTCATTTTTTCTTGTGACAAGAAGAAGTAACTACATAAAATGTCATAGTAGCAGAACACAAGCATACTGTTGTGTGCTGGGATCACAGTCAGCAGTCTTGGCTATACATTTTTGCATCTGAATGTGTACAACTCAAAACACAGGTTTATTAGGAATCATCAATCCCAGTTTATGCAAGGAACAGACAGTTCTTTTATGGTGGAGTCTGCTTGCTAGTCTGTTGCACAGCTGGGTATAGCTGAAGAACAAGTAGGAGACAAATTAGGAAGTTTGATTCTTGAAGTAACTGGAAATATCCAAGCAGAAATATGCTCCAAATCACAGGCTATTAACAAGAGAACAGGACGTACAAAATACATTCTTCTGAGAAGCACAGTTCTTTAAGACAGCTCCTGTGTCTTTTGAAAGGAGCACACTATTCTCTGAACTTCTCTGGAAGTATTTGTGCTGCTGCTAATGATGGTGTGCGTTCGTGTGAAAGCAGAAGGATCCTGCCAGGTTCTCTGTTCAGGAGAGCTGGCCACTACATTCTGCTTCATCCATTCACACTGCCCCAACAAACCCTCAACACCCTGCCCACACACCCTGGGAAACCAGGCATTTTATGTCCGTTTAACATCATTATATCTTAATGTTTAATTAAATCTTAATAACCTTATTGTTTGTACACTTGCTTGTACAACTTTCAGTTGGTGTTTATCATCTCTCTCCATGAGCTGTTCTGTTGACCTCTTAGGAACCAGCTCATAAAGAAGCTATTGGCCATATAAAATGATGTGTGCTCTAGGGGTGCTTATCTCTGCTGTGCATAAAAGGGCACTGTATAGATAGCTCTTATGTAGATATTTAACTAAATGGTGATATTTCTCACCTTTTTTATGTGGTAGCTGATTGCAAGATGTTCCCATAGAAATTGACTGTTCCTTTGCTTAAAGCGTGGAATCAGCTTACTTTTTACTACTGTAGAAATTGTGACAAAAATAAAAATACTGAGTGCTGTCAGTGGTGAGAGCAAAGACTGACCAGAGCAATCCTAACAGCACTTACACTCCTGTTTTGTCAATCCATTGGTATTACCGATACTGCATTTTATGGTGCTTTGTCTAAATTTCAAGAGTTGTGACTTCCATCAAAGATTTTTCCATAACTCAGAAGAACTCATTATCAGAGAAAAGTTCTTGTCTATGTTTTCACTGTTTTTTCACTCTACTTCTTTTAGTTCTACTTCTAGGGTATAATTCCCAATTAAATAATATTGTCTTTGCCGTTCTGCATTTTGCTCTCTACAAAAATCCAGCATTGTGTTGCATTCTGATGATTTCCTTAGGTGTCTACTTCTCTGTGGTTCAGACACAAAGCCAAATTTTTCAACTGCATTTTCTGTGATATTTTGTCACAAAAAAATCCATAAAGTTTTTCTTAAGGGTGCTCCTGACACAAGGGAGCATACTTATGGAATGTCTAAACAACTGATTATGTTGTGTATGATTGAATTTCATGCTGGAGCAGCACATAGTGTCCATCGCTTACTGAATATAACTTTTCAGCTGTAAAGCTATTCTCAGTTTCTCATTGAGTTCCCAGGCAACCAGATTGCTATTTTACCCATAGATTTTCACTATGGGTATATATGGATTATGTCTCTTTCCTCACTGGTGTTTACAGAACATACAAAGCTAATGTCTGTTAAATATTTCATGTATGTACAGTTCATTTTCCATATATTTTTTCATGAAACAAGATGTGGATTCTGAAGCTGGTGCTGTGAGAGCTTTTATTATGTAGAACACCCCTTCAGTAAACAGAATATTTAATTTTTATGATAAACCTTTGTTTTGCAAAGCAATTTTTCCTGTTTCTCTTCACAGTCCTTTGTGTGTTATAAGTGGAAAATGAAATGACTCCTGGGAAATTACTTTTCATTTCTGCAGAATTAGTAATATTGATGACTCTGAAAGTCCATCAATAATCTGATGATAATACTACATTTTCTGTCAAACAAAACAATATCCATATCACGAGGCCAGAGAGAAGGCAAGTCTGAGAACAATATGGATTTTTCTCTTTAAATAGATTATGTCTTCAGTTCCTCACTTCATTATTGCGTTTCAAAAAGTGGAGGAGATGTCATGGTAACACATACTGTCATGTTTCCCTATTAGCATAAATTCCTAAACTTCCTCCTTCAGAAAAGTCAGATAGAATGTCTAGGGTAAAAGTTAAAACTAACTCTGTGTGAGAAAACCAAGACACTTGGCCCAAAGGCTATCCGTAACTAATCTCCTGAATAATCCCTTAACAAACAGTGGTTCTGTGAAGTATGCTGGCTAAAAGGTACAAGCGGGTAAGTTGCAATGTAGCTAATTATGTTGTGCATAATGTTTTATGGACATTTTATTCTTGCAGTGTGTCTGGAAAACTTGAAAGGATGAAAGATAAATACGATTTAGTTCTGATCATAGTGATCCAGTCATCTTAATAGGGACGTGAGAACGTTCGCAATCAAACAACAAATCCTTGGAAAAAAAATCTGTCATTCTCAAGCAAACAAATAACTCTTTCAGAACCAGCAGCATGCTAACTGAACCAAGACAAAGGGTTAAGCATGTGAAATCAAAGACTGACTTACAGTGAAGTTTTATGGGGTAGCGATAATTTTTTAGATCTGATAGAACATTTATGGAGTTTCTGTGAGCTCACCATAATATTACTAATGGAGTTGATAGTTAAGGAAGAAACAGATTAACAGGGGAACCCACTATTTTCTTAAAGAAACTATGGTTTGCTGTCTGAATTCTCGATAGTTGGTAAATGGTATTTCTAATTATTTTATGACATTACCTATATAGATTTAATCAGGAAATCAACCAGTGCTGTGGCTGTGTATTTAGGTAATGTAAGATGTCCTTTTCCCTATTTACATATAGAGAGGAGTGATTACAATTACAGACATGTCTACATCTTTTCAAATGATTTTATAATATTGGAATGATTTACAGTTTAGATCAGCTTCCAAGCGATGCTGCCATGCCTTCATCTGCCTCCCCAAATGAAGGACAATCAGTGCCCATGGACGATGACTGGAGGGAGATACCACCTCCTTCTTCAGAGACCGTGCCGAGGGTTCTTACAGGAAGAATGACAAGCAGACTTTAATTTGTGAAAGAAATGTAAAGCTAAAATGAGCTACTGGAAACTTCTATTAAATTTGACTGATTTTATTAGAAAAACACTCCACCTAGGTCAGCTGCTCTTGTTGAGACAGATTTGTCATTTGGTTGGTTTTTTTTTAAAGTCTGCATTTTTCCATTTTCAATCTTCTTAATATATTCCTTACCGCTCTTACAGCAGTTGCCTACACACTCATATCAGTGATGAGGATTTTCTCTACCTTTTTAATGTAGCAGATACACTGTCCTGTATATTTTCAATTAAAATCTCCCACACACTTCTGACAAAATTAAAATGCCACCGCAAACAATGAACAAAACCCCAGTTTTACAGGACCCCTCCAAACATCTGAAAACAGGACATCTGATAACAGAACATAAGGAACAGAACATTGATTTTCTGTAATCCACCAGTTGGGCTATCAGCAGAAAGCAGAAACTTACTTTCTGAGTGATCTAATTTTATTTCCCTTGTCCCCGCCCCATTTCATTATAGCTGATTCAATGCTGTTCATTTGCATATGCTTGGGCATGAAGTACACTACTGCCTGGAGAACACCTGGGTTAAGGTCAAGCAAACCCACTCTTCCAATAAACGGTCCTCTGGGCAATTTAGAGATCTGACACTGAGTAAGGGAGAAAGGTCTTGTGTCAAAATTCAGCTTAGCTATTTTCTCATAAACTGTGCAATCTTTAGTGACTGAGGTTGTACTGAATCAATAAGATGTCTTTATTCCTGCCCAAAGCTTTTTGGGGACTAGCGCCTAACAGCCGGTTGCCAACCAGTCAGTTGCATTTTGGTTTTACTGCATGTTAGAAAGTAGCCAATTAAGAACTGATTCCCAGAATGAAAAAGAGGGAAGATAACACCTGCTAAGTAAATGGCATAAAATAACACTAAAGCAAGGATGTATTTAAAGTGTGAACGTATGAACACAGATGTGCTTTTCTTTACGTGAATTGATAATAATGCTTTTGAGACTTTCGGGTAACGTGCCTTTGTTGATCAGTTCATCAAAGAGTTAAAAGCACAAAATTGTGAGAGAGTTTTGCTTCACATCAATCATTTGCTTCACAATTTGAAGATCACTGTTCCCTTTTAATCAGCACATGGAATATATTCTCTTTTTTTGGAGAGGGCAATTTGTTCATTACTAATTGAAGTAGACTAATTATAAATGATTAGCATTTGAAGAAGGCTTTTAACTGCTATATAAGACCAGTTCAGTGTGCCTTTCTCTGCACTTCTCGTGAGTGTAACTTAAAATACATAATTCAGTAAAGACTTCAGTATAAAATCGGATTAAGTATACTTATAAGTCTTTATCAGTCATTTCTGATGGTCTCTAATGCTAAACAAAATGCTGTTAAATATGCAGAACTGCAAAAGACAGAAATTCAGTATAAACATGCTTGCTTTCTACAGGAGATATACCTACTATTTTTCCATGCAGTTTTACTGCAAATACTGTTTCATGAAGAATACTAAAAAAATACCTTAAGCTTTTAGTTCAAAATGGACAGCAACCCAAGAGGTAATACTGATCTTGTAAATCCAGCTGAAGAAGAATCTTAAGAATCTACACTAAAGGAAACCGGACAGGTTCTGTAATTGCTTGCTTTTAGATTAAAAATTTAAAATTGCTTTTTAATAAAAGTATCAGTAACAGTACTGATAGGAGCATCAGTTTAGAATAAAACCATTAAAATAAACTAATTCACATAGTTACATATGTGTAGAACAGAAATAGTTTTTAACTCCTTGTCTCTCTCCTTGCTGTCTGGTTATAATGGAGAACTCAATTTTGTACTATAGAAGGTTCTTCATCATTTTCAACCTGTGAGCGTGAATGTGACCACTGCTTTCTGAACGACACGTTTCTGAGGTTGGGGCAGGGAGAAGAGCAAAGGGAAGAAGTGAAGTGGCTAGAAGCCATTCTGTGAAGCCAGTTTTTCTCTTGGCGAAAGGAAAAGAAAATTCACTTGACTTTTCTATTTAAGTCTTGTACTGCTCGTCTTAGTTCTCCAGACTTTGTATTCTTTGTGAAGGGCTCATCTCTTTTGCAACTGGTTCCCTGTCTCCTTCCCATGAAACCTCTTGAGACCAGCCTTGGGTCTTGGACACAGTCTCAAGTTAGTTATGAACAAGGAGCAACAACCAGGTGGCCCACATGACAACATCCCTAAATAGCTTTATAAACGTGGCAATAGTAATGGTTATGCAGTTGGCTGTGCGCTGTACAAATGCAGCAAAGAAGATCCCTGCCCAACTGATCTAAGAGTTAAATGAAATACCAGATGCAAAAAAGCACAGAGCAGAAGAAAATCACAGTCATGGTGTGCTGTAGTCATAGAGCTTTACAAGCATCACTGTCTTTAATGAAGTTTTCTGAGGCTTCATAGTAAGGGAAATTTTTTATGAATGGAGGAGAGAAGGATGGGGAGATATTTTCACTCTATCATTTAAGAGGTAGAGCAGTTAAAATACAGAGACTGAACTGAGAAGTCATTTGCAGTTCCTGCTGTTGAATTACTGGAACGTACTGGGGTGGGGCTACAATGTATTGAGCATTAAAAATAAAGGCAAATAGGTTGTATTTCATAGAAAAAGTGACCTAGTGGTGGAAGAATGAAAAGACAGGGGTGACATGGACAAAAATTTGTAGTAGAACAGCACTCTTTGCAGCAATGTTTTGGATAAGTGGGGGGAGACTGAATATATATTGTATTTCTAAATATATGTGATTGTGAAATGCTGGTTGATCAGAGCTTGAAAAAGGAGGTTTTGGTGTGAGGATAAAGAGGAGAATTATACGTAGGAGGTACCAAGTAGAAGAATCTGCAAAACTGGCTCCCAGGTTGAGAGAGGCTAGCGAAAGGTACACGTGAAAAAAATGTATCTTTGGGTTGTTGCTTGAGTGGTAGAATGAGAAAGTTATCCTGAGTGATTAAGAAAATTGTGGAAAAATGCTGCATGATTAAAACATGATGCCTGTTTTAATTTTGTTGAACTTGAAAAGTTGGTAGCTAATCACTCATAAGAAGATGTCAAAGAGAGAAGGTGGTGATGGGTCAGGCCCAGTGAGTTGAGGTGGGACCGTGAGTTGTTTTAAGATGGTAGTTCAATTTAAATCCGCAAGTAAAGAGTACCCTGAGGTAAGTTAAAGGCAGGAGAAGAGGAGACAAAATACAAAGTATGTTGAAGTTCGCACCAAGAACCACAATAAAATCTGGACAGTTCTGTGGAAGAAACACAGTGAAAAAGAAATCATTGTAGTGCACAGTCAGAGAAGCCAAAAGAAGACTGATTTCAAGAAGAACTTAGTTGTACTGAAGGGAGCCGACAGCTCAAGGCAGGATGTGGAGTGCTGTTTCTGAGTGTAAAAAGATTAAAGAGAGAGGAGAAATAGTAGTTAAAGAGGCAAGGGGGTTGGGGCAAGCATGTTTGTGCTGTGGCGTGAGAGGATGTGAAAGCAAGGCAAAGATTAAAAGAGGGAGTAAGAACAGACACTATCGAAATCTGAAGTTATTGTTCCAGTTTTGTGATAAGGAAAATGAAAGTAAGTAGCAGGGAGGAAAGACAAAAGTTTGCAATGAAAGCAAATGGAGAGGACTGGAAGAAGTTCTAAAAACATGTCACGGTTCTTTCTTCGATCACCAGACGGTGATCTTTCTGCCTGCTGAGGATGATGAAGGTAGTGAGGTCCAGATACGGCAGGACAGACTGAATCATGGCCTTCCCATGCCCATCTGTACTGCTCTGATCCAGACTTGCCTCGTTTTCTGTCTAAGGCATTGTAGAGGGAAGCTAGGGGTTGAATTCCTTATAATTAGGCTCAGGTGCATCTGAATGTACATGTTTCTGCATGAGGCTGCTATGAGTGTCAACTAAACCACTAAAACTGCCTTTTAAAGAGAATTATCAGTGGGTTAAGCATGCCATGAACAGGTGTGTCAGCATGCCCTGAGCACACACTGGAATGAGAACCTAAAGACCTAAACACTGACTTACCCGTTTTCTTTATTCTGCTGGGGCTTAAACAGGGCAAAACTGGGACAAGTAAATGTAGAGATGAAGTTTCAGATCAAAACCAGACATTCAGTATTTGCAAAGCCTTTGTGTTCAGGGAGACAATGAAGAGAAGCTATTTGGATCACATAATTGAAGTCAGATAGCCAAAGTCATGCCTATTTTAGAAGTTTGAGTCCTTTTACGGGTGGTCTCTGGCTTTTCTTTTCACCCCTTACTTCAGAATAGATCTTATTAATGTTTACTAACTGTAGGGATGTTAATGCTCCAAACAAGTAGATGGCTAGACGCGTCCTTTCTTTTTTGCCTCCATTATAGAAAATTACCTAGTATGGCGTATCGTGAGTAACAATATTTTTGTATTGTTACATAGATAGGAGTACATTTCAGCTATATGCTATGTTTAACAATATTGCCACATTTTGCAAAGATGCGCTCTACACAAAGGAAAAACAAGTGTAGGGAAATGAGTTATAAACCCTTCCTTTTAAATGTAACACAGAAAACAACTGAAGTGTACCATGGCAAAGTGAACTGCAAGCAGTTTGCACAGCTTATACTGCATGTATTCTAACAAACACATCAAAACAGAATATAACCACTAAGTATTTAAATAACCTTGCTATCATGCAAAACTAAATAGTCTGTACAATTTCTTTATATGTGAGGTGATTCTTTCAGATGTATTTACCATATTTATTACTTTTTCCCAGTATCTCTCCTGCCTTTTCTCAAATTTGAACTCAGAAATACTTACCTGGATAAAAAAATTCCTTACATTCGTCTCCCTCTCTTAATTTCTCTGTTCCCATTTCCTATCTCATATCAGAAGCAAAGTATAACTGTATTTGCAGATTTCTCTTTTTTCTCTCCAGCTTTTCTCCACCAGCAGGCCTTTGATTTGAAATTGTAAGGCACTTAATCTTTTGCCAGCATTCTTATAAACAGATTCAGCTTGTCCTTTTGCCGTTGCTTCAGCATGTAGCCAATTTCCTCTCTTTTCTTGCAGTTTAGAAGACCTCAGATAATTCTTCCTCTGTTCTCTCACAAATATATGAAATTCTAAGTAGTCATCTAACTTCCATCACTTTCATGAGGCAATTCCATCACCACCAAATTGCAGACTTGGCAAAACATTGTCCATCTGCCTTTGAAATGATATAAGAAAGGATTGAATTTCAGAGATGCTGGTACAGACAATCTAATCTACTACGAGGCTGCTTGTCCTTTTACAGAATACCCTGTTCTTTTTTGCATATCCCAGCATGGAATGCTTAAGCTATTATTCAGCTTGGTTAAAGTCTCCATTCAATTCACCAGTGCTTCACATTTTATTTGATGAAAGACAAGGTCACTGGGATTCATAGAATTTGGCTTAAAACTGCTGATTTGCAGGAAACAATGCAGTTCTGTATAGATCTTTAGAAAGGACTGATCTGATGTCAGTATGCACTCTAACGGTGCTTGGCCGCAGCGTTAAAGGCTGCTGAAGTAGAAGTGGTGAATGCTTTTACTTCTCTTACAAACTCCTAGTTAATACCTCTGGTGGTAGGTTATCTAGGAATAGAGTCATGTGTTAATCCCTCGGGTTTAGTTAGATAACCCCTACCGAAGCTTTAAGCAGTTGCCACCTCAGATTCTTCAGACTGAATCCAGATAGATCATACTAGACATGTCTCTGTAATCCTCCCCCTGCCCCCCCACCCCCACCCCCACCCCACCCCCCTTCTTCATTTTAGGACTTTCAATCTGCAAGCTGTAAGCATACACAAAAGAATGTGGAATGTGAACAGCTGCGGTTACAGAGACATGTCTAGTAAGCAGCAATGCATGATTCACAGTGGCACTGCCTGATATTCTTTAAAAAAATATTTACCCTATCTCTTTAACAATGTGTTTTAAAGTAGGACAAGCAAAAATTCTGACTCTGTCCTGTCTCAGCGGTCAGTGTCCCTCACACAATGGCAGTACAAATATTTCTGTGTTAACTTTCAAGAGCACTAAATCCACCGCAGTCAGGAAAGGTATTAAATACTCAAAAAAGAAATACACTCAGTTGCTGGCTGTCTCAGGCTGAACAGGCGCATACATCTTTTACCCTCTGTGGCTTGTAGGCTCTGACGTAAGAGAGGCCATGTACTCCGAGGGAAGGTGTTTTCATTATGTCAAAAATAAATGGCTGAAAGCTGAAGTGTGGCTAGTGCTGAGTGTGCTTCCTTGGCAGGAGCTGATGTCATTCTGAACAGCAAAGCCCTTGAGATAGTTCAGTAGTCCTATATTATTTATTTTGATCATATAAATGTTTATTATCTGTCTCTAAAAATAGATGAAGTGAATTTAAGAATGTTGCAATGTGAATAAGTGGCAATTTGATGAAAACTCTTTTGCCAGTGTACCTACGCTGCAAGCAACCACACAGAGTTTTCTGTTATGTAAAGACTTTTTTGGGGGGTGGGGGTGTTAAGGTCTGAATGTCTGTAGGCTTACTGGCTTTGTGTACATTTGTTGTGACCATTTCATTAGTGAAATAACCCAGAGAAGAGATAGGAATCAATACAGCACTATATACAGTGTAAACAGACTTGTGTATGTTTGGAATACAGTACTTATGACCTTATCTGGTCATGCTTACCCAAGTGATAACAGCCAAAATACATAATGGGCTGTGGAGCTGCTCTAAACAGTACTGTAGACCAGGATATTTGAGTAATAATCCAAGAACTGGTAGCAATAAACATTGCTTTTTCTTGTTTCCAACTCTACCTAACTCTGATGGCTGTTGCAAGCTGAGCTCGAAGATGCTGATGTGTGTAACTGTAGCGATGGGTTTATGGTATGTATTTGAAACTGCATTTTTGTGAGGCTTATGACCTATATTGCAGTTAGTTGTGGAAAATCCTTGGAGTGGTTATGAGCAATCTCATGATTTTTCACCTGTTCTGAAATCTTATTCCTCAATTTCTGTTCTGTCTATCTAAAATTAGGATAGCACTTGTAAATACGTATTTTAGTGGGTTTTAAAATTGTGTAATCTTTTAAATACTACTGAATGTTTTAATTGTGATCCCTTATTGAACTGTGCTCTTTATTTGATATGTTGTCAAATTCCATTTCAGAGTTCTTTCTAATACTTCGTCAGACTGACACTTCTTTTGAATCTTTCTCCATCATCTTTGGCAAAGCACTTGAATGAGAACATGACAACATAACAAAATACCAAAGTCTCACTTTAAAAATCTCTTTAGCATGTTTAATACAGCAAATAATGTCTTTTTCCAACACAGAACCACTTTTCTGAGATTTTATTAGTCATTTAGCACCCTTAAAGTAAATAGTTTTTTTTTAAAAAAAAAAAAAACACCAAACCCATCTGTAACACTTTGGTCTTTTCAGCAAAGAAAAAAAAGAAAAAAGAAATCTGTGTGATTAGAAGAATAGTAGCCCCAAGGTTGCTCTCTCTTACCTGTTAAAATCCATTCCTACCAGACATAACAAGAGCTCAACTTCATGCCAAAATTGATTTGAAGTATATCTTCGCTCTTGACTTTCTCTGCAATGGCTCATTTCCCTTTTCTGTGCTTCTTTGTAATGGCCTTCTTCCAAGCTGTGAGGCTGAGAAGTCAGTACAAGCCCAACACTGATTTCAGCAGGGAACTGCAGAGACATTTGCCCTTTATTGTAGATGCAGAACATAAATTGAATCCAGGGAGAGCAGCATCCTAAAATTACCCCAGGAGTAATTTTTCTAGACCAGACATTTAGATGATGAGCATTGTTCCCTTTCTCTAAGCTTTTTTAATATCATAGAAAGTCAAGCATGTTCCTACTGTAAATATTGTATATCCCTTTTTTAAACATGGTTTTTACAAAAACCCTTTTGGGTGGCAACACAAATACAAAATACTTAGGATCCAAATTAATTCAGAAGTAGAAGATCCAATTTGGGACTTTGCACAATAAATAACTGCTGACTGTGGATTTTGATGGAGCATAATTTATCAGATTAAACTGCAGGTCACGGTGCATTTAAGGCCTCTACTTCCAATACTGGGGTTTATTGTAAAAACAATTAATTGATTAATGAATTATAGTCAGTCATTTATCATCCTAATGCAGACATTTTTTTTCTCTTAAAGTCAGAGTATTTCTCTGTCTTAGGAGTCACGCTTTCCAGAGCCCTTTTCATTTTATTTTGTTAGTTTAGAAAGGGAGCAGGCAGACCTCAGAGCTGCGCGGTAGGATGTAACCTGTCACTTTCTCTACTCTACAAAGGCAAAAATCACAGACAACTCTTTCATCTGCGGGGAGGGAGGTATTACAAGCCTAAACCAGAATCCTGAGTGCATTATTGTCTTTGCCAAATTGAATAAAGGAATTGTATTCAGAAATAGTTTACGAGACTTTTCACAGGAGTTAAGAGCCAGCCAGTGTTGCCAGAATGTGTTTTTAGTAACAATCAAAAATTCCTCTTAGCTTCCATCCGTTAAGAAAGACATACCCGCTAAACACCACGTACCAATTACCACTCTTACAGAACACAGCGATTAAATTGGAACATTATTGTTTTCCTGGAAATAGTTTGTTGGAGCTAGATCCAGAGAAGAGTTTCAGCATCATCATAATTGCTGCTGAAGCACGGTTCCTGTTTGATAGCATGTGTATTGCCAAGGGGCACACACAGGCCCACATCCAAAAGGCATTTAAGCAGCATGACATTAAACATGGTAGTAACTACGCTCAAACCCAGTCATTATGTCAAAAATCTACAGCTCTTGTTTGTTTCCTTACACAAGGAAGAGTTGGGTGCATCAGAATGGAATCCAGAGCACACAGAGCAATTGCATCCAGTTAACACGAAATGCTGAAGATAAAGATGTATGCAAGCAACATCAGAAGCTGTAGGGGAAGCATTTGCTACTCAGCGAATAAAACCAGCTCCACATCTCTTTAACTTTTAATCTCGGTGTGTGGTTTATGTATGGCTTTTTTTACCATGTTCCTGATGTCTCAGAAGAAACAATAAGAAACTCCGTACACTGTGGAAGGCTTCTACAGCCCCCCAAATCTGTTTCCTGATGCTTCCCATTCTCCTTGCCCTCAGCAGAGCAGAATGATAAGATATGTTTAGACCAGGAGACTTACAATTTTGAGAGATACTGCCTGCTTGGATTTTCCCTACTCAGGTCATTATTTCAGCACTTTCTCAAGCAAAGGACTTTTTTTTTTTTTTTTTTTTCTTCCCTTAAGTAAGGTCACTTTTTGAGTGTGCTAGCATTTCAAAAATGCCAAACCACATCTAGCTATTCTTGAGAGCGTTTAGCAACACTGGTTAAGACAGAGATTCACAGCATCCATAGATCACTTGGACATTTTTGTCAGTGGTTTGTATTTCTCCCCATACAAATGTTGCTGTAATTTTTTTATGCTTGGAAATCCAGCATGAAGTCATTGCGACTGAACTGGACTTTAATATATTAATGGTTACATCATGAAGTTTATTCTCTCATGTTGGGGAAACATAGGTAAAATATCTGTAAAATCCTTGATCTCTTTCCGTGTTTCATGTCATAAAGAAGTCAGCACAGTAGATTGGACCAAGAAGCAAACAAATGAAGTTTGAGTGAAACCCTTTCTTCACCTTTTCTAAATTATATTTGTAGTCCAAATATTTGAAAAGCTCCATTATTATGTTGGCATACATTGTTGCTAATAACAGCTTCCAATGGAGAGCTGGGCGTTTAATGCAACTCTCACATTTTTTAAATAGAAAATGGGAGTCACATGGAAATGCTAAATATATCCTAAATAAATAATTGAAATTTGCATATCATAGGGAAGTGTCTGCCATAGAGAGGCTGATTATAATGAGATTTATTACACAGGGAAAACATTTTTATATGCTGATTCAATTAGCTTTGAAAACTTGCAGTAGCGTGCCAGTTTTGCTTATTGCCATTATTTGCTTCCAAGGCAGCATATTCATTGACTGTGTTCAGGATCAGTCATAGGACCGGAATTAAAGCATTGTCTCTGCAGAGGCAATGTGGATACACCCTGGTGCTTAGTTTTCTTGCAGTAAGGGTTATGGCATCAAGTCTTTTAGTTTCGGCTCTTTTAGGGCTTGTTCCGTCATTGTTACAAAGTTTTGCCATTGGATTTAGTCAGACTGGACTGAAGATTACTTTGGTATCCCACAGAGTTTGCAGAGATTATTAAATATTTTCAAATAGCATATGATTGTAGATTGAGTTATTAATTAATGCCAGATCCAGTGCCCTTTGAAATCAATGTGGTAGTTTTAAGGCTCTGAACTTCAGACCACATACTCAAAGACAAGGAGGTATGTAAATGTAATGTGATTCCCTGTCCAAGATTAATACAGGCTTCTGATCATATCTGTATGAAATATTTAGATCCTGGTCTAAAGCACTTCAGCACTATTTTAACATTAAGCACATGAGTTGCCATCAGGCTGTTTGGGCTTAGAATTAGCCATGAAGCTGAGTACTTAGTGATCAAGAAAGTTCTAAAAGTAATACTTAAGACTTTTCTTTTGGTTAAGAAATATTTTCAAATAAACTTCCCTCTCTAATTCTCAAATTCTGATGGTTTGCTAGGTCATTTGAAATGCTCTCCTTCAAAATTACTCACTCAGAATAATAAGACTCTTTATATAAAAGTGGCCTATTATCATAAATGAATAAAACTCAACCTCTTAACGCAAGTGGAGAAGATTGTATGAAGAGTAGATCTCAGTCATGTACAATATCTCCTTCAAACATGGGGAATTTTTATGAAAATGACAGTACTTCAAAATTCTCTTTCCTTAATCTTTGCTAAAATTACTTGATTTATGCCATAAATCACTTCTTCTAACTACCTAAGGTTACCTACTTTAAATGGTAATGAGCTTTATGTTTAAAACTTTACAGGATTGCTGGTAGGTAATTCTAGAAGAACATCTTAAAAGAGAATTTGGGGCTCTAAGCATTACGAAATAGAATGAGCTATTTAAATTAACAAGCAAGCTGTTAGTCAGATTAACAATTAGTGTAGTGAAAAAAATATCATAGTTAGACAAACTTCATTAATGTGTTGTAGCAGAAACATCTATTTCAACAATTTCTTGATCATTAAAACTCTTTGAATTCTACCTTGTCTCTTTAGTCTATAAAAACATGTAAACTTATACAGCATCAGGGCAGAAGAGGAGGGGATGAATGTAAATCTGAACTATTTGTAGCTTGAACTAGATGAAAAACAGACAAAAAAGAGAGGTAAAATCATTTTTTTCCATTTTCCATTAGCAAAACACATACAGCTAGTCTTGTTTAACTATGTCATGGGATAACAAACAGATGGGAAGAAGAAAGTTTGAATTAAAAATATAACCCCAGTAGTTATCTGTTTTTCAGGGCAGAGGAGGGAGTGACTATTACAGAAGCCTCCTGGGTAACATCACACTAAAAACTTCCCATCTGCCTGTACAAAAGTTTGATAATACTCAGCTAGATCTTGAAAACCTCTGTCAGTTATGCTTTATACGGGTGACAATGCCAAGTACTTAGTTTTAAAAAGCTCATCTGTCAGTCTAAGGTTATAGACTCCTGTAAATGTGCAAATAATAAAAAAAAAAGAAACGTGCTGAACGTATGACGCAAACTTGCTTGTCTTGAACAAAATGGGACATATATTTAATCTAATGGCAACACGTGTTCTGGTGAACAAAAAAGGCCATCCAGGCCTTCATGGTGATACTCATTGTTTTATGATAATTTGAGCTTTTGGCTTTTCCATTGCTCATTACAGAACCATGTTCCCAGACTGTGCAGAGAAGAAAAGGGGGTGTGTTCAACTCTGTGCTTTTTTTCCTTTGAGAACTTCCAATGGATATAGCACTTGTGAAAAGCATTTAGCTTTTCTCCACATCTAGTAGGGTTTTATTCTCCTTATTTGTTCTCTTAGTTAAAATCAACTGCTCGTACATTTTTCTATACTGGAGCATCCAGAATGCTGGCCCAAATTCTGTTTTTCCAGTGATTCTGGTACTTGCACCTTTTGCCTTTACACTTATATTATTTAGCTAAGCGTTATCTTAGTTGCCAATGTGTGTAAGAAAACAAGAGTCATGCAATATGTTTCTCATACGCTGCTAACTACTCCAGAGAGAGAATATCAATGTATCTGGTAAGGCTAGTATCACTGACCCAAATCCATCAACCATTAACACAGTTTTGCCAACATAAAAAGAGGCAATATTTAATATAAACAGTTTCCACTCTGAAATTTGCTACCACAACAGCCCAGCCTCCTGCTCCAAACAAACAAATGCTACCTAACAAAATAGCAGTTAGTGTAAAACTGATAGTTTGGCAGGATGTGATACAACCAGATCATCTTTTCCAGGTCATATGCTCGTTATTGCAGAGTTTGAGAAGGAAAGTTTTCCTGTGTAGCAGGTAGGGAATACCTATTAGTGCACTGATTGTGTTTAGTTGAAAGAAGTGGTTTGTTTTGGTAGCCTGAGTGTGCTTGTGCAGATTTCTTCCCTACAAAGTAAAACCTGTTGGCTTTTGCTGGAGGGGAAAACACAGGCTTTATGGCCCATTATGGAAAGCGTTGCAGTTGGTTAAGATGCTGTGAGACAAGAGAAGGTTGTATAACTGAGTATATCAGCTTGCAGTGAATCTCTAATTCTTCATCAGTAGATTATGTAAGGTTAGTTATGTCTCTCTTCTCAGTGAAATCCCAAGGCTCTGCTTAGTCTTTTGTGGCATTGAAAATCCATGTGATCTATTATCAGATTATCCTTGAAAGAGTACTATATCTTTCACTCCTAGAAATAAGCAATCTGCTCTCTAGCACTCACCATTACAAGGAGTCATTTATTACAGCAGAACTTTGTCATTCAATTATGCTTTTGTATAGAGCACATGGCCAAAAATCTCAATCACAAATGTCTAAAGTTGGTTAAAGAAGTTGTCGGTTTTCCAAACTTCAGAGATGCTGATCCAGTGCTGAGGTGCCCGAGTGCCGATGCTTGTGGCAGAGAGGAGCCCACCGCAATCCTTTGCAGATTTCTGATCCTTTTGCTTTCTTGTTTTTCAGGCTGTGAACATTCTCTCATGGCATGTGAAATACTTTTCCCTCTTTTCTAAGTTATTTTCCTCAGCATGCAGTGAACTGATAAAAGTGAAAAATATTTAGCTAAAGCTTTAATTACTTTAGCCTACTTATTATGTTCAACACCTTGCTGTATGCCTCGTTTCAACTTCTTTTGATCCGCGTTTTCATGAGAAAAACTGATTATAGGTATTACAGGTAGGGACCTGACTAGCAGTAAGAGACCTGTGGCATAGCAGCAAACCTGTCAAATTTGTAACCTAGTTGTTCTTATGAGATATGTTTTGTTATGCTATGTAGAAAAGGATTTAAATAACTGATCATTCCTTTCCCCAAATAGGTCACTTTTCTTTTAGAGTTAACTGTAGCTAGCAGTTATAGTTTAACGGCGCTATGCCTGAGACAGGAATTCCTCATGTTTCTGTATGCAGTGAATGATGTTAGGGATAAATCAATGTGTTGACATAGCACGATACTGGCAAAGCTAATTGAACCTGTGTAGCCAGGGTCTGGCTTTTGTTGAACTTCATGAAATCCACTAGCCAGGAACTATTTGTTCTTGCAGCTAGCCCATTCCTTTCTTTACCCACAGGCAAAGGAAAAGAATATCATAAAGCAATGGGAGGATGATGTAGAAAAGGTAATTGCATCTGTTCTGTTCGTTCCCAGAGGCTCAGAAGGCAGGAACAGAAGCCTCCGTGGCATGAAGTTTGTCTTTGAGAGTAGATACCCTGGAAAGAGAGAACAAACCCTCAAAATGGCATTGCTCAGGAAGGAAGCTTTGGACTTCATCTCCTTTTGAACCATCTGCTACTGTGTATCCTCTCAGCTTTTACTACTTCCCTCTTCAAGTCACTGCAGAATTTATTGTACACCTTGCCCTTGCCTGCTGACTCTGCTGTGGGGTCAGTGGTTGGCTAACATATGCAAGAGGCTGTTAAACACAGTACAATGGAGACAAATCTCCTCAGACCAGCAGTAAAAATGGTGCACAATCAGGATTTATATTAAAAAGAAAGGGTTTCAATCTATTTCAGCAACTTGGATCATGATTTATTTGTATTTATACTAGAAATAAGACGTATCCAGATGAGGTGTTGATCTTTCAGTATAACTACTAGGTCAACAGTATTATTAAGTCTTCTCTGTAACGTGATACTATAAATGTGGCCTGATTTTATATAATTGTTCCTATTTTATGAAATGCAAGTTACTTCTATTTGTCATTGTCTTGTGTAAAACTCCCCTCATTCAAATTGTGTGTCATCCCTTTCCTTTCGTACTGAGAAACATACTCCATTAACTGTCTGGCTCCTGCGACGGTTACTGGTTCTCAGTGTTTCTGTAGTGCTGGTGCAGCAGTTGCTCCTTTCGTGACTCCTTCTCGAGTCCTAAAATACTACGACAGGGTAGTATTTGAACAGGTTATTTCTGCTAAACGTTGATTGTTGTTTTCCAAGAAGAAGTGAAAGGTCACATAAAGCAGTGGAATTCTCCTCACTGTACTATACTGGGAACAGTGTCCTGCCATTCCTTCCCAAGTATCCTGTTTGACTCTGGCAGCAGAAGACCATTATTAGAGAGGGGCAATGAAGGTGTGACAGCACCTTGGGCAAGCTACCAAGTGCATGCAAAGGTCAGCTAGTGGATGAAAGGGGAGTGCAAGAATTAAATGGAGGGAACTGCCAGTGTTATGCTGATGTTTTCATTAAGAAAATCACTGAATACATGGAACAAGGCTGACATATACAGTGGTAAAAATCATTACACAGTGTGTACTGCATGTTTTCCTGTTAAATCAGCATATTGTACAGCTGTGATAAAGGGGACTGTAATCATTGCACAATAGCGGTGATACAAAATTGTTCATTGACTCAGCTTTTTCTCCATTATGTGAAATACATTATAACTGGCCATGTAAGTCAGTTTATTTCATTACGCATCTTTCCACCTCTATACATATCATGGCTGTAATCATCCTTTTGAAATTATTTTCTCAGATATTGCTCAGATATACAAATCACTCACCTTTCCTCTATCTTTCTCTTAAACAGATATGTTCACTAAATTACTTTAATCTGACATCACACGTTTTAAAGTCTGGTTTTAGTTATGTAGCTAGAAAATTTTGCTGCAGTGACGCTTAATGAGAGTAGTTGTTCATCAGGCCTGAGCGACTGGTAAATCCATCACGGACAGCAGTGTGGTGCATTTCTGCATTCAGTAGTTTAATATGCACATGGAAGAGTTGACTCCTCATTGGACTCATCCAAATTACACCAGTTTGGCAATATGGAGAGGTGATGAAAGGCTAAAACAGCCTTTGGAAATGCTCCCCACTTTGGAGTGTTCTGGGGTTACAGGCAGGCCCGGAGTGGTCAATTATCTGGCTCTTCTGGACAGGTGGATGGCTCGTAAGGGACACTCACAGCCAGAATATGAATTAGAGTAGTTCTAAACTTTCTCTAATTGATGCCAGGAGTTCAACAGGTTCCCAGGCAACCTGAAAATACAAGGAATACAAAGGTGGTTCGGAAAGTTTGGTAGTAAATTTCCCTCCTCTGGAACTCAGCAACAAAATTCATGCCGAGTTTGAGGGTGTCCAAGTGGGAGGCCAGATTTAATGCTTGGCTTTAAATCTTGGAAGGTGCTTGTAGCACTGAGCCAACAACCCTTGGGGTATGGCACATGGCCTGTTCATTTCAATTTCACATCCTTTAAGTTTCATTCCTTCTACTGTTTCTTTGCATTGGAAGGTCCATTTGACAAAGAATGGTATTAAAACTAATGTCCATCCAAAGACATAAAGAGGAGCTTCAAACACTGATCAGTTATATTTTACCACGCGCTGATGGGATGTGCTGTAATACTGCCTTTCTACAGACCGCCAAAAAGGATACGAGAGGAATGCTGGTTCTGCAGCACTAATATTTGGCTGTGGCTGTGAAATTACCTCTTTGAAGGGGGAAACAAGTCAAATGGAGATGTTTAGTGAAAGGATAACTGTGACCACTTAGTGTGGTTGACACTCCTCCTTGCTATTACTGCTCTGTGAACGATCCGCCCAGCCTCGTCATGCTCCCCACTCAGCCAGCAGCTGTGGCAGCAAAGCAGCAGTGGCGCTTTCACAAATCCTGTTTGGCTTTTGGGGCAAGGGGGTGGTAACAAGCAGCTGGGGAAAAGTGGTGTCCTAAATTCTTCCAGCTGTTTCTACAGTCATGTGTGTAAGCACGTAAGAAGGTCACACAAGGGAACACTCGTAGTTAAAAATGCTCTGCATGGGAGAAAAGGGGAATCCTCGCTGATTGCAGTGTCCTTACTCAGACCCTGAAGGAGTGACATGTTTCCATCCAGGATCCCGACTCTTCCCAAAGACTCAGGAGGTTGAGCACTTGCAATGTAAAGCCTAGAACTGTCAGAGTATTACCTACCCTTTCAGTCAAATAAGCTTTCTCAGTTCAACCCTGTTTGCTCATCACCCACCAGTTTACTTGCAGGCTTTCTTTTGGAGTACACCAACCAGTTCCTTTTAAATAAAACCTGGATGTAGTTCTGTGGGTAGCTCACTCTAGGGACAGCTTATTTTCAAATGTATGTGAGACCTTGGGATCTTTGTTTACATGGTCTTCCCACACTGTCTTGGCAAACCTTGCACCCTAAAATATCTTCATATGTCACATGCTGTACTCACAGCATACAATATAGACTCTTGGCATCATGTTAAAAAATACCTTTCTGGCAGATTGCTTTAAGGTCGTTATTTTGTATGTTTTGAACAGCAAAAACAACTCCCTTTTTTCAGGGTGGATATTGAAGTAGCAAATGGGGCCAGAAGGATTAAATCCGAGCACCGCGCAGTGTGGGCTGCAGTACACTTTGGGCATAGTTAGTTCCTTACTAATGGAGTTGAACCCCAAGGAAATGTAGATGCAAGCTCACTGTACCAGATGGTCTGAAGCCAGCGAATGTTTTCATAGTGTAGACGTAGCCTTTATCTTCTTATGTTACCAAGCAAGGCCAAGGTCATCAAAAAGGTCTGTTTTGGGGCTGAAAATAGATAGAGGAGTTTCTGAGTTCTAGCCACAAAACTTTTCTTTTTTTGAGTTAGTTTCTTTTCATGTGATGTTTCTTTTTATGGCGTCAGTTCAGTTTACCTCCAAGGAAAAATAAGAGGATATACCAAAGGATATGGCCTTATTATTTTATAAAAGATTAAATGAATGAGGAATATGGGAGAAAAGCTCCATATTTTGAACTTTATCCTTCAGATAAAATTCAAGTACGTACTGGTAATTTACTGGATCTGCTATTTCTGATAAAAAGATCACAGAATGAAGAAATGAATCATTCTGTTGCTCTCGATGCAGGATGGGCTTAACAGGTGCCGCTGGTGGGGCATTTACTAATGTTGAATTCCATGAGCTACAGTCTAGCTGAAACAGGGATTTCTAACTTACTCCACTGTAGTCCTGGGGGCAGAGTCCCCTCCATAGGTACTGGAGTGTAGTCCATGTAGTCAGAAAGGAAAAAGCATCATTGATCCGACCCACTGTCAGTATAATAAAATTACTATCTGCAATAAAACAAAAAAATGCTAATGTTTTTTCTTCTGTTCTCCTGGGCAGCACAACAGTAATAGATTGATAATAGTCAAATTATCTGTCTCCTAAGGAATTACATTTGTAAACAAATACATTTCCTGTATTTGCAGATGCGATGTCAAAACCAAATGATGCACTGACGTAAAAGACGTATTCTAGGATGTATTTCTACCAGTCCTACTGCTCCAGAAATTCTGTTTTTAGAGTCTGCCTTTTGTTTCCGTTTCTCCACAGTTGAAATGTCTTCTGTTGCATTTGCTTTCCTATTTTCAGCAGTTTCTGTGACAGTGTCACATAGTCATTTCTGTTAAATGATCGTAATTGTTAGCTTGAGCTTGTTAGGTGCTTAACAAATGTATAGCCTACGAAAATTAACAATGTGAAAAACTGAATAATGCATTTATTTTTATTTCTGTATGCTTTGAAAAAAATGTGCTGTTACTAACCATTTTCAGTTAAAACATGAACACTTAAAAAAAAGAGAGGGGAGCTGAATTTAATATCTAGAGTAGAATCAAGTGGGAATTAATTCAATACGGATAATATACTTTAAAAAAGCTAAATGCCTGTTACAATCCGAGCATTTTACATTCATGATATTTTTGTTACAACAGTAGTTTCACTTGTAATAATTGAAGTACGTGGGTTGCAGCTAGTATGCATGTATACATTTTTATCGTATATACATTTTTATAATAAACCTATAATCAGAAAGTCCAATTGCTTGAAGTATTGAAATAATCATTCTAACTGATTCAGGAAAGTCCTGGTGATGGTGACTAGGTACCGTGGTTAGAGCCATACTATAAATCCGTAAGAGCAAGACAGGTAACTGAAGGAGGCGAAAGACTCCTCAGTGTAACGAAATGGCTACTGCAGGTAGCAAGTGGCCTTTGAAGAAATTCCAGGAGCTCCTGGGAGAGGCTAAGTTGCATCTTGTAAAGATAATAGGAAATAGTATCCAGTAAGTTTTAATAATGGGCAATTTTAAATAGGTTTTTTTTTTACCCAAGGTCATACTTGTAATATGTGATGAGAAGTGCTAAATATGGAAGCTTTATATCAACAAGCTTGTTTTGTTTCAGAAACTTTTCCAAAGGCTGTCAAACCCTTCCAAATGGGAAATAATCACCCAATACTAATTACTACCAAAAAAATGAAATAACCCAGCATTCGAATGCTGTTTTATCTGGTAGATCTCGTCCCTAAACAGATAAAACAGTTAGGGTGGTGCTTGAAACCGAGTCACTGTCCAGATTGTGCAGCACACTGTCTGATTTCCCTGAGCCTTTTAAAGAGATGTATCTCTCTGGTATAGATCCCCGTGGTCTACTTACAAAGAAATTTCATTACCATGCTGTGCGGTCCTCACAGTGCTGAAAGTAAAATATTGGATTGACAAGCACTCGTTGCAGAGGAGGGCTTATTGATGATGGAAAGACTGATTCAATCTCTAATCCTGAAGAACGACCTGCCACCTGGAGTGATAGTATACAGATGGGTGCAATCTAAACTCTCTTTCCGCCTCAAGTTGCATTTGGCTGTAGATTAACAATGTGATTCCATATAATGAAGATGGTTGTTTGGTGCAGTGGCAATTTTCCATTACTGACATGCCATGTCAACAGTTCTGACAAAGCTGTAAGGACAATGTTTAAATGTGCTACATCTGGCTGGGACGGTTGCCAGGTTATTAACAGCCCCATTAAAATTACCTGCTGAGATCTCCTTTGGTAGAAGAGAACATGGAGCACTGTTTCCCCTCCAACTCTATGCAGGCATAATAACAGTCCGGTAGCACAGACTTGGAATAATACAGTGTTATGGTAGTGGTAGCAGCTTTTTTACAGTTTTATTTTGGTGAGGGAATATTTTATAGCTTTAATTGTATCAAATCTAAATTCTGTGGCCTTACTCAGGGAGATATCCTGTTGAAGTCAAATAACAATTTCACTTTAGGGTGGAGTTACATTGGTAGGTCTTGAGTTTATTAATGATATTTCCAATAAAAATACTCTGAAGATGTATGCATACATACAGACATTTTTTAAAGCGATATATGAATGTCCTTTTAATTATCCTTTTTTTCCCCCTGTTCCTCCTGAATGGCTATGTAACACTCCCAGTGAAGCATACATAATATGAAAGGGGTTTAAGGCATTTTTCTGAGTAAGAGTAAAGGGCCACGCTGTCCCAGAGGACGCTGCAGAAGGCACAGCACATTTTGTGGTGAGACTCCCCCGTTCCTTTTGAATGCAGAGGGACCACTTGCCAGTATAATGACAAATGGGCTTGTGATCCTAGCTCTCTATAAGCAGTTTTTAGTTCCAAGTTGAAATATTCCCTCTAAGGTCAGTTCCTGAATGCTGCAGAAGGTTCTTGCGCTCTCTCTCTTACCAATCCGTATAGCACCTGCCATAATCTCTTCCAAGCTGTGTCTCTTCATGTCTGTCCAAGGGATCTCTGCGTCCTGAGATCTCAGCAGCTACCCGCTCCCCATCCCTTACAGCCTGTGAAGAAAAGCCCATGGCTTGTGGTGAGGTTACCTGGCAGTGCACTGCCTCACCAGGTGTGCTCGGGAGGGCTATGCTGGGGACAACGTGGTGTCCTGATGACTATGCCTCAGCCACCCTTGGAACACATCTTCTCTCTGCTGACACCAGGTGTGAGCTTCAGGATGACTTCAGGCTTAGCTCACAGTGTGCAACATGAAAAGGAGCTCGAATGCGGTCATCTTAGCTCATTACGGGTATGTGATCAACAGTGTCAATAAAGAACTGGGGGGCATTTCACATCTGATTATTACAGATCCCATTCCTGGGATGCTGTAGTGAGAAAATTCATTTCTCTGCAGCCTGAAGAAAAATACAAGTCTTTGAGTGCCTTTGTGTCAGAGTGCGCAGGCTTTAGTCTGTGTCTCTCCTGCTTCAACTGCCTGAAAAAGTGGAAGAATTTTCAAAAATTTGGGCCAGTGCAAGGGCTCTTGATATCTATTGCACATGGAACTTGCCACATGTGGCAGAAATAGAAGACTAAGTTCAGAATGAGCAATATGACTTCATGTCTGTTGTGCCGTGTGTTTTGCCTGCTGCTGCTGTACCAGAGAAAAGGGATGCGGGAGTAACTTGACCTCGTTCTGACCATGGCTGTGTTCCCAAGTCCTCGGGGCTGTTACAGCCACATGAAGAATTCTTATTCTCCTGCACTGCAGAATAGGGAGATAAAATACACATCTATGACAAAGCCTGGAGCAAAAGGAGTGCAGTTTTGCACCTGTATTCTGCATACAAGTCTGCTATGGATACTCCGAAACATGTATTACCTCTTATTTTAAATTAATTGTTTTAAAAACCTGTGCAGCTCTTGGACTACCATGGTATGAGTCATAGTAATATACATATTACGCATGTTTTGCAGGACTTAAGAAGGAGTCATACATGTACAAAGTAGGTGACATGAAGAGTTCTGTGCAAAGACAAATGGTAAAATAGATACATATTTCAATTTGTGACTTGGAGCTTGGTCTATGCCATGTAGTGGATGTTCTGTGCTTTAGAAGTAAGAAATGAAAACCCACAAAAGCTAGTCATTTCGTGGTGTTCAGTGACATTCAGGTTCATGCTTTCAACTGTCTTATTGTGTGGTGGTAACACAGAAGTAGAAACAGCATGCGGTCTGAACTGTCAGTCTTGGGAAAGGGATGGTCAGTCTCACAAGTGAGCTTTTTTAATTTGTCTTATGTTTTATTCACATAGTGACATGGGTGTAGGTCTTTCGATCCAGCTTAGGAGAAGAAAGGACTAAGAAAAATAATGAAAGAATGTAGTAAAAAATCTAGCTTTCCCACCTGTGATGGTGACTGAACATCCAACTGTGCTCTGTGCACGGAGTATTGATTTAAAGAGGCACCATCGAGTTTAAATGATGGGCTAGTTCCATAGCAAGTCTGCAGAAATCTTTTACATGACTTTGTGGGACTTGTATCTGTCTATATTAGCAATTTAGCCTCATACTTTTAATGCAAGTTTCTTTTACTTAGACTGTGCTAGAACTAACAAATTACATTATGTAAACTGGAAAAGTAAAAAAAAATGTTATGCTGCTATTTTTATTCTAACTACCACTAATTTTCTCATTTTAAAATGGATATAGTCAATCATAGTCTATTTCACTTTCATATTCCAATATTTGGAGTAGATATTTTTTTAATCTTTTCTAAAACTAGAAGTACTTTACCTTCTGATGGAGAAGGAGGAATCATCTATATCCATCTCAAGTGTATTTCAATTAACTGTTTTTTATGAAACTCATTTGTATAGAAATTAATATTTGAGACAAATCTGATTAAATAATGTCTCTAGGGACACATATATAAACCAGAATATTGCAAACTTGGTTTGGTTTTTCTCCTAGAGAATCTGCACATTGTTTTAGAATATTCACCCTAAATTACATGGTTGCATTAGTTGCCTGGTAATATTGTACTACATAGGTATAATAGTACCTGTGTTTAGATACTACTCATAGTCCTGGGTATATAAGATGAATGGTACCAGTCCTATTAGTACACTATCTACAGCCAGATAATTCCTTTCTTTTAAAATTAATACTGTCCCTATTTTTCATAGTAGGTCAGACATCATTTTAATTTCTTTTTCTATCCCATCTCAGACACTGATAACTGATGATGGCTCTCTTACATTTCAGGGTCCTATTGTAGTTTCAGCTGTCTTTTTCTTTCTTCTTCAATGAGTTTAACTCTTTGAGCTCTCTTTTCTTTGCCATTTCCCTTCACTTTTTGTTACTTAGCCTTTAGTCAGCTTTTCACCTTGCTTCATCTTGCTCCTTTTCATTGACATGACCGTTGTAGTTCTGGATCAGTTCCCACACTTACAGTCTTAGTCATTGTCTATTCTCGATGTGAGACTTAGCTGACCCTTCTCTTCATGGTCTAATAGCTGGAAGTTTCTCTTCTTTAATAATTAGTTTATTTTGTCTTAAATCATCCTGTCTATTGAGCTCTGTCTTTTGTCATACTTCTACAACCTCTAATTTATCTACATAAGATCTTCTCTCATGTGATTTTCTTACCTTCTATTCTAAGGTTATGTTTATACTCGTGACTAAGCCGTGTAATGGACTAAAGCCAAAGTTCATGTGGATCCACATATCTATATGGCTGGTAGGATGCAAATGTCCCTGCATTTAGTAGTCACACACTGTCTAAAAATCCTTGCTTTCCTTGTAGCAAGTGGTGCCTGACCCCACTAGAAGAGGTTATCTGAAATATCTTCAAGAGCAGATGGGATATCTAGTAGCAGCCATTCAGGCAGAGCTGTGTTCTTCCAACGTACAGGAGTGTCACCACCTTAGTTTAGCACTGGAGTTGAGTAAGCCTGACTACTAGGGTTGCCTAAAGACAGTGCCTTAATATGTTTTTGTAAAATGGGCCAAGACTTTGTAGAATACTTTAAGTATTGTACCATCTGAGGTATCATCTTTTCCTCTGTATATTGATTCTGGCAGCCTTTGAACTAGAGGGAATTACAGGAGAAAGCCCCTCCTTTCCAGCCTCGAAATAGAGACCAGGTAGAAATCTCGCTTGGCATAGGTTTTTATCGCATTTGTTTGCTTGCTTTCTCCTTGATTTCTCTTCCTGCTTTTCTCAGCAGCTGTTCTGACATCTTCCTTGCTTTGCTCCTGCCTTCTTTTTTTCTTCCTTTTTCCCTTCAGATACAAAAAAATCTCATTTCACCTTTCCATCCACCATACAGCATGTAGCAAACTTGGATATGTCAAGTCTCTATGAAGCTGTTACAAGAATAAATGCTCCCAGGAGTTATGTTATTATGTAATTTCCAGGTGTTGATGGGAAGAAAAATACTACAAGTGATGGTAGGACCCAGACATACTTTTGCAT
Source organism: Microhierax caerulescens (assembly GCA_035590215.1). NCBI lineage: Eukaryota > Metazoa > Chordata > Aves > Falconiformes > Falconidae > Microhierax > Microhierax caerulescens. The sequence goes on from JAVJGJ010000001.1 coordinate 9,185,897, forward strand.
AGGTTTCCATACCAGTAAAGTTTGTGAACATAATGAGTGTGTTGTAGATCAGTCATTAAAAATGCAAAACACAAAGAATTGTCAAACAGCTTCGATGGCCTGATTAAGAATTCAGTTAAATGGGAGGTTAAGAAATGAATGCTTTGTTTTACTTTAAAGACATGCAAAAAAAAGATATTTAGGAAATACACTGGTGAAGTAAACTGAAAATACTGACTGCTTTCATATCTAGAAATTACTTCTGTGTAAGCAGGAAAGCTATTTTGATGACCCTCAGGCTTCATAGTTACATAACAACTTAAAAGAGACTGTTAGGGCAATATCTGAACGGAAACACAGGCCAACATGCAAGAGCCACATCATGGAGGTTAACAACTGTAGGAACTAAGTGAGAACTGTTAATGTCTAGTCTGTGTTAGACTGTATAAGTTTAGATCTTAAAGGCCTTGAGGAAGCCTAGGGTGGTGATTTAAAGGTTTCTAGAAGTCCAAGATTCTGGAGTAGTCATTCAGTGATAATAGAGAGAAACTTCCTACTGAATTTTAAGATAGGTTTTGATGCGCCTCCCTTTATTCCTGTGAGCAACATGCACTTACCTTACTCCTTTAACACTTTTCCAGGTAACCCGTATCTGACTTCCACGTAGCTAGTCTTTGAAATTAAAGCCTCAAAATTGCGTATCACAGTTTATGTTCGCTGGACTTCAGGTACTCTTATCTTCCCTTTTAACACTTGAGAAAAAGCAAAACAAAAGGTAAAACTAAACACATGGCAGGCAAGCAATGAATACAAGTTAGGAAGGAATTTATTTTCAACTGAAAGGTACATATATTGGAACAACAGTTTTCATTAACTGCTCCCCCTGCTCACCCCCCCACCACCACCACCACCCCCAGTGTGATCTCAACCCTGCTGTGATTCATGTTTCCTGGGATTCTTCCTCTTTTTCTATTGTTTGTGTAGCGTTAACTCCACAGCTGAGCAATTCTCTGCCCCTGAGGTTTATATTTGCCATGAGAGATATGGGTGCCAAACCCCATGCTGCTAGAATTCCATTATTACCATCCGTCACTTTTCAAAATATAATACAGATTCAGCACCCATCTTTTTTGTTCTGGATGTCCACCATTGTAGTGTTTACTACTATATTTAGTACCTCCCAAGGTCAAACTCAGATTCACCTACCCATGCCTCTGGAGCATCAGCTAAGACAACCACGGTCAATGACCCTAGATTGCCATCGAGACAGCCTCTCAGTGTTAATATATTATGATGTGTCAGGCACATTTCTGTATAGGCCTTCAGTGTGGGTTACCTGATATCTGTCTGTCCCAAGAGTAATTTTGACAAGAATTCAGTACATGAGAAAACTACATTTATTTTTTTTACCAAATACAGTTATCTAACAGATTTAATAATTCAGGACAGAAAAATAAAACTTCTGCTTTTAGCACTTTATTTCTCTGAATAGATACCAAAATTTTGCTCCTACTTCTGTGTTTATTTCTATTCCGTTTCCCCTTGGTCTCTGGAGAAGGCCTTCTTGCCATAGGTCTTAACACAGTCTTACCTTTCCTGTGCCCTTGCTCTGGTTTAGCTGCATTCAGTGTGCTGGCTTAGACCTATGTCTTCTTCACAGGTACACCTCTCCTGACATCCTTTCTTACATGTCCATCAGCAATTTCAGCATCTTCCCTGTCATTCAGGCTTACAAATCCTACGTCAGTTTTGACACTGTCTTCCTTCTTTCCGGAGCAAGTTGTCACTCTATCATATCGCTTTTCTCTGTCTACCTCTATCTTCCCTCTTCTACTTCTGTGACTGGAACCGTTGTTCAGGATTTAATCTTCTTTTGTCTCAGGTACTGCAGGTCTAATGCCAGCTTGGATCCCCTGCATTTGTCCCAAGGGTATCCAGGAGACCCCTCTCACCCTTGGCACTGGTTGTCCTCCCTACGCTGCATGGTTTTTGTCTCCCACAGCTTTCAAATGTCTTGTGTTTTGATGGAAGTTGTCGCAATATGGGACTGAAAACTGGCAGCAGAGGGCAGAGGCAGAGGTACTGCGACTCTAAGTAAATGTGTAGTGAAGACACAATAAACCCAGCGAGCTTTTATTGTCCAAGAAGCCCATGCAGGTTAAGTGCTCTCCCTGAATCATCTGAGTCAGCCTGCATCACTGGCCGGGTGTTTTCCTCCATGCTGTGGGCAACAAGATCCTTGATGGGATCACTGGATCAGCTTCTCTGACCAGGGAGAGATCTGTGCTGTTCCCTGGTCTTGGCTTAGGCAGCAGATTACTTGCACTTCCTGAGTGTTTTGAGGTTTTCATGTCTTCAAAAACCTACCAGGCCTAAGTAGTACATTTCATTGTAGGGGGTTAAACATTAGTTACTGGCATTAACACTATTTCTGATACTCATGTAGAGGTTCAGTGTTTGTGGTATGTTGGTCTGATGCTGCAGTTAGCAATATGAGACAATGGGATGCTGTGCTGCGGTTGTGGCCTGAAAAAGTAGAGGTACCTGCTCCCCCTCGTTATTTCTACCACTGTTACAATATTTGACCAGTTGTTGCTGTTCATTCCAGGTAGTGATTCTCCATGTAATACGTGCATAGTGAACAGGAATCCATTTACAATCAAACTGTGTCTTCAAAGTGAGATTTTATACTAGTTCCATGGCTGTGCTTCCCAGGCATCACAGTTCTTAACGCAATGTTAGCTACGGTGACACAGTCCAAAACTCAGAAACACTGAACTTTCTTAATTGTTTGTTAACTTGTTTCAGAAACTTGCTGCGGACTATAAAAGCTTTCACAAAAAATGACTGTTCCCGTTCTGTAAGGTGCAGCCTTCCACAATTCACTTCTTGTTGGTTTTAGAATGTATTAAATTACTGTTCATCCTTATTTGACTGATTTAAAAGGTTGAGAGCTACAAGATTATGGATGTTCTATTTTTTCCCATGTCTCTTCTTTATTGCCTTTTTTCTTTGTTATCTCTACTCTTCTTAAAGTCTTAGTGTAATCCTCACCCCCTTCTACAGGGAACTAAATACAAACAGTTCCCTTGACAATAGTTAGTGCAGGGCTCCATAAAGAGCTGGCACAAAATTAAAGCAGCAGGGAAATTTCCAGTGAAAATATTGCACAAGCTATGCATATACATAGAATATGCTTGTAGAGTAATTATGAATGTGTCCCTCCCTTGATACAACTTCAGTAAAGTAGCTTGAGATACTTATTATCAATAACTAAAAGTTAACTTCAGTTAAGAACCCTTTATCCTTTTATGTCCTCTGTATTTTTCTGTTTCACTGTGTGTATAAGTGCTTCATTCTTTTCTGTCATTCATTTCTAAGGAGGGTCACCTCTCTGCTGCTAGTTGAGAGATGGTGATGACTGGTAAAGACTAGCAGCAATGTTCACAACAGTGAATCACTTGAAAATCAAGGGACTGTTTTCAAGATAAGGTGAAATTACACTTTGGCATGTGTAGGCTGTTAAAAGGATCAGGGTCCAGTGGTGGAGATGTTCCCGGAATCTGTGATACAGAGGCTGAACCGTGAAAGGATGGACAAATGTATGCTGGGGCACCACTGCCCACACCTAAGTGTGGGTTTATACAATTTCCTAAGTTAGGAATGAGAACACACTTGATGTGTGGTACTGCTGTACGACAAGTGAATATGCAGTACCCTTCAAACTCTTGTATCTGTTTTTTGCATACTTAGCGTCTTTCCTGGGGTTTCCTCTGGCATTTCAAATGTAGCTTCTCAAGTACAATCTTAAATAGAGAGTCTTTATCAGCTAGGGCTGCCTGGCAAACAGGAATTCTGCTTCCTGGACATTTTAGTTAGGAATTCAATTTATTTCTCTTCTGTAAGTGTTCATAGTTAAAACCCCATATTCATGAGGGAGAGATTCATATTACAACTGCCACAGTCCCATTTGCTATCGCACTTCCTAGGTAGGCAGGACGAGATAGTGCCAGTTCCTTCTCTCCTTGATTCCAGCCATGGTCTTGTGGCTTATCAGCTGCCATTCTCATATAACAACCCTGCCCGAGTACATGTAGAGAGCCACAGCACCAGCTTCACAACAGGTTTGTAAATCTGAATTTCTCAATTTTTTTCATGAGTTCCTAAGATCTCAATCTCCATTTTGGATCTTCTGAAAAAAAAGTGAATACATTCACTAACATTATATTGCATAGATTCCTTCCTTCCTTTGCAGAGATGCAATAAACTAACAATAAAAGTTAAGTACTTTGAAATGTCTTCAGAATTTTTCTTACCAATTCCAGTAGCAACAAGTTTTCAGGTACCTAAATATAAAATAAACATGAAATACTCTTAAACTCTCAGAATAATTTCAATACTGGTGTAACATATATAAAATATATAAACTTACATCTTTTTTTATGATTGTACGGCCAAGTTAAAACCAGTTTTGACAAAATTCAGAGCATCAGAACAAACTTACTTGTTTTGGAGTTATATATCCCACTTTTTTGTATTCAGTATATCACAAGTTATGTGTACCAATGTGTAGGCATATAAGAAAACAAAGGGAAACAGAAACTATTAATGATACTGTGATATTAATTCCCATTTCTCAATTAGTTTCACTTTGCCTGAGCAAAGATGTGTGGCGATGTTTGTTTTTCAATAGAAGCATGGGAAATTATAAATGTCCTTTTAGCCTAGGTCTGCTTGTGTATTGGAATTTAGCAGAAAACAGAATGGAAGAGCAAGGACATGCTATGGCTTAATTCTGTTATTCCTGCAGAGCCTTGAAATTGTTTGGCCCAGTTTTCTGTGGTTTGTTTTTTACTGCTCCAGATGAGAGTGAAGAATTCCTTCCTGTAGTTAAAATGTGTTTTGAATGAGCAGGTGTTGATACAGTCAAATTTGCAAGCTAATTTAACTTGCCGGGATTTCAACTGTTGAGGCGCAAGGGGAAACATTTAAAAAGTGTTGGCAACAGTAAGTGCCTATAGATCATTATTTCAGGTTGTTGTTGTTGGAGGAAATGTGATGCAGTGTTTGGTTCATCAGCTAAAGTTCCATTTTATGGTATCAGTCAAGCTGGAGGAGGTCAGTCTGTACCCAGAAAGTTCTCTTTTGAAATTCTTCTGTTCTCTAATTCTGTGAGAGAATAGTTGGAAGGAAAAAAACAGACCACATCAGATAAAGTTGGTATCTTGGCATAGCTTCATGAACTTAAATGGAGTACTACTGATTTACACAAGCTGAGTGTCTGCCCTTAAGTCTATTGTTTAGAAGTCACCCAGGAGTATTTTCATACCTTTCAAGGGCAAGTTCAGCTTCTCTTTAAAGCCTGTGACACTTTACTAACTGAAGTGTAAAGCTGCAAAGCAGTAACCAAGGCACTTTCTTTTAAAAAATTGCACTCTTAAGAAATATCCAATGCTACAAAATAGCTTTATAGCCAAAAATAGTTCTGTCTTAGTGTTTTTGAAAGTTCAGATGCTGTGAATTTAACTGTTTGTATCCAGTCTGTGGTGGGGATTTTGCTAGTAACAATGAGAATTTCTTTCCATGCAGATGATGCCAAATGTATTCTTCATGCTACTTGTGGTCAGGCAGCTGTAGATAATCCACACTATTTATCATGGCAGCAATAGAAAACCTTTTGTTCTATTTCTAGATCAGCTGGAGTCTGATTTTTTTTATGTAACACCACTGAGGAGCTTCACTTTTTCTAAGAGAGAAAAGAAAGGCTGGAATAAATAGTAGAACATCATACCTATTTCTTTTCACTTCTATGAAATAACCTATTTTGGCATTTTTAATGCATGAAGTCTTTTTGATACATGAAGTGAAAGCATGGAAATTGTCTGCAAGTCCAGAAAACATTCTGTACTGGGAAATGCGTACAGGCAGATCTTCTATGTGTGTCTGTATGCAGCCTCTTAGATCTGTTGGGGAAAAAGGACTTGAAAAGCATTTGTATATGTTATAAAGTGAATAGTTTTTGTGATGCTAGTAACCTTACTTCTGTTCTAAACTAACATTCAGTTTGGTTAAGTCTGCAGTGGGACTGCCAAAGCTTTTCCTATCAGGCTATTTTTTTCAAAGAAAAAACGTAATTTTCAACTGTCCATCAGAAAAAAAAGAAACAAACCCAAAGAAGTGAACATTTTGATTTTAGTCTAGACATTTAACAAAGAGAAAATTCGTCCTTTCAGTTCAGGCTTACATTGAATCTATCTATTAGCTACTTACCCAGTACTGTTGAGATACCTCATGGTGTCCTGTTTTCAGACCCTTTCTTCTCTGTGGAGGGGGCTCTTTTACTAGACTAGGTGGCAGATGGTGCTCTTCCTGTAACCGAAGTACACAGGAGACTCCGTGAGTCGGAGTCAGTGTCATTCCAGCATCTCAGGATCCCCTGAGGGTGTTGGGCCATGAGAAGAAATGAAACTTTGTAGATATCTTCATATGTTTCCTATGTGATATCTTCCTTCAGAGGGAAAGTAACTTTGTTCCGACAGACTTAGAGTAATTATTCTAGAATACAGTATTTTTTATCCTTGGAATAGATTATCCACATGGGGGAGTTGAATCAGCGTAGCTATAGCACTGTAATTATTCTGTTAAAGTGAGGCCACTCAAATTCTTCTTCTAACTAAACCCCAGTATGACCTGTTACCACAAGTAGGAAGAAAGGGAATAAAGAAGGTTCCTTGGGCTCTTCATCACTTCCCACGTAACACCTTCAAATAAAAACTGTAATTCTGATGTGTGTAAGAACAGCAATGAATGAAATAAAGTGAAACATAGAAGCTTTCTTATTTTGTACATTATCAAAATGTTCTGCTAACAAAATAGGCCAGACAAAAGATAGAATATGATGATACAGCACAGTGTTGTGCTCCGTGGAGATGTCTAAGCAGTTCTGAACACCTGGACTAGTGTAATCAGTAGCTGATCTTATTAATACATTGAAATGAGTTTTTAAAGACAGTATTTTGTGACTTAATATCCAGAATATTTAATTTTAAAATTAAAAAGACATATGAGAGTTGAGAATAATAGATGACATTTTTAAAAATATGTAGTTTATTTACAGAATATTCTGTAGTTAACAGAATTTGGGTGACCGAGAATAAATCAAGGCTTCAAATTTGCTTATAAGGAGATTAAATACAATGCACTTTCAAAAGTCTAAGTCATAATTCTTGGTCAGATTCTCTCTTAAAATTCCCCTCTAATTGCATGTTATTACAGAACCCCCCAGTCATTTGTTCTCTAAAGGCACATTATCAGTGTGTATCATACTGCCTCACTGCACTTCAATTTTGGTGAAATCTGGTGTCTAAAGGCTGTTGTTTGTACAAAGTCAGTTCCTTGGAGCAGTTGTTTCTCTTCTGGTTTACCAAAGTTGCTCGAAGTCAATGTCTTTTTCCTTGTGATACAGTACTTTATAAAAATATACAAATCGTGTAGAAGACTTATGGTCCTTAAAACACCTCTATTATTGGATGGAAGAGATGCTCTCAAGAAAAGAGCTCATTAAAAAGGAATTGTTGGTGAGTTTATCAAAAAAGGATTTGATATAAAAATCACAGGGGTGCAGTGTAAGGGTTAACAATTCAATATATGTCATTTACAAGTTCCTAAAGTCTAGTTTGTAAAGTCTGTTTTAAGAGTAGCTGCTTTCTTGAACTATTTCAACAAGAATGGCTTCAGCTCTTTGGGGAAGGAGCCATTCCTTTATTCTTCTCTCTTAAGCACCTATGAGAATGTGGATGCTCTGAGATATGAAAGTGATTAAAACAACACTAATTAGTTTGACAAAGTAAGAGATTTAAATGTGGAAAACCTCTAAGAGTTCCATTAATATTGTAAAAATTAAAAAGGTAGTGAATAAGCCCACGCTGATGAAGTAAAGAGCGTACCTCAAACAAAGTACTGATGGCAGCATACTCCTTGTAGTGTGGACTCCAAGAAGTTACTATGGCTTTGGGGGTACGAAGTATGCAGGAGAAAAAGCAGAGGAACAAGCTGGCTTTTATTTCCAATTCTCACATGTCTCAAAACTGCTTCGAGGGCCTTTAACAGGATCCCACCTGGAGAATACATGGCCAGCTCCAAAGTCTGTAGCCTCGGCTCAGGGATGACACTGATGGAGAAGCAGGGGAGCATAAGCTTCTTCCTCCAGTCCTTTTGCGGTCTGGCCAGCAGCAGTGTGTTCCCCGAGTACTGCTAGCCAGGTAAGACCAGTAACGGCAGCTGGTTTTACAGAAACTGAAGGAAAAAACATCCAAATGCCTCAGCCAGTTCATTATGGGATGTATACAGGTAACAAAATCTATTCTTACTTTTCTCTCTAGCAAGAATCTCATGCTTAGGAGTCTGTTGAAGGTTATGTGAAGATTGTGTGGCTTCTAAAAATAGGAAGCATCAGCTTTACAATTGTCTATGCATGCTTCATCCTTACCACTTTCTAGAACACATACAGACTTTCATTAGATATTCAGATCACCATTTCCTCAGAAGGACCCTTCAGAAAGCGCGCAAAGTCTGAAGACGCAAAGGGACAGACTTAAGTTCTCACCTTCATTATAAGCCTGTTTCCCTGTGCTTTTCCTTTGTCATAAATCTCTTTCAAGAATTGGTTTTGTCTACTCGGTGTCATTATAATATAACATGGGCTTTGAAGGTTGCTTCTTTCTTTTTTGGGGTAGTATATCTGAACCATTTTTTTTCTTGTTTTAAGGTAAGAGTTCATTATTTTAATGACGATAACCTTAAAACACATGGAATTCAGCAAGACTACATACTGCTAGGATATCTACTTGTATTTCATAAGCTAAAAAACCCCAGACCATGTTTCATGTCACATTAGGGATGTGAATTTATTTGATTGTGCTACATAAATGTATTATTTTAAGTCTTAAGGAGTTATCCTAAATTCAAGTTTTAGGTTCTGTTTGGAGTGGTTTAGCTCTTACCCTGGTAGAGCAAAGCTTAGTCCACTGCATTCACTGTGGTGACCTCTCACATCAGCCACTGCATGTAATCACCTGAAGATACAAAAATAATAAAAATATATTTTCCAAATAGTTATTCAGCAGCAACTGTGCTTGACTGCATTCCCAGCAGAAAAAGGAAATGGCTTGGATTCAGCATTTTCAAATGCATGTAAATTAGTTTAATCCAAATATAAACTTCACTCTGAACACTAGTAATTAAAAGAAAATAAAAATCTGGCACAAACATGCTCCAATAAAAAAAGATTGACATGAGAGTAGCAGCTATATTAAGGGATATTAGATTAACATCCTCTAATTTTATAAATGATGCAATTTGACAGCTCATTCTATATATATAAGAAGTAATTTATCAGATTTCCTTTCTTAGCATCACAGAAATATGTTTTACAAACCTTTACATCCAAAATAAATGCCATTAATAAATGTTAAGATGCAAAATAAATGTCTGGAAACAAGCAGAATTAGATTTACCTAGCCTTAAAGAGCCATCATCAAAAAATGATCGTGTAAAATTTTAATTCCTACATGCACTACCAATACATTTTTGGCGAGAGAGAGAGGATGCGGCACTAGTTCTAGATAGCAATCCACTCATTTTCTTTACTGTGGATGGGCATGGTTACTTCTGAAATGCAACCACTGGCATGTGTTTATATTTTGCATCTAATCAGTAGATTTGAATGTAATTATGTATTTTGCAGGTGAGGTGTTAATGCGGGTTACATGGCACATCAGCTGTGTGCTGCCACTTGAAATGGTCCACTGGAAAATCTTGAGACAAACAACATTCAATTAGGCACACAGCCATGAGCAGCTGTGCTAAGTACCACTGGCATCGCCTCAGACATACAATTCTCAGTGTGAGCCTACTGCTAGCTGCTTTTAAAATGTGTTTATGTTGGTGACAAAAACTTTCCATCATCAATTCTTTTTAAATCTCTATGCCTCTTAGCTGAAAAATTACAGCTGCCTGCAAGGTGAGGGATGCTCTAGTCCTATTAATTTTCATTGGATGAAAAGGATCCTTTTTGTCCTTTGGGCTAAAGGTTTAACCTTTATGAGCTTTGTGAGTAACAAAGGGCAGCCACATTTTTATTGCATGGGGTAGAGCCTGCACATTTGATCAAAATAATCAGCACTGGGCAATGTACTGCATATCGATCCCAAACAAACATTATTACCCATGTAAGCTGTTTCCTTCCCCAGCCTACATTTGGCATAGCAAAACAAACTTGTTTAATCATCAGTTTTCAGAGCTTACCACACATGTCACGACAGGCTGTTACAATGTTTGAGATTCATGACAGTGATACTGTTTGGGGCGGTGCATCAACAGATACTGGAGGGTATTTTTTTCCCACATATATTTAGAAGCTGCCTTTCTGAGTACACAAGCACTTCCACAGGTACGCTGGCTTGCTGAGCAGTCAGAAGAGGCAAGAGCCAATGACACCTTTACAGCTGTATCTTTGCAGCCATAATAAAAGGAAAAGCCATGCAGTGTTCTTAATTTGTAGAACTGTACCAGTTGATTCTTGCTGACTCGCTGTGGAGAGTGTGGTTTGCCAGCCCTCCCGGTGTTGAAGAGCAGAAGACATGCTGTAAGGGTTTTTTGGAAGGAAGGACGTGAGCATGTTGAGCCTTGAAAGGAGGAGAGAAGAAAAGGAGGACAGAAGACAAGGAAAAGCATTTAGGTTCAGTTTTGGAATCCTCTTTTAGTTACAAAAGCCCTTACAGCATAGAAGGTGTCTTTTGACTTGTTACTCTGCTGAAGATGAGAAGACCTTCAGCTCAGGTATCGTAACACAGGCATCATCAAGGTATGATGGATGAGGGAACAGTAGTTGGAAGATGAAGAAAAAGCTCATGAGGCCATTAGTATCACTTGGCAAGGAGAATATCGCTGTCTTGAAGGGACTGGTAAGAAATGCTCATAAGCTGAATGGCAGTTTGATCATAAACAGGAGTTAGGATATGGAAATTGTATCTTTTTTCAGCGTCTGATTCTGTCAGCCCTCTCAAGACCTGAGAAGGACCTTGGTCTTGATTTGGAACTTTAGTTAAATGCAGGGAGTCACATCATACTTAGGAGGTGACTGGAGGTGGAGATACTTATAGGTTGATAAATGGACAGTGAACTGTAGCAGCATTGGTGAGGCAGCAATGGAGGGAACTGAAGTATATGAGGACCACTGCCTTTGCACTGTAAAGATAATCTACGTATGCTGACAATCTATTTCTTTGTGCTTTTAACCTCTGGTTGTTAAGCAAGCCTTTTTTTTTTTTTTTTTTTTTTTGAAATGACTAGCATTTGTCTAAGGGGTGAGAATAATTCTTAATACTTACTGACAGATTTGAACTTTGGAGAATGCAGTATTACCTGTCAAGGCTCTAGCAGTATAGAAAATAAGCCAAGTTCTATTAAATCTTTGGTGGTGCAACAGAAGTTGTGAAAGATGAGAAATCTGCTGACTAACTGCTAGGTATTTGAAAACTGCAAAAGGAAAAAATAAGCGCTATGATACACAAAGTTATGATCTTCCCCAATTTTCTGTAATTTTTAAAAAATCAGAATTAAACATAATAATAAAAAAAAAAAAGCCACAATTTGTGCTGCAAGGAGACAGTATAGGCGTTTGGAAGCAAACCAATCCTCCTGATGAGTTGGTGAACTCAGCTAGTAAACAGGTTGTAATGATGAAGGGATTGCTAACCTCTGGGCATTTTGGGTATATCCCATGCAGAGTTAATGCACTATTATGTGTCTGTATTGATAGTAGTGTGACTGGCTGAATGCAAGCTCTTCCTTGCATCTTGAAAGGAGAGCTGCCGTCATACATAAGCATACCATTTGTGTATTGTTTTCACTGGTGTGTAACACTGTGCTAAGTGAAGTAGAGAACTCGGTACTGAGAACAGTCTAGTAGTCATATTCTCCTCGAGTGAGATTTTAAAACTCCATTAAATATTCCTTTCTACACAGCGTTCTTTCAAAAAAATGAAATAGTATAGAATGCAAGATTTAGTTTTGGTAAGCAAAAGTTAAATAGGGGACTCATTCATCACTCGTATTTTAACCCTAATTTACTTACACGTAAATAGCAGACCAAACAACCATGCAAGTCAGTTGTATAATAAGGCTTCTGGATTTTTCTTGTATTTACCTGCATAATACAAGGCGGTTCAATACAAATACAATACAAAGTTTAGTACTTTCTCTATCATTGCTGATTTGAGATGTGCAGCAACATTCCTCAGGCATTTCCTCATGGAAGAACATGGTACCCCGTAGCCTCGTATATCTCCTTCCAAGGATGATGGGAATAAAGCAGATGAGAGCTAATCTAGTCTCGTTCTGTGTATTTTCTCAGAGTGCCTTTGCAAACACAGTTCTGAGTTAAAGTAGAATATGATTTTTTTTTTTAGAAAGAGAAACAGTCTAATTTTCCTGTAGGTATATTAGTTTGTACTTCTCAATGCAAAACTCCTTTTGTTATCATTTGAATTTTCTGTTTTGCTTTGCATTAGTCTTTTTGTACTAGCTCTCTGCAGTATTGCAAATGTATAGTCATCTGTATATTTTGTTAGTGATCTCTTCATGTCAATGTGATCCAAATTATTTGACCAAAAGATGGAATTAGCTTTTAATAGTTATTCTTGGGAATTTTGTTTTCTAAATTCCCATCTGTTGTTGTTAAGAATTCCTTTTCAAAAGAAAAGAGTTCTTTTGAGTCTGCTGAAATATGTTTAAGTCCCTGCTCTTCCTCTTCCTCCTACTCTTTTTTTATTATTATTGTTAGCAACATAAATCTATGGTATGTAACTTAATTCATATGACATTTTAAGGAATACACAGAAGAATAACAGAAAGCATACAATACAAAGTTGTGGCATTACGGGAGAAGTTCAGCCTGTCTGCTAAATTTTCTTCTGCCACCTTCAGAGTGACCCTTAAGAGAGTTAACAAGAGCATATCTGGCATGGAAAGCTGCTCTTATGTTTTTTAAGTTCTGGGGGTTGTAGTGTTGTGTTTTGTTTGGTTTGGAAGTTCTTTTGTTACTTTGATATCTTTGGTTGCTTCTGCTGTTTCCAGGGGTACCATCAAGGAGAATGATACGCTCAAAGAGAAGTAGTAGCCAGTGTAATGCTGATTGAAGCTTTTGAATGCTTGGCTGTGCAGTAACGAAAGATGTCTTACATAAATCTTCACTTCTACAAGTTCTTTTAAAACTTAGCCTACCTTTCACGACAGCAATATGAAGGTTTCTGTCTGATCTTGTGGCTAAAGGAGATGGTCCAAGACTGCGATGCATAAAGGGGGAGGTTTTCTACAGACTGGCATGAGGGCTTTACCTGGTGTGCATCACTGAAAGATTGGTATTGCATTTTGCACATAAGACTGTTGTCCTTATTTTAAAGATTTTTAAAAGACTGAAGAGATTGTAGAAAATATTAAAAAAAAATAATAATAAAAAAACTGGATCAAGTGTCTTTCAATGAAAGATTTAAACAGGTCAATCTGTTTAACTTCTCAAAAAGATTGAGAGATGATTTAGTTAGAGTAATATAAATGAACATTTTGATGTTAAGCCAATATTGAGTACTAAAAACTCTTAACAGTAGTGTAAAAGGGGATAATAAGAGAAGAGCTAAAGGATTAAACCAAACAACCTACAAATAGAATTTGACAAATGTTTTTAATGGAAAGGCTATTCTTCATGACTGGAAGTGGCAGATTCTCTTTTACCTCAGGATATTTTCAAATCCATCTGAGATGACGTTTGCTTTAGACAAACATACCTTTCGAGAGGGGTTGATATGGATTTGGCACAGGGTACTGGTTGAAGTTAATGAAGTTAATGAATGTAGCCAGTTGCTATTTTTCAGTGGTCTGTTTGCCTTTAAACCTGATGAAATTTAAACTCACTTATGAATTATTATTACTGATTTTGACTTATTATTTGAAATATTTCTTTTCCCAGGCTTTATTAGGAATGAAGGTATGATAGCCTTCTCATTTCTGTACTTTCACTTGCTTTTATGTTCTCGGAGTTGGCTGGTTTGAAGGCAAGATGCTGGGGAATACTTTTCTCTCCTTTTTTCATATTGACTGGTAGAAAGTAAGTGTTTAAAAAAAATCTCACTCTACCCAAGACAGTGCTAATGCAAACCCATATTTGTTAACCCAAGAGATTTGAGTAAGAGTATCAGAAGAAATGAGTTAGATTCTTTTCTGAAGTTAGCTTGTCAAGTTATGAGACTCTAATCTCTGCAGGGCAGTATAGAGAAAAAAAAAATGGGGGTGGTGGGGATGGTGTGGTTGTTTAGCTTTCAGGAAGTTTGAAAAAAGCAGATACCTGCAGGACCACCTACAGTTATGGTTTGATAGCTGTCCTAGATAAAAAAAGACATAGAAAAGATTATTCTAATTATCTTTCCTTTTTCAATCGTGAAGGTAAAAAATTGTCTTCCACTACCCATAAATTTCTTAATATAAGGCCTATTAAAAGATAGCTCTGATGCTGTTCAAGCTAATGAGTTGCAATGCCAAGAGTGTGCTACAGTCCTGGCTGAACAGCCACCATCAGGCTTTGAGGACCTGGGTGCAGCAGGAACAGGAACATTTGCAGATGGAGGAGCATCGGGGTGGGCCTCTCACGGTTTGCCTGCTCAAGTAAGAGCTGAAACTTTTGAAAAGAGATGGGATTCTATGGGGAGGAGAAAAATGACATCGCAGAAAATCTTCTTCTGAAAGTAATATGATTACTGCTGTGCATCAGGTACATGTTGGTATACTTGAATTGGTTGGGAAAAGGTTGCTTCCTAATGAAAGACAAAAGTATTTTATCCCAGTAGAGATGAGAAGCAGCAAGACAACATAGTTTACAGTAGATAAGGGTAAAGTTTTCTTTTATCTCCCCACTCTCTACAGGGCTCTGTGTTGCTCTCACATAGGCTATGTGTCTGCTAACCTGAGGACATCAATCAGACTGTTTCAGCAGGAAAAAAGTATGACTCTTAGCTGCGTGATCTTGGTGGGAATGCATTTGCAATAGAGATACTTTTGGCAAGAACATTTACTTCCTTAAAGCTGTATGGGAGTTTTCCTTCCCTCGTACAGAAAAATGCTTTGCAATATTACCATTGGAAATTATCCCCGGGAGGATATGCCATGTAACAGAAGTAGCACAATGAAATGGCTTCTCTACTACAGTCGTTTACAAATTTATAAAATTTAAGCTATAGTAAGAAGTCTTGTTTTGCTGTTTCTGTTAGTGTGATGCACAATCTCTTTTTAAAATATTCATGGAAAATATGCTGTGTCCTTTCTTTTGCTCTAATCCTCTGTATTACCTGTACAAAGAACAAGGATTTGCACACACACCCTTTTTTTTTTTTTTTTTTTTTTTTTTTTTGTTTTGTATCAT
>JAVJGJ010000001.1:9201447-9219024 GCA_035590215.1 Microhierax caerulescens
CCATTAAATTGGTTTGTGTGTGAGACATGCTAATTTTATCTAGGAATGACGTAATTTCTTGGTATGGTGCTATATTTCATTTTTTATTTTTTTTTTTTTTTGCTTATCTATCCTGCAGTCCTACTGTCATTCTTTGATTCTGCTTAAATCCCTCTGTACCTAAAGGTACAGCCTTATCAATTGAAAAGCTAATGCTATATAAGAAGTGAAAAGAACACAGAAAGGTTTCCTAGCAACTACTGTGAATCCTTCTAAAGTAAGTCAGTTAAAACCATGTAGTACGTGCAATGGGTGTAAATTAGGGAGCTAAACTGATCCACAGATTTACAGATGCCCACTATAAAGTACAATAAAACCTGTAATAGAAGGTGAATTGCTCAAGAAGAAAATCACATCAGAGTCTTGACAGCTTTATCATTATTTAAATGATCCAGCTTAAATTCTACTATGTAGTTAGTAAGACTGAGTGTCAGAGCTACAGCACCAGTGTACAAAAGCACAGCTAATAGCACTGGTTGGCGTTGCTGCTGTGATTATGTCTTTTACTGCTCTTTCTAAAAAAACAACCAGCAAACGTAAACAAACAAAACAAACTGCAAGGGGCAGTTGCAGGGGAGCCATTACACGGTGCAAATATACAAAATCACATCTGTGAAACAGGGTCTTTCTTGTTTTGTTCTGCTTTTGCACACCATGAATTAAATCAGACATTTTTAGGTGAGTAAAACCCGTCCAGTAAAGTGTAGGGAGGCTAACAACTGTGTCTCTCTCCTGTACTTTCCCATATACTGGTATTTCAGTGCAGGTTTCTTCACTCAACATATAATTCCTTGGACTTCGATTATGTAAGGAATCAAGCTAAAAATCCCACTTCTATCAAGGCAATACCTTGCTTTCTGGAGCATGCTGACCTGACACTCAGCTTGGTTACACAAAGTTTGAAAAGTTTTCACCAAAAAAAATGTTTGTGGCTCATGCAATTAAATTCTTTATTATGTATTTAAGTTAATTGATGGCTTGATTTTCAAATCAAGCAGTGAAATACTTTCTCATTCAACTAAAATATTCCTCATTTTATGCTTATTCAGAAATGAATAATCATATGCATAAGAGGAAGTGTAGACCTGCAAAAACGAACTTTAAGTCTAAAATACTAAAATTTTATGTTACAGGAGAAACTCCCTCTCTACTTCTGGGTGATTTATAGCACTTAATTAGTTATTTATAATTTTACAAACAATAAAAAACACAGGGATACAGTCAAGTATATTTGCAAGCAAGATTACAAATAAACAAAATAAAGTTTTCCGTTGTTCTCTAGTAAACTATGTACCCCCTAGTAAAGAGAAAAGCCAGGACAGGCTTCCAGTGCCACCTATAACCCCCTCCTAATGAGACCAATTCGTGTCTGAAGAGCGCATCATGTTGGAGAACACCATTTGGGACTAAGATTTTGTGGTGGTGGTTTTTGGTTTGTTGCTTAAGTCATCACCCCTGAAGCGAGAATCATATGTGAAAACAAGACCCAAATCAGAGTCTCTATACAGGAGTAACACATGCGTGCATGTGGATGTTCATGTTTTTATTATAAGAGTTTTAGTCTTTGGTTTCTTCTGTTTGGCAGATTCTGAAGAGCAAAACTCAAAAGGTCTGAAATGTCCACACATTCCACTACTTACCCAGTGCTTACCCCTCTCTGTCTTCTCTACTTTGAAAATGAGGTTGGAACTGTCAACAGACTGACCTTTCTCACATTATTGTGTTATTTCTGCTTCTCCTTTTGACTTCTCACTGAAAGTGCAAAGACACAAACATGCTGAAAAGCAGAAACACACAAAAATCCCACCGCACCATCACTACCACCAAAAAAACCCCAACAAAACCCAAAACAGGAACGGCGGCATTCCAAACACTGGATGAGTTCAGAGTTGTTTGGAAGTCTGGCAGTAGTATGAGCTGGCTTTTAGTTTTGGGGTGGCCATTCATCCATTTCATACTGTGGAAAGTGGATGGATTTTTTGTAACCATTCTGGAGGGCGGGCATGAAAATTGTGAAGCAGCCGTTTTTTGTCACATACTTCTTCCTTACCCTTTCCAACCTCATTCAGCAACCATGGCATTGCACTTTCAGGAGTACTATGGTAGAAATATTAATTCATTTACACAAACAGGTCATGAATATATTAGCAGCATTGGTAGACTGATGTCTAGCCAGCATCTGCAGGTTTTTTGCAGAGATCCTTAGTCCACGCATGAAGGGAGCTGCCTGCCCCAGGGTCTGTGTAGGTTCTCTCTGTTCATTCACAGGCACAGCTGCACCTGCAGCTTTCTCTTGAGGAAGTATGGGAAGTTCCCGTGGTAAACATAAAATCTGAAGCAGATAGTCCCTAATGCTAAGCATATGTGTGTGTGCTGTCATTTATTTTGTCCCATTCTTTTTTTTCCCCCACCTATGAAGGGGAAGACTTGAGGCAATTGGTTGCCACATACTCTGCCTTCTCTCAGACCCCTAAAGGAAGGCTGGAGACTCACGGTATCAGGTGTGTATTACACGCTCAGATGTTGTCTGGACTGCCAAGTCCAGCACTAAATCACATCATCGAGCACTGCATCTACACATTTTTTAAATGCTTCCAGGGACGGTGATTCTACCACCTCCCTGGGCAGCCTGTTCCAATGCTTGACCCCCCTTTCACTGAAGAAATTTTTCCTAATATTCAATTTAATCCTCCCCAGCGTAACTTGAGGCCATTTCCTCTTCTGTTGCTTGTTAATTGGAAGAAGAGATCTACCCCCGATGATCTTAAAGGTGTTTTTCAACCTAAATGATTCTATGATTCTAACTCTGGCAACTGTATTTAAGCTTGCCTCATGTTGAAGGGTATTGAAAGAAGCTGAAAAAATAAACTCCAGAAACTCCCTTTATACAGCTCTGAAGGAAAGACCTATAACCTGGCTAACATCAAGCTCCAGTATAAACTTCCAGGCAGCGCACGTATGGAGTAATGCATTCCTGTTAATGGCCTGGCTACACAGTCGTAATTTGTAGCTTTGAAAAGACTTCTTAAGTCATCATCTTCAGCTGTGGCAGCTGGAGGTGTGCACAATTATACCTGGTACAGACTGGTTGTTAACAATACTAGATACACGGTGATTGCAAAACGTATCAGAGGCTTCTCCTTTTACAGGTAAGCAGCAAAGTAGATGCTGCTTAGAGGCAATCACTTGCTTTCGTCTTTGTGGCATAAGAAGTAGTCTCTTCAAAAACCATCTTTCTGCTAAGATTCTTCAGTACAGTACTGGAGAGGAGGCCTTCCAATCATTTGGAATTTAATTTTTATCCTCTGTGTAACTAAATTGCCACTCTTTGAAGATTTGTGCTAAGCGTAGGGGAATAATTTAAGCACACAACGTAATAAAGCTTCCAGATGGTAAATTCACGAGCCTGTTTCCTGCTGGTATAATTAATTATTCTAGTCTTTCATAACATTTGAACCATCATTATCTGTCACAGTGTCCTAAACCTGAGCCAAAGTCTGGATACTTGCTCCTTATGTTTCTTGGTTGTCTTATGCTTGCCCGAATCAAAGAATTATTGTCAAGCAAAACCAATAAATAACTGTGAAAGTCATGGAGTGTACAAATCTGTTTACCACTACCAAGTATGGAAATTATTAGTATGCTGTAGGGGTTTGGGGTATATTAACAGGATCTGACTTTCTGATTGTCTGATGGCAACAACAACATTGTAGTCATAAGAATAAATGAACTTATTATCTTTACCTTCTAGCTTTTATGAAACGGGCTAAAATAAATTACGCTATAGGTATTTTCTGCTGCTAGTTTCTCTCTATGTATTATTTTGTGGTCACATACTTCATGATTTGCAAAAAATCATCTTAAAAAATAAAGAAGTGCCAGTATCTGTAAATCTGTAATTGACATGGGAAGTTTATTTCAGTTTATCTAAAATGTATATATGGGTGTGAATAAATATTGCTTATCTGCTCTGCAGGTGTGTATATGCACATACATAGCATTTAGATTTCACTGTTTACCAGGTCATTTACTTAGCTTTAGCAGTTGATATTTCTTAGGATAGTATGCATCTAGACTTTCATGAAATTACATTCTGCAGTAAATCTCTTAAGTATTGAGATGTCCTGAACAGTTTCTCAGAAACATCCCTCACTGTCAACTGCTGAAACCGATTTTCATCAAGATCTTGTGCCCATAATTATTAAGATGTCCAAGAATCTTGGAACTAGTACAGGACATTTTATTGATATCTAAATATTCACAGGGAAGAAAAACCACAGAAGTTAACAGATCATTAAACAGAAAGCTATATATGTAATGAAACTGCTCACCTGGACTTGAAGCTACTTGCCTTACATTGCTGGGAATAAATTCTGACAGGTTACTTAAGGTGCGTGGTGTTTGGATGTCATTCAGGGCCGAAACATTTTAAAAAAAGCTTGTTTGCTTTGTCTTGAGAGCCCTCCCCGGTCAGCGCTGTGGTACAGAAGCCCCTGCACAACATAGCAATTGGTTATGAGTAAGTCACAATCATGCAGGAAGCAACTCCCTATATGTTAGATTTAGACTCTGTTTAGTCCTTTCTTCTCAATGCCCATTTATCGATTAGTGCATTTTCACACACATTTCTCTAGTTTTATTTCATCTTCTTGTAGCCTTTGCATTGCAGGCTCTATTCAGTTTTCTTCGAAGCTGATGGAAGGACATCTACCGACTAAACTGTACGCTAGATAAGAACTGGTTTGTTTTCCTGAGGAAAAGAAAGCTAGCTTGGTTTCAAAGCACTGTACCCTGCTACGGTGATAATAAATTTGTGTGTACCAGCTGTCTTTCAGGATATTCCTGTACTTGTTCATATCCTGAAAAATGACTCAATTTTACTACCATCAAGGATGCACAATAGTGTGATTAAGGAAGAGTGAAGTTGATTCTCCTCTTTACACACCAGATTGCACCTCACTTTCTGTCATGGGATTGGTGCTATCAGCACTAGTGGTAACAGAAAAAAAAAAAAAAGAAAAAAGACTATTTTGCTTTAAAATCCTCACACACACACACACACACACCCCTTTTCTTTTTCTTTTTTCGAGTAAGAAAAAAAACTCCACTCAGAATAAGAATATATGTGACTGAGAGGGAGGGAAACATCAAATTTTACAGTATTATTTTACAAAACACTTATAGACCTACTGCACAGTTAAAGCTATCAAAAGAAAAGAAGTGGGATGTTCCTTGCAGGTAAAATTCTATCTCTACAAGGCTATGCATCACTGAAGTGCTACTTAAACCCTGAAATAAGTGGGCCTCAAGTAGCTTGTAGGCCATCGCGCAACGATGGATTTCACCCTAAGAAATATCAAGTGGTATTTTTCAATCTAAATCAATGGTCTGTGAAGCACAGTATTGTCAAAATACTGTTGATTTATAAATCTATGTGTATACAGGGTGTATATAAATATAAATAAATATATGTGTATATAGACAAACACAAAACATGAACACTAAGGTGTAGTTCCATTTAGTTAAGTTTTCCTGAAAAAAAAAATCTCAAGTCAAGAGGGAGGTTTACAGTTGCTTTTTCTTCTTTTTGAGGAAAATTTTGCAAATCATGCACTAAAGAGAGCTGAGCATTTTGGAAACGTGAATAGCATTTTGTTTTACCAACTGTAAAGCAGTAATAATGTTGCTTTTATTTACTACTCTACCTAAAAATTACAATACAGTAATGCTATGCAACTATTCTGAAAGGACATAGTGATTTGGGCATGAAAAGACTAAAATTATGGGAAAATGGAGCTCAAAATTACATGTCCTCTGAGAATTAAGTCCTTGGTGTGCAGAATGCCTGAGTATCAGGTACAAGCCTATTATACTTGTTACCTGCCTTTCAGCTGGAAATTGCTGCAAGCCATCAAAAATAGTGTTGTTCACACTGCTCAAGTTTAATTCAATCAGATTCGTTGAAGCTTGAGTCTTTAATAAAGGACATTTTTTTCAAGAAAGTAAACTTATCTCTCTCCCCTTCAGGGTTTTCTCCCTCTTACCCTTTCCTAGTGAAACTCTGCTTAAGTAAAAAGCAGGACCATAACTGTCTGCTATCACACAGCAGTTTAAAGTTCCAGCATGACATTGTTTTTCAGAGATGGCGGATACAGATATTAAGCAGGATGTTGGCTTTGAAGGATACTCAGAAAGATGTAAGAGGGGCTCTTTAATACTGCCTGAATTAACGCATTAACACTTTGACCTTACCTTCCATAAATTCAAAAGGCCAATGCAAAACAACACAAGCAAAACAAAAATCAACCGACCAGCCAAAAATACCTACATTTGACCTCAAAGATCAATAAATCAGAATTTCTAGTTCACTAGTTCTAGTGGAAAATTACCATGTCTCTTCAGGCTGAGAGAAGATACCTTGTGTGCTTTATACTGTATGTTATATTTCTTTGTCTTCTGACTGTGTAATTTCTACGTAAATCACCATAGACATAAAAAATGGGTGTGGAAAACTTCATTTCTAAGGTTTAAGAAAGAGAAAATTAGTAGCTTTCAGGGTGTGTTGTGGATTATTGAAGTCAGCAGCAATTAAAGACATGCAAAGTTACTTGAGACTATACAAAAATGGCCATTGATTTAAAGCCTACACACTGATTTTGTTATTCATCCCTGAGACTTGGCTCTAAGAGTATGTGTAGAAAAATATATGCATATATGCATCTTTGTTCATGTGCACAAGGGGCAGTAGCAAAATGCCTCATATTTGTGAGGCTCGATTATGTTAGCGTGAACACAGAGTGTCCTGACATACCCATCATTTTCTGCATCTAGGTTACTTTTCTGTACAGCTAAGAAATGTGTTGGCACTCTTAGCAGCTTTCCCAGATGGTATCAGCCTTCCCCCAGAGAGTGTATTTTTCTCTGTGTCTTGTTTGATTTTTTTTGTTTTATTAAGCTGGTTAAGAGCTCCTTAAAATCCCTAGAGTGTGGGTTCTCTTTCTGTTGTCAGGGATTTGCCTTTGGGTACCGAAAGGTACTCCTTCCACATTGCGTTTTGTACTCTGTGCTTTCAAACAGATAGACTGTGCAGCTCAGAAAAAAAGATGTTCCCCTCTGTACACTGCAGAAGTATAGTAGTATGGTGAGTGTCTCAATTGCTTTTACCACCTGAGTTGAAGGTTCACCAGACCCAGAGGAACAGGATGCTGTCACATGTACCAGTTTTTTGAAACAATCCTTAAAAGAAGCCCAAATCATTGTATCTTCCTATTACCCGAAGTAACACTTCCATATTACTTAACACAGATAACTTCCTATTACTTATATTAACAGGAATTTTTCACTGTCATCCGACTGTCAGACAATGTTTTTTGGTTGCATTAATGGAAAAGATCTGGATTTAGTGCCCTATATTTGCTTTTATAAACCAGACTTAGCATTTGGCGTTTATTCATATTTGGTTCTCTCCTCAAAAGGTGCCTTAGTGTTTAAATTAATCAGGAGAGACCATTGACCTTCTGCTACCAGATCACTGGCTGCTCCCTCCAGCCAGTATCCCTCGGGCGTGATGGTAAAATGGCAGGCTGGATGCTTCTCCATTCCTTGGCTGAGCCCTGCGTTTGCGGGCAGGACAATATGGAAATCCCAGTGAGATCTTTAGGACATCATACATTTTAAATTCCTTTTGCGACATAATTTGCTAATCCTCCTTTATACAATCCTGTCACTGGGATCAATGGATTTGGTGGGAATTGACCTGAATCCTGCCGTTGAGAGGTGTTGTGACAGAAGTGGTGTCGTCCACTGAGTATTTTACGGACGTATCTTTTCTCCTTCTGCCAAACAGCTAAAATAATAATACTCGCAACAATGCTCAAGTTGCCTTCACATTTTTCTGATTCTTTCTCTGGTATTAATTCTCCTAAGAGCAAAAATCTTCAAGTTCTTTCTTCTGGGATTTTGTTGTTGTTGTAATTTTAACTCGCATTATGCATTTCACTTGGTGGTTCTCAGGTGGAGGAAAGACACAGTGCTATTTGCTTAGAAAAGTTACGGAATTATATAAATGGTTTTCAGCTGCTTTCACCAAAATAAATAAGATGGTTGAAATTCCAATTATTATAATTTCAGGTAACAATAAACAAATCTAAAAAAAAAATATCTCTTCCGATTGTTGTCAGCCAAAGTGGCTGACAAAGAGGTGAATGGTTTTATACTAGTCCTTTGTACTACCGGCTTGACACAGAAAAATTATTTGTTAGAGCCAGAAAATGTGGATTACAGTGAAGCTGAAATGTATTTTTAGATGAGCACATTGCTGAGGTGGCATTATTAGGAGAAGGTTGATGGGTACAGAGTCAAAGCTAAACAGGCAGGCGAGGTGCCTGCCGTTCATCGTTAGGCAGGGATGTCAACTCAGAACAAGTTCTTCCTTGGCACTCCATTGGCATAGATTTTCGTTCTTAATTTGAAAAAGAGTTCTACAGCACACTTTATAAAATTAATGCCAAGGAATAATCTTTAATTAATGACACTTTTTTTTTTTCCTTTAAAATTAGAAACACTTATCAAACAGTAACTCACTGTCATGATTGTAAAAATGAGTACATTATATAGATATTGTCATCGCAACAGAAATAATGGCCTGATCCAAAGCCCATTAAAATCAAGGAGCCCAGAATTGTATTATTCAAATTGTAGACTACAAGATTTCCCCTGTAGCTTTTATGGATGCATGATCCTCTTGTTTCTCAGTGTGGTCCTGTGTTCATGTAACTTGGCATTTTGTTCTATCTTTGCAAGGGTTAAAGTCTCTAACAAAGTGTAGCAGGATGTAAAAAAGCTGACGGGAAGCTTTCCCACATCTGTGGTAATCTATGTAACATTTTTTAGGTAGCAGCAAAAGGCATAATCTGTTTCCAACTCAAACCTTCTCAATAGGCTGTAATCCATATTTAGATCATTAGTCAATCATTGGGAAAATTTGGTTCTTGGTGGCAATCAGGTACAGTAATTGCCTTTATCTCACAATGTCATTAGCCAGCGCCAAACCTCTCTTGAATATGATGGATAGTTTGTTACCTTAAATTAAGGGAATATTGAAAATCACTTTCAGTGAGTACTTCTTCAAGAACTGATGCGTTTTGGTTCCCACTTTTAGGCTCCCTTGTTGTCAACTGTCTTTTTAATAGAAATGTTATTTTCATAAGTAACTGTACAAATAATTTACTGACTTGGCATGACCATGTGCAGAACTAGATTTTTTACTTTTCCACATACTTTCTGCTTTTTTTTTTTTCTTTTTTTTGTTCATCTGCCAGTCAGAGAACAGGCAAGATGCCATGTGATTTGACTGACCAGTGGCAACTAAACTGTAGAGCTTGAATAGTGAATTTTAAATGCTCTAAGAAATGATCCGGAGAGATGATAATGAATACACTCAGGAAATCATTATCTTCTTGCCAGTATTCTAAAAGCAGAAAATTAAGATTGAGTAAATTAGGGTAAATTTTGTAGGCTAAATTATCCATTTTGTATCCTTTGTTCAGCTGCATTATTTTCCTTTTTCTAATCAGGAAAATAGAGAAGAAAAAGCGCTCTCATTGAGATCATGCAAGTGGCAACTGTACTGCAAATGTGTGTTATTTGCAGCAGTGTCAATTTGAAAGGACACAATAGGAGCACAATAGACATTGGAAACGTTAACTAAGACTTCTATGTGTGTAGGCTTAGGAAATACTCTGTGTCGCTACATCCACTCAAAAGCGCTTATGTTTTTCACAAGTGATTGGAAAGGGACTGAACTGGGTGTTGTGCTTGATTTCTTAGCACCAAGGTGTTTCAACTTGTGGTCTGTTAACTTGACAAAATATGAAGCTTCCCACTTAATATTAGAGGTAGATATATATGCGTCTTAAATTTATATAAAGCATAGTATTTTGCAAATCCTTACCAAAAAAAGGTTAGGAATCTGAACCTGCAGTTGTCCTTTAACATATCACTTAGGCTGTAGGACTGGTGGCCATGCCTCTAGCGCTTCACCACCTGCCTAGTCCCTGTGTTCACCACTGCAGGCTCGAAGCATGGTAGCCTGTTAAGGCATGCATGGAAATATTTGGCATGTTCAGGAATACAGGGTTGCAGCCATGATACCGAAAGACGGATAGAAAAAGCTCAAGCTTTCTCCATGGCTGCACTCTGGATACATAGGAGCATGCAGGCTGTTTGGAGGTGAGATGTGTTTGGGCTCACACCTGAAATACAGTATAGATGCAGCCTCTCTGGAATGGGTGGTCTCATCTAAGAAGCAGACTGAAAACTCTATCAAATGACGTTAGACCCTGGAACCTGATAAAGTCAGGGCAGGTTAATTAAATGAGCAACTACCCACCGTGTCTCTGCTCATTTGGGATTTTGCACTCACTATGACAGACACGAAGAAATATCTCTTGTTTTATACTACAGCTGCATCTTAGGATCACATGAAATCCCTTCTGCCTAAACTGATCAGATTCAGAGTCAGTCTCCTGCCACTGATGCTCTAATCTCCTCCCCTTTTGTATCATCTATCACAAGGTACCAATGAACCATACTGACCTGTGAGAATAATGGAGAGAAAGGGGGGCATTTGTAGGTTAATATGTCAGCTGTGCTGGATAACAGATGGTTGTAATGATCTGGTCCATGATGTGATGTTACAGTCAGTAAGGTAACAATGCTGTAGAGGCGAGTAACAGAGAAACATCATAGATAAAGCATTGCGGGAAGAGTGGGGGTTGTGAGGAGAGAAAAGAAACAAAAAAATACTTGTTAAATGTACAGGAAAAAGTCTTCAAACAGATCAAGGAAAAGATGAGAGAACAACAAAAAGAATTTAAGATTCTAAAGACGAGGAGCTACATAAAAATAATTGCTTCATTCTGAAGTTTAGGGCAGTAGTATAGCTCTTTATTAGGCAATTATTTTCTGTCATCTTGAAGACTTTATCTCTTCCAACAACATAAAGATTCTACCTGAATTCTTTACAGCCATGTTCCCTCCACCCCTGTAATAGTAGTATGCACCTGCTCTGTAATTCTTTTCTCTTGTCAAGCACTGGGCTCTTTGTGTTATCACCTGTTGATATCATATGTTGATAACATATTGACAGCATATCAGTATGTTGATAACATTGACAGCAACGTGTCAATACCTGCATAGCAGAACCGATAACAAAACTAACATTTTTGTACAGTAACGTGTTTTACCTCAATACCATGTGGGCTAGATTCTGATAACTTCATTTATAATGAACCTTCCTCTGAATGGTAGATTGCCTTATGGGATAAAGTGCTATCAATATCTGTCCCTTAAGTTTTAAATTGAAGGATCACACTTTATCAGTCAGTGAAATACCAGCACCTTTGGGGTGAGATCTGACAACAGTTAAACAGTACATACCACTGGTACCGAACAGTTTAAGACAGAAAATTAAGAATACCGTAGCCACTTGAAGAGGCAGAGGAAATTGAACGGGGTCAGTGGTATTAATGGGGCTGGTCACTGTCAAGACAACAAAGTCACAACTTGCACGCCTACGAAAAATGGCTTGTGAGAATGACTATCAAGAGCTTGCCACAAGGCCTGTAGTTTCAGATGTCGTGGGAAAGGGCAGCGCTCCTTCGAGTGCTGTACCAGCTAGCAGGGCACGTGAGATGGCCGAGGGCTGACAGTGCCTCTGTAGCACTGCTCCCGGTAGTACTGAATACATCCCGCGCAAACGTTCACGGCGTGTTACTAACTCAGTCAGAACTGGAGCTGTGACTTCGGTTTATTTGGCCAAGAGCAACAATTTTTTTCTGTCTCGTTGCATCAGGACTTTCAGTGTTTTAGTGCTTTCCTGGCCTGCAAATACAGTCTTGATAGCTGCACGTACTAAGGCAGCCATGCCCTCGGTAAGCATCAGTGTGTCGTCCCCACTGCTAGCTGGCTTGGATGGCTCTGGTGTCTCTGGGCACATCGTCAGGTACAACTGACGTTGCAGCCCCCATCTGGTGGTTGGCTAGGCTAATTTAGCCCTGAGCCTTGGCCTCTTTCAGCTGGGGGTAATTGATCACCAGAACTTTCGGCTAGTGGAAGGGTGCTGTTCCCCTTCCCTTTCTGCAGGAAAAGCACCTTTCTTCTGTCTTGCCTTTTGCGCCCCTTTGGAGTTCCACAGTATTCCACTTTTCCTTTCCCTCTGTTCCTACCTAGAGGATCCTTTTACAAACAAGTGACAGGTCTCAGTAAATTATTTTATTGTTTATTTTCCTGATTTTATATTTATATCCTCTTCTATTTTTTTTCTCTTTTTCTCTACTCACAAGCTTTCCAGTGGAATGTGGTTTCATATGACTCATTGTTAGGCAAGAAAAAAGCTACACAATAAGTGGGGTCACAGCTCTACACACCCTCTGGTTTTTACCTGTGAGTGAAGTCTTTGATTGCCATAGTACTCGCACATCTTATCTTTTCCATGATTTATCAAAACTATTAAATGAGATCGTTTTGTTATGGAAAACCAAGCAGACCAATACGTTCCTCCACTATCTCCAACAGAGCCTCTGTTGTGAATTTTGCAGTGGAAAACATTACAGTTACCGGGATTTTGATCGTGCCTAGGAAATACATTCTCTTTAGCATAACTAGCCACTGAAGATGCTGTCTGCTCAGCTGTATACCAAGTGGTGCATACTGACTGAAGGATGAAGGCTGACGGAGTGAGGGAAAGGGAATATTGAAAGTTAAGTGCATAGATGGAGTCAAAGAGACTGTGAAAGCAAGATGAGAAAAAGGTTAGTGATGGAGTAGGGCTTGAACGGTGAGGGGTAGAATTGGACTGTGGAGCTGCAAGATGGTTTAGGAGAGATGAAATGTGTCAGAGCAGAGGGAGGAAAGAAAAAGGAAAGAGAAATAGTCAAGAAGCTGGGAGACAGAATGACAAGACTGTAAAGGAACGGGAAAAGTGTGTGTGTGTGTGGGGGGGGAACAGAAAAGGAAGTGAGAGAGTAAGGAAAAGCTGAAAAAGAAAATCCTGAAGTACAACTGGCACTGTCAGCCGAAACCCCAAATTGGAACCATAAAGGTTTGTCTTTTGGTTTTTATCAGGTTCTCTTGATTTATCTCAGGTTTCATGAGCTATTACTGCAGGGTCAGGATACTGACCTGGGAAGGAAATAGATAGGGGAACAGATGTCACAGAATACAAGTGAGTACAGCAGAAAGAAAGGAAACAAAGTTAAAATTCACAAAAAAAAAAAAGAAAAAAAAAAAAAAAATAAAGGGGATAAAATCGAGATAAACATCATTAAGATTACTTTACAAAGACTCCAGTGGCACAGTGGTGGAAGTGCAGAATCCTGCTAGGCTAGAAGTTTACTAATCCATTTCAGGACACCTGTGTGGCTAGGCTACTGGCAGTAATTAATTCCTGCATACTCCACTGCTGGTAGTAAACAATCTTAAGCTCTTGAGTTCTGTTACCATTAGTTGGCAGGGCTTGGCTGGTAGCAATAAAGTATGATTAGAAGTCCTTAATTAGAGTCCCTAAAATAATGTGCCTGGATATTCATTTATTATACTATAGTTTGAAATATTTGGACTTAGATAGTTTCCTTATCCGGGAGGTAAAATGTATTGACTATTGGAGAAACATTATTTGCATAAATTATATCAAATAGGTAAATCCAGTTAACTTTTTGTTTGAGAAAAAGAAATCCGCCAATATCTGGTCTTGTTATCTGGAAAATGGTATGTTAATGTCAATATGAAAAAGGTGGGAAAGAGATAAAAGCATTGTTCTTCCTTGGAGAAATGGTTAGTTTACAATTCATTTTCCCTATTGTTTTTTGTTACATCCTGTCTGTGATTTAGATTTGTTTACAGTTATTATACGGAATACTACATTGGCAATAGAATACCTTTTTTCTTCTCCCTTTTTCTTATTCTCCTTTACAACTTGACAAATGCCATTTCCAGATATATGTTTATCCTGTCTAATACAGAGAGTGTACTTTTCATGAACGTGAATAAAAACCTGGAGGAGCAGTGTGTATGTTACAGAAATGTGAGTCTTCACTCACAAGTTGTCTCACAGACTGTGCTTTCTACCAAGTTGTTCTTTCAAATGTGTATTGCTTAGTGTATTCATTATGTTCATAAAGATAAATGCCATTTACCTAGTGCATTAATTTAAGTAACTGTGATTAGTTCAAATAACTGACATAGTGTAGGTACCAATGAAGGCATTGGCTCAAATACATGAGTCAAGGCTATTGAAGACAGTAGGGCTAAGCACTAAAATGTGTATTTAAGATTACAGACTGAATTATCTTTTAGGGCTAAACGCATTCTTTAGTACATGCACTAAGACCCTAATATTATTGCTTATATCCCTCTACCTTTTGAGACTTGTAATGCGTGGAGTTTTTGACAATGTGAATCTGACAAAGCTCTCTGTGAAAAGATCTTGTCCTGGTTCCCTGCCAATAAAATTTAGTGAATTCCACTGATCACAGCCAGAGTTATGATCACAGTAGGTACAGTCACAAGCTGCAGTGGATGAACGGGTAATGTGAATACTATAAAGCTTCAGGACAGAAAACAACTGGTAACAGTGAAAATGTCCATTTTTGTTTCCTGTTGCTACTCCACACCATGGTCAGAGTTACTTGACACCATTATAAACCATACCCGTAAAGGCGTCGCTGGGTTTGTTTATTTATGGACTTATTTAGCATTTGCACCACTATTATTGTGATGCAAATCTACATCTCTAGTGATGGGTGTACAAGGACACACAGACAGCACCTTTAATGGGCAGAATTAGAAAGGGGAAGTTCACAAGACTTGGCTGAGAGAGGATGAATGCTTCTGGTGTCGCTGAAAATCTCTCCGTACCTGCGCTCATCAGCAGCCTGTGTGAAGCTTGTGTACCCTCAGCGAGCACTCTGAAAGACCGATGTGTCACTTCAATCACAGCTCTGCCAGAAATGACGTGCCAGAAAACCTCAGTGTCAAATTCTGCCTGTTTGAGCTACCCAGGGCATCAGCATGGATAACTAAAATAAGCTATCAGCGTGAGAAGCACAATTTTGTATTACAACAATTTGTTTTCTAGAGAAGGCAGAATAGCGAAACGAACCAGCTTGATTTATGTGTCAGTTTTTAAGTTCAGCATGCATCTAATACGTAGTCCTCAAAAGTGCTGAGAAACCACAACTCCTATTGAATCGGTATTTGCTTCCAGCCTAAAGAAAATTAGAGAAGGCTATTTCTGAGAGCTGAGGGAGCTGGCACTCAGCGTAAGTGATAGGGATTGCCTTGGCAAGTAAATATCATCTTCCAAAATTGTTTCTGATCCAATTCTCATAATGACAGCTAAGCTTCCAAATCAAGTCAGAGTCAGCAGTACGAGCAAGTTGGAGCTCTTCCTTTTCACACTCCAAGTGCTTTTCTGCCCTTCTCTGTAGTCTCCTGGCGGTCCTTATTTCTACTTTCCTCTTCTGTGAGGCATTTCTCACCCTCCCATCCCTCCCCAGAACCGGCTGCCAGACCCCCGACAGGTTGCAGGGTCTCTGCTCTGCTTCCCCTGTTGCAGGGGAAGGAGTGATGCTTTCCAGCCCCACTCCCACAGACCAGCATGGGCCCCCAGTGCCCTTTGCAGACATGGCCATAGCACGCTAGAGCATTTCGTGCACTTTGGAGCTACGTTTTAATCTCAAAGCAGCTGGGGAAGCAGCCTGTGAACATGTGCAGCCCTTAGCACTATCGTATACTTCCAGTGGCAGCAGAAGGTACTCGGGGATTAATTCTGTACCAGACCTGCTGCTCCTGGCTTCAGCCTGAGGAACTGCACTTTCCTGGCCTGTGGTGTGGGGTCTTCCCTGCCAGTCCCTCCTCCCCAGACACCTACTCTTCTTTTTGTGCCTGCCTCGCTCTCTGTTTTAGACTTGCGCTTAATAAGAAGGACAACAGAATTATCATCCACAGAGTTGCAAAGAAAAGAAAAGGAAAAAAAAAAAAAACACCACCAGATACTGGCATGTTTTCTCTGTTTTAAGTAGTTTTAATGTTTTGAGAGGCTGGTTGTGAGTACTTGATGTTGACAGGTGCCAACCCGAAGCACTGAGCTCTGTCTTGTCTCAAGAAATTAATGGGAGTATTTTAGTGAACAGCCAGGCTCCTAGTTTGACTGCTAAGTATCTATCAAATATCATCACTTGCAAAGCCCACAGTAATGATACTGAGGGAAAAATCTCTGTCCCAGATGCAGCCACGTTTGGTGATGATGGAGGCGGAATGGGGGGAGGAGGTGAACTTGATGGGAAACAGACACCATCTTTAATGAGGTTAATTGTGGGGGCTAGGGCGTTTTAAATCCTATTTTCCAAAAAAGGTTCTGTATGGAAACAGCATTTCTTTGTTTTGATGGAAGGGTTTTTTGGAAACCCTTACTTGTTTAAAAATACAGAGAAGCTTAGTAAAGCATCCCTTAAATCCTGCTTTCTGTAAGGGTTGCTCTTCTTGTTTCTCATGTGAAGAACAGAGTATCACGTGTCTCAGTAAGGCCACCATATGTGAGGGCTTTTTCTCCCCTCATCTAACAGAGGTTTAACTCAGACAGTCAGTTGCATGGTTTTCAAATTCTGTCTAAAATAGTCTGCTTGCAAGCTGTATTCCCTAACCAGGGAAAAAAATCCTTTCCTTAAATATCTCCCTGTGTAGCTCAGAGCAGGGTGTGGCCTAGTGTCTGGCTAAGAAAAACAAAAGCAATCAAAGTTTTAAATGGCTAGATGATAGATTCCACTTCCACATTTTTATTAGATATGTTCATCTCGACTGAAGGGCAGGAGTACATGGTATTCATGAAGTCACCTTAGCTTAGCAAGCAATAGTAGTACAAATACTTTTAGCTGTAATTATGAATTTTGCTGGCACATCACTAAATTAGCCAAGTGACAAAATTAGCTGGTTCTTTGGCTAAAGACCAAAAAGAATTAATCTGAACCACTGATGTTACTATTCCTGGGCAGAGCAAAGCTTTTAATAAACCACAGACTCAGAAAGAGTAAAATGGGAAAATGTAGCTTGCCACAAGCAGTGTTTGGTAGGTATATATCACTTACAAACCATTAAACAGATGGGTAGAAGACGTGCAAGCCATGAGGATGCGTAAACAGACCTGATCTTGCTTCCACTGAAATAAACCAACACAAATTTTATGGACCCCAAAAGGATGAGGCTCGTGAGAAGAAAATGTTAAGTCTTTATAGGTCAGAGACTTCGGGGAGGAGAAGGAGAGATCGGTTCTTTCTTAAGATAGTGTTAACTTTTCACCTAAATAAAAATGCTCAGTTGTGTACAGCCTTCTGAACATGTTCAAAACAAAGATCATTCTGTGCATCAAATATATATATAATTATTTCAAGATAGACTTACAGAGACTGGTACAAATATCAAAACTTTAATCAGTACAGATATAGATCTAAGTCCTACCTTAGATGATGCCTTTGATGCCTT
>JAVJGJ010000001.1:9234439-9276229 GCA_035590215.1 Microhierax caerulescens
GAATGTTTTAATTTTAGCAGCATGAGGATTCCTAACTGCAGCATATTATTTATGAAAGGGTAAATGGCAATCACTAAATGAAGACAAAAGGAAACATTCTGTCCCTCTCTGGGGGAGCACAGCATTATTATACAAGGTTGTGAATCGGCATAGTAAGATGAATTGAGCTGCTGTTCCTACTGACAAGAAAATTACTTCTTAGATTCCTACTAATACATGAAGGAGCTGGCACACCCCTGTTATACTTGGGTAACGGATATGATCTACAGCAAAAGGACCCTGAACTCAATGGTAAAGATGCAGGTTTCCATATGAAAGAAGACTCTAAGGCACATTGAAGTGATTCCGGTTTTTATGGTACATACTAATATTTTCATACAGAATAAGTATTTGCAGTAACTTATACTTGGACGGTACTCAAGGTGCTTAGCAGGACTAATCAGCTTGAGGAGAAGTAGTGCATTAATACAGACCTATGATTACTATTGAAGCCCCATAACTTCCAATTCCAAGCTATTTTATGGTCATTCTGCATGAAAAATGGTCAGAGAGGGAGATGGGGTCTTTTTGTACCTATCCTTGTAGCCATATCTGGTAATCTGCTGAAAGGTACAGCAGCATGAGATACTTTCAGAAATTCAGATTTACACTCTTAATGAATGAGCTGGTTTTGCAGGATCTCAGGGCCTTTGACACCCATGAAAATGTGGTCCCACATTATTCGTTTCCCCAGACCTGATCCTGTGACAACTAAAAATATTGGGGGAGAATTTAAAGAGGAGTTTTGCACCTATCGTCCTTTTGGCCTGAAAATATCCCATAGCTGTGAAAATTGTAGCACCTTCCACCAAGCAGGACCATATTACACTGAAGTTAAGCAGTAAAATATACACCAAATGGTTAAGAATAAGCAGGAAAAAAAAAAAAAGTCTGAGTATAGTGGCTACTGAAAAGCTGCAAACCTTGGAACTCCTTTTCACAACAGATAATAAGTCTTAAATTTGCCATTCACTGGTTTTGGTGATACCACCAAATGCACATTGCTAAAGCGCTGTTAGGACTCTGTGGATATCTAGGATTATTAAAGGTGTAATTTTTTAATTCCTATCTCTTCATCATCTTCTATTAAATGCATGACAATAAGTCTGCAGAAAGGCAGTATAATGTATGTTGAGGCAGTGACACTGAAGCTACAGAGCTATACTTTTTGTGAGTAAAGTAATTCCTGAAAGTTTAAAAAATTTCAAATTACAGTAACGTGCACTTTTACCTAATGGAGTAGGATCAAATATTTATCCCATTTGATTGAAATGGTCCTAGCCTTTACCTAAGCCAATCAGGAAAACTCACAGATTTCATGACTTCCAAGGTTTCATTGCTGAGGGCATATTCCGTAAAATTATTTCTGTTGGTATAACTAGGGCTGGCTAGTCTATTTAGTAATTTTTGAAAGAAGCAACTTGATGCCTGAAGATGAAATTTAGACACCTAAATCCTAACTGTAATCCTAAAATCCAGCTCAACTACTGCTTAACTCTGGAGGCATCTGACCTCCATAGGTGCCTCCTTTTTAATCAGAAGATTCCCCAGGTATCAATAAATTAACTTGGAAGCATATCTAATTAAAACTTTGTCTGTAGAAGACTGAGCAGATTTACAGCATGTGGCTACAGGATGTTATCTTTTTAAAGCTGTCTTATCCAAGACTGAGTTTCACCACAAATGCAGGAGGAGTAATTATTTGCATTTAAGGACATAAGGAAGAAGCAGGACATCAACTCTGCTGTATGTGTTTTCACACATTTGTGCAGGCATACTCTTAAAAAATGTAATGACTAAAAAAATACCCTTGGGATGTGTGAGCACCGGCTTCAACTCAGTCCTGAACTTCATATCAAGTTTTTATAAGAAAACTGTACCCTGTATATTAAGGAGAGAAACCAAGTCCTTCCCTGACTTCAGTAGAGTTTTCCAGGAGCATCCTCTCTCAGCAACCTGGAATGGACCTCTGAGTCTTAAGGAAAGAGTAAGAAATTATATGACCTTTTCCTGGAGCATTTTCTGTTGGAAAGCTGACAGTAAAAATACCAGTCAGAATGGCAGTAGGCAGTTTGAAACAATCTTCAGACACTGCATTAATAACCTTGATGCATAGAGAGATTTCGGCATTATGTCCTATCAGCAGATAGAAAAAAAGAAATTAAGCATCTCACATTATGGACCTTCAGCGTGCTCTTCAGGTCAAACCCATAGGTTTTCTCCTAATGGGAAAAAGAAATGAGCGCTTACGCTTGGGTGCTTAATAATTCAAGCTGGAATGTAGGAAACAACTTTCAGCATCTGCTCTGATTTTAAATAAACGAAATGAAATTAAATGCTCAAATGAAAAACTCTCAAATAAGGAAAGCAAGGACTAAAGTCTGACTGCCATATTTCAGGTAACAATTTATTCCTAAGCTAGAAGGAACTCTTGATCCTCCTATCTCCAAAGTAATTTCTCAACACAAATACCTCTGTGAAACTATTGCAAGTGCTTTGGTTTTTTTCACTAATACACAGTAAAAATAAATTTTAAAATGTTTAAAAACCTTTTAAATGGAAATATTATCTTACAGTGGACCTCAAGTTCAAGTGTCATGTAAGATTAAAACAATGATGCTATACCTCAGTTGTTTTTAAAATATTTAAATATTTTAATGCAATCTAAAATAAAGTTGTAGTACTGAGAGCCTTCAAAAGGCAGATTCAGGTATAAGAAATACCAAAAGAATCTGAACATCTTAGATGGCGATTACTTTTTACTAAAAAATCCAAAGTTTTATTAGTATTTTTAAAAAATCTGAAACATCTCATAAATGCTTTCAAGTCCTTTAATAAAAAGGGTTTATTAAAATCCGGGTGGCGTTTATCTCACAGTGTGAGGGTGAACGTTTGCAAGTTTCAAACTCAGTGCAACATACTCTTCTCCCTCTGGCTTTCACAGTGAATTGAACACTTAACTCCCTTCAGCAATTTTGGAAATCTCAATTTGTAGCAGTTATAATGAGAAGCCATTACTTGATAGAAAGAAAGAAGAGTTAGTTAAGTTGAAGAAATATATCTAGATTCCTTTTAAAATAATGAGCGCACACAAATAAAAGGGAAATTCTTGCCAGAATTCTACAACCCCCTTTTTCAATTTGCATATTAAATGATATACATCTACCGGTTTCTGTTAATTCAGCAAAATAAGAACTTCTAAAAGCAATTGTATTATTAGGCTACCTTGGCAATAATGATCCTAAGGTGAAGGTAGCAAATAATCGTATTTCTAACTGTGTCTTCTTTTTAATAATTAGTTGTAAAATTATGTTGTGCCTTTTCTGCACTTGAGAACTTTTCTCTCATCTTCTGTGCTGAGCCATATTTAAACTAAAAGGAAGATTTCTGCTAAAAAGGCAGGTGTCTTTCAGTTAATACTTGTTCAGCAAGTCTGAAGACAATAGTCTCACTGCTTTTTCACTTGTAAATTGCTTTATGAATTAGTATTTTAATTTTCATTAAACTTTTCCATATCACCTCATCTGCTTTATGCAATATGAAAATAGAAATAATGCCCTTGTTTGTAAAAGCTTTAACCAGTTATGAGAATAGCAACTCTGGAAAAGCAATAGCAAAACCTTGATTGAATAGACAAGGAGCAAGCGTCCACCTCTCCCTCTATACTTATAGCTCTCACCAAAAGAGTATTTTTAAAGATCTAACCACCCTTGGTAAAATGGTACTTGCTCAGTATTTTTAATAGAATTTTTATCTTGCTTTGCTTTCAGATTTCTTTTGGCATTTACTTTACTTAGGTCAAATTGTATTTATATATATTAAATGTTATTAATATTAAAATATTCCCTGTTATCTCCTTACTGCCCAGAAAAGAAATAAAAAATGTCTATTGGCCATCTGTATCAATTAACAAGTTATCACAGGTGTGAATTTAAGGGAAATGTTTTCTAGCAAATCCTAGAAACGTGGAGCCTGCTAGAATCTCTCAAGGCGGTCAACTGTTGTTTATTGCATATATTGACCAAAGGCTAGAAAAAACAGTCCTGTATCACGGATCTTGTGTGTTTAAACAGAAACAAAGTGTTCCCTTTACACATTCTTTTTTCATCAGCTAGAAAGATGCTGAACTCGTGTGTAAATGTAGAACCCAGAGAAGGAAAAAAAAAAACAAACCCAGAATAAATTGTTGAGGCTGCTCCAATGAATACAGTGAGACAGTGAAAATTAATTCCTTTTCATCCTGATAGCTTGCTTTCATACCATACATTGTTGCATTTTATGAGTGCTATATGCAAAGAAAAGGCTTGCCACAGTAATTTAGAATGTATACTCTTTTTTATTATTATTTTACCACAAAGCAAAACAAAAACAAAGGTAGAGAGATCAGTGTTAACACTAGTATTTGTGTCTTCCCACCTGTCATTAACATCATTTATTTATTGCAGGTCATGCAGGCGTTAAGCAGTAATTACTTGCTTTGTTTAGACAAGTAATTCCATTTAGAACTATAGCAATTAGAGATTTTTAAAGAGGAAATTTAATTGTATCATTTATAACTTTGCTATTTTAGTTCTAGAAATGTCATATTCCTAACTGCATTTCTACCTAACATGTATTTTATTTATTACATACCGAGATGACATGATTTTTTCTCAGACCAAATACTGATTCAAACTATGTTCTGTACTATGGAATCTTCTTTCACATTTTGAATGTTTATAAATACTGAGTTCAGGGAATAATTCCCATTTAATATCTTTGAAATGGTGTTGAGGTTGGAAGTATTTTCTGTGCACGTGCGCGGGCTATCCCAATGTCAAACAGAAAGCAACAAAATCAAGTTTTCTATGCTTGCAGCCCTAATTTTTCTTTTCCTGAAGAAACCGAAGTAATACACTCTGCTTTTTCTATCCTGGGGAGTATTAACCTTAAGGACTGCATTGAAAGTTGAGAGGATTGGGCAGATCAAAAGAGTTGTCAGAAAGGAAATGGAAGATCACTTGCAAACACCAGACCCAATCCTGGGGAGGTAACTCACGCTGATTACCTGTTCTTCAATGAGCAGTACAGTGGAGGGAACGTCTGTCATCTAAGTGGTCCAAAATGAGCAGCAGTGGTAGGCAGTACCGTGCATTACTAAGAGGACTTAACGACCTTGGCTAGCTATGAGAATTATTTAATATGATCAGTCACTTTTTCCTCCAAGACCCATAAGTCTTTAAGACTTTACAAACGTTTTCCTGGCACTGCCAGAAACCGATTCACATTGACCTCAGTATGTCACCAGAAAGGTCTTCTGGAAATTCTTTTGTTTTCCATACGGCATCAGTATATTGGAAAGACAAGCGTTCTGTTATTTCTTTAGCCAAACAAAGCACTCTTTTTTATTGTTACAAATTATTTAGTCACGTCGCATTGCTTTACAAAGTAGTATTTATTCTGCACCAGATAATCCAATGAAACAAACTTTCAGTTTGATGAATGGTGGCTAGATTGAAAAGCTGAATTAGGCAATATCAAATTTGCTCTGTCACATAAAGTAGATGTTAATTGCATTTATTCAGTCTGATCATTAAAACATCAGAGAATCTGGCAGTTGGAATTATGAATTAGCATGGCTGAGTCCAACGGGTATAGTAAGGTATATATGGATGTGTATTTATGTGTGTCTTGGAGCGTACTTTTGGTTTTTGCAGTTGTGATCTGTGGTGTGATTCTAGGGAAATGTGACAAAAACAGAGATTACCCCACTCTGCTTTACGTTATGTGCAGTTTACATATTTCACCATTTTAAAACTCAAACAGCAAACACTGGTTACATTTTCTCTAGTGAAATTCCCCTCTGTGCTACACTCAGAACCTCTAGCAAGTGGATCGGGATGACTGGCACAGATCTCTGTCTAAAAATAAAAAAAGAAAAGAACAGTTTCCAAGCAGCGCATTAGAAGTCCCTCCCTCCCTCACCTCTGCGCTCCCTCTTTGCGGACACCTTACAACCAAAGACTGAGGTTTCCCTTGTGAGGAGGAAAGGTGGCGGGGCAGCAGACGAGGACAGGGTGGCGCAGGATGGGAGGCAGTGCCCGCAGCCCGCCCTGCAGCGTGGCGAGAGCCGCGTGGGCATCTGCAGTGAGTGGCTTCGTGCTGCAGGTGAAGTCTCCTCTCTCTCCCTTCAGCTCCCAACTTCAGATGAGATCCAGGCCGTCATAAGCTGCTCGGCATTATCCTGTCCTTCCGTTATCCCTGTCCTTCCCGATGCGGAGCCAGTCTTACCCCTGACTAGTGGCAAGCAAATGGCCTGTAATGGCACGTGCGTGCAGGGACAAGTTTCACAGGTGCCCAAAGCAGACCCAGGGTAAGGCAGCTGCTACTTTCTGCAGGGCTTCAAACTGGCACCTGCTTGCTTCTGGCTGGAACAAGTTTGCTGGATAAATGGGAAGGGAGGAGGAGTAGCAAATGATCACTTAAGGAAGAATTGTCTGTGTGAACAACAGTAGAAAAATTTTAAACTCTTAAACGATTCATTACAGTATTTCAGTTTTTACGTGCACTATTGAAATATCAAGATCTCAATCTGAAAGCCTAAAAATGAAACTGTTTTTTCTAATTCGGTGGCTTTGTTTACAAAACAGTGCATAAGAAAAAAAGGGCAAAGTGATTCTAACTCAAGACCTCATCTGACATAGTCTTACACAATCTTACATTCATATTTCACCCAAATACTACTTTTGTTCACAGAAGAAAATATCCTCTAGTTCAGTCCTAACCATTTCCACATACCAGATATTCTCGAACTAACCAGTATAGTTTTCCCTGTACTGCTTCTATGCAACCACTAGACAATAGTGAAGAAGTTCCTCCTGATTGTCTGTTAGTGATGTAAATCAAAACATGTTTTGTGTAGGAAAAGGCGTTACTCTAGTTTATATGACATCAGAGAGCAAATTTTACAGCGATGGTTTGAAAAATAATTAGCAATACGTTTTGGGGAGAACCCAGTTTTGATATGATATTTGAACTGAATTTGAAACTGTTAAATTTATGTTATTTTTGTATTTTTTGTTTTCTTTTACAGTCTCGTTGGTTGACAAAGTCTAAAACTTGGCTAAAATTCAGGAGACTTCTAATATTTGAAAACAATATGGTAATACTAAAGATGATTCAGAACAAAGATGCAGTGTGTCAATAATCAACAGGTAAATTGCAGAAGTATCAGAAGTTCTTGGATATTTTTTTTTAAATGAAACTAGCAAACACCAAGCAGTTTGCCGGTAATACAAACTGTATTTTTACAAGTATTGTTCTTGTCTGTCAGCTTCAAAACCCCTCTTACTGTTGACTCCAGATTTCTTTGTTGCAATATTTATAAACCTGCTCTAGTGTGTCTTCTAAGGAAATGTGAATTAGCCAAATAATGAAGCTAAAGTTATAATCTGTTTGATAGCTGTTTGAATAGAAAATCAAAAACTTGCTGTTACCTGGTGGCACGCTGGAGACTGCCTTCTTTTACCAAAAGGTACTCGTTTTCTTACTTGTAAAGATAAAGACTAATTAAATGTTACACAGCCTTTCAGTAATTCAAAAGCTGCGCTAATGAGCAGTACCATCCTGTTAAAAAAGTCGTAAGGCAAACAGGTCTGAGGAATGAAGAGAGCCTGTGGGAGCACAGCAAGTACCACCGAGGGTCAGCGGGACCCCTCTGCCCCCCTGGCAGCACCCAGCGAGGGTGTTTGTCGGGAAGCAATTCAAGCTGTGTGTCTCATGTAAGAAATCTAACCCTGCAGCAAACTGTGCGAACCCTTCGGCTCCGGTGGGGGAATTCACTTAAGACCGGCACAGACAGAGCTCACAGAAAACCCACGTACTGTTAACTCTGCAAATGTATTTGCATGGATAAACCTTTGTGCCTTTTGGGACGTGTTTTGGCTGTGAGCAGGTGGCACAGATCAGACCACTCTTCCTGATGGCTTTTGAGTTCACGGCTCACGACATACCGAGGTTGCTGTGAGGCAAAGTGGGAAGTAAAGTTACAAGTCGTGCTGGGTTTCTTACCTCCCGGCCCAGCTGAAGGTGCTGTATAGCTGCTTTCCACGTCCTTCCATGGCTCTCAGAGGATTCCAGGCAGATCAGGTTGTGTGTAGAGACTTCTCTGTGTGTGTGTGTGTGTGTATCTGTGTATGTCTGTGTGTATGCAGTACGTACCGATGCACACACACGATGCATACCCATGTATATTTGCATGTTACCCAGTGGTCCATCTGACTGTAGGAAGCAGCTGATTAATATGTGACTTCTCTCTGTGGTCCCCTTACGCTGACTTTCCCTTGGACAAGCCCAGTCCCTTGGGAAGGCAATGAGTTTCAAATAGTTTTGTCAGCATTGTCTGCAGTGAAGCCCTAAATGAGTGGAGACACCCTCCCCAGTTCGGGTGGGTAAGGGGGGAGCTAGAAGCGAAGCTGACCTGACTGCCCCTGCGTGAGCTTGACTCCCCAAGTGCAGGGGAACAAACGCTGCTTGAAAGGGCTTAAGCGGCTCATTGCTGATGACATAATTGATAAAGGCAGGGACTAGGCTGTCCCACCCAGGATGAAGTCTAAGGACACAAGTTTAGCTGCAAACTGTAGGTTTATCCACCTATTTGTGGCTGGTATTTCTTAGAACTCTTAAGAGATTGTTGTACAGGGAGAAAGGGTTGGGGGTTTTCTTCAATTTTATATTTTGGTAAGTGCAGTCAAGGTGATTCAAGCTCAGTGCTGAGTTTCTTTAAATAGAAGTGAATGAAGGGTTAATACCTCATCCTAGGAGTTTGGAAT
Source organism: Microhierax caerulescens (assembly GCA_035590215.1). NCBI lineage: Eukaryota > Metazoa > Chordata > Aves > Falconiformes > Falconidae > Microhierax > Microhierax caerulescens. Next base: position 9,243,289 of record JAVJGJ010000001.1, read on the forward strand.
GGCATTTCAGCATGAAAAGCAAGATTCATTTAAATGTGAACCTTTTCAAATTATATTTTCTGTGAACTGGTGCCAACTCGATTACAGAAATGCCTTTTGTACTGATCTGGTTAGTAAACTGCCTGGTTTTTTTTAAATCTAATACAAATGCTTAAATTTAGTGACATGCATATATTGTATATATTCATTTGCTTTGAGTATAGGTTATTCTGTCATTCTTAAGCAGTTTGTTCTGGGAAATAACATTAAGAAAAAATTACCTTTACTTAAGAACTCTTTAGAAGGGTTACACACAGAAGGAATATGCAAAAGAGAATTATTTTTTTTAATATATATGACGACTACTAAAGGGATCTTACTGTTCAGCCCTACAAGAGACTGAATTTTACTTAGACTCTCCCCCTTATATCTCTAGAGTGATGGGAAATAGTCTAACTGTTAGTGAGAATCAAAGTCACCATAAAAATTCTGGTATTTATTCCCCTACACGAAAAATCAGTGATTCTGTGACTTGCTGATTTTCAATTTGATAAGTCGTGTAGTCCTCGTGATGTTCATCACCGCTGCTGTGGGTTATGTTGAAAGAGAAACTACTAGTGGAGCAGCTTGCTGGCATCTGGATGTGATAAGAGGTCATCTAGCAATGCCATGACAGGTGACGCATCTGTGTGTTCACCACAGAAAAACATGACCTTGCTGCACAGTCTTGTCAGGAAACAAAAAGGCTCATGGTATCATTCACATGGAAGGGGGGAAAAAAAAAAAAAAAAAGGCTTTATAAAAAATAAATCATAGGAACTTCAGTCCTGCTTTTAAAGCTTTTCCAAAGGAGGCAAAGAAATACTTCTTTTATGAAATACAGCCAGACCATTAATTTGAAAAAAACTGTGCTGTTTCTCAACAGTAACAAATAATGCGATAACCTATAATTAAGTCAGGTTTAGTTGTCTTATGCCCTTTCAGAGCCTAAAGCATATTAACAATATTTGACCTAAAAGACATAGATCCTGAAAATCTTCTCTTTCACTCTTTGTAGCTGGCAGGAATCAGTAGGATTTTTGATCAATAGAATGATATATGGTTATATCTCACATATGAGTTCACTGAATACTGGATTGTTTTTCCTGAAACACTAAGTATGGAAAATCTATGATGTGAGATGGGGATGGTCTTTGAGTAATCCGTGCAGAGATATGATGGAAGGAAGTGCAAGCGTCCTACAGACACCCTATATTTCTTATTTCAGCATACCACTGCATAGATTTTACCAGTAAATGGGTATAGAAATAGCTTTCCTTGAATTTTGTCAGCTAAATGCAAATATGGCACAAAATCTTTTCTCGAAAGAGTTAGCTTCATATTTATGTGAACTGCTTAACTCCAATTTCCTTGTTCAGTATTTCTTTGCCAGAAATAAAGTGGATTCCATCAACAAGCTGAGATATAAATCTTGAATGACTGAGACCTTTGGGAACTGGTTGGAGTAATGGATTGAATGTCATCTGGGTATGCAAAGTTGACAGAATCTGTCAGTCTTTAGGAAAGCTTTGATGTGTGTGTGTTTCCATACCTGTGTGTCTAAGGTGAGAGTCCTTAGTTTAAATGACAGCATATTTGGATCATTAATCTGGCCCCTCATTTTTATGGTACCTACCAGATTTCAAGGCAACTGAAGGAACAGTGACATGTTCCTTTAGGAAAGAGCTGGAGGACATGAAAGTTCTTAAGAGCCACTACTCCCGTGCAGAAAGTATTTGCTTCCATAAAATAGTCACCTGGATGTGTCGTCATGCACTGTAATGCTCAAATCTGCATTTTGGCTTATACCTTCTTGACTTAATTTGACTGCACTTCTTCAGATAAGAGACTTCTGACTTTCCATTTTGCCAGCTGAGTTTTGTGGTTTATAACTGTCAGCTCAGGAGTGGTGATGACCAGCTCTAAGTGATAGCTGGTCATTCTTGTACGCCTGGGGAAAAGGTGGCTCTCTCTGTCCTGAGTAAGCATGGGACTCAGATACCTGGAGAAGCTGAGAACTTCAGAGAGCTTAAGAGAAAAGGATTTTCAGAAAACTCTTCTTTCTGTTGAGAAGATCTCAGCTGAGAATCATCCCCGCTTCCCAGACGAATGTATCCTGAAACAGAAAAGTGTGAAACGGGTCACTCGCCTTAACAATATCCTCATTCCCTCTGCCTAGGGCCGGTGCTTGAGAGGCTGCGATGTGCCCTGAGAATGGGCATCCTCAGCACACGGCTTCACCGAGGTGTATAGATACTGCTACACAGCCATGCCTCTTGTAAGCTGAGTACACTGAACGGCATGTGATGGAAACCACCCCGGGTACCACAAAACCACTGGTGTCACTTCTGAAGACTGTTAGCAGCCCTCCCACTCTTCTGTGGGCTTCTGCTCTTATAATCTAGAGGTAGACCTGTACTTCACCAAAGGTTGCCCTTGAGTTTGGTTTTTTTTTCCTGCCCTCTTAGGGGAACGCAGAAAAAATTCTGTCCTACCCAGCAAAACATGATTATCCCACCTTCCAGCACATAGCACAAGAGACAGAGCAGGAACCTGGAAGCATTCCAGATCTGAGTGTAAAGGGAGCAGAGAAGGAAAAGGGTGAGTGACCCCCCCACTCTCTGTTCTGGCAGGGAGTGCTTTCCCAGTAAAACCACTTCATTGCTTCCTTGCACACTGTAACTCCTTTCCCCCTCTCTTTAATCCCCAGCTGTGCTATCTGACCTGAGCCAGCCGGCTTCCCTTATCCCTGATTTTCTGATGAGTATTCGCTCTTTAAACTCACCTAATAATTGATTATATTGCGTTAAAACGATGGGTGGATCTAGGCAGAGGAAAAGCAGGTAGGTATTTGTTACTGCTTTCGTAGTTAGCATTCAAGGACAGCCTACTGCAAGCTTCGCTGGAGCCACTGCAAGGGCTTTTCCGAGAACTGGTGAGGAAGCTCCCTCCTTCCAGAGGACAGCATTTGTAAGGAACTTTCTCGTTCCCCAAATAAAAATAAAAGTCTTATAACAAAGCAGATAAATAGATTTTATATTATTAACCGTACTTTTTCCTCCAGGTTTATTTTGCTGTAAAATTTCTCTGTAATTGGACCCCCTCAATACCTAGTGGTCTGTCACTCTCAAGTGAATTACTTAATTCATTGCAGCTTTTAACATTGAATTTCTTGCACAAAAGGAGATGTCGGATGTATCATCTTTTCTGTATTATGTTATTTAGCTTTACGCATAAGTTGAAAGGTATAATGATCATCTGTGGTGCCCTGGAACAGAAGAATAGTTCCAGGAGAAAGAAATAGAAAATTTAAATTAATTTTTTTGCATCGCTAACAATTCATAATATATTGATGAAAATCCTCACGTGCACCAGTGTCCTTAAACTTCAGACTTGCAGATATTTTTCTGTATTTGTAATTCCTGAGCACATAGAATAAGTACTATACTGCAGTTTAATATCTGAACATTAACACAAGCACAGGGAGCTTGCAGATTCTAGAGGAAAATCCTGACGCATTTACTATGTGTCAGTTCAACAGCTCATAGTATCCCTCAGCTACTGGGTAGTTTCCCACAGCTGGCAGACAGCAAACCTAGACAGAACTCCATAAACATCAATCATTTATTTTGTATTTCATTGCAAAGTTAGCTTTCTCAGTTTAAATCGCAGATGAGATTGATTTGAACCAACCTGACAAAATTCACAGTGAAGTAAGTTATGGACTTTCATCTCTTCAGCTTCAAAGCTCACGTGTGAAAAGTGGGCAGGTAGAAAAGAATAGCTCTTCTGGAAGGAGTTAGTTTCAATAATACGGTTGAGTCTAAATGGTCCCACGGGAGCGTGCCAAGATCTTAGTCTCCCAGAGGATGAGTTAGCTCATGGGCCCTTATGCTCAAATGACTTCTCCACAAATATGGAGTCAGAGCATCCTACATCTGCCTCCAAAAATTTAAGACCTATACTGGAACTGAAAGCAAGCCAAGATGTTGTGGTATATAGTTTACAAAAAGGATGCTTTATATGTTTAAGTTTTCTGTCTGAGTGTACACGTTAAAATGAACTAAGAATAGTAAAGTTTTCCAAACAGTTCAGTTGGCTTTAGTGGTCTATAATTTCCTGTACTCAGGAGTAAGTATTGTGCCAGACTGATTGGGTTTTGCTTTTTATTTAGCCTGGAAAATACATTACTGGTTGCTTTCTAACCACCTGTTTTTAGTGCTCAGTGTTGGATCTGCTAAAGAAAATGGCAAATGTCTTAATGAATTTACTGAATCCCACAACCTTTTTAGGCTGGATGGAAACAGTGAGGTCTATTAGGAGAACGATATTTTTGCACATGTTTTTAACCATCTTAAGAAAGAAATGTTGGAAGAAAATAATCAGTTTCTAAATGAGAGCAAATATTCGAAACAAGATTCATAACTTTGATTTCACTAGTGCTCAGTTACATAAAGCATCTGAAAATGTAAAACTAAGGGTTAAAACTATAAGTTAAAGGAGTAAGTTGACAATACCAATGTCTTGCCTGAAGGATCTCAAACATCAAAAAAAATGGCTATTAGATAAATCAGAGAACTGACTGTTCTCTAACCTAGTCTGTTGGTATTCTCAAAGGAGGTAATCATTATGTAATTATTTTCTTGAGACAGACAGCATCATCAACCACTTTTTTATGAATTTTATGACATGCTAATTTCCCATCTGTCCCAAGTAATAGAGACTCTACACTTTAGTTTATTCACCATAACTTAATAGCAAAATCGCAAGAACTAAATGTCTGTTCAGTCCTTCTGAAGGTGAGGTGTAGATGAAATTGTTCACGTTGTTTGTACGGGAGGGAGCATTCCCCTTCAAACGTGTCTCTACCATCAGTTACCGATGCCTTCATGTTGACAGGCATCAGCAAAAAGCACGGTCTTGGTAAGGAAATCCAGGTCCAGACGCTTACAGGATTTGTAATACTTATCCACAGCAACTTCAGCAGGTGCAAACAGATGGCTGACATTTCTGTTAGGCCATAAAATGCAGAGTACTACTGTCCTGCTACGCCTAACTGGAATCAATTAAGTATGAAGCAGGATATCAGGCTATGAATCACAAGTCATTTGTTTCCTGTAAATTGCATAGTTTGTTGGTGGGTTTTGGTTTTTTTTTTAATGCTTCATTTCATGGAAGCCCCAGGGATGGCAGGAAAAGCAGCAGAAGAAGGAGGTGAATTCACTCAAAGCAGTGAGCTTCCACGTTAAAATCTCTGAGAATACAGCTAGTTCTGGACGTTACTGCCATACCCCGCCTCTGGTGGCATGTTCCTTCTCATATGACCTCCTGAACTCCTTTCTAAAATAGGCTGGATCAATTACTTCTGCTGTGCTTATATGGCTCAACCAGAGCCAAAACAAATAATGATAACCTTCCCTGAAATTATGTTTCTGAGCTTGATGGTTTCACTAATGCTCTAAGAATAGTTGTATCAGGACAAATAATGGATGCAGAAATCTGCATCAGAAGTAGCTTCAAGGGACGTTTAAGAGCTTTTTAGCTAGCTTTGGGAACTCAGAGTCTAATATTTAGATAGAACGAAATTACTGTAAACAGAGGCAACCGAGTAGAAAAAGGACAGAGGGCAGAAAAAACTTCTGATGTGAAATGCAAAATTAAAACAAAGAGGAAAAGAATCTAAAAAACCTCCACTATTTTTGTTCCTATTTCTGATTTGTACAGTGAAATGTAAGAGGAATGTATAAATATGGTAATAGAAATTTCATTTCACATCATGCTCCTGTTTTATGTCTTCAGTTTTCTGTGAGTCAATCACAGTCCTTTGCTAATTACTGCCACAAAGCTGAATAAATAGCAAAGGGAAATAAGCAACATTTGTGTATAGGGTGAGTGTAGTGACATTATCTCAAAAGAATAAGTTGATGTGACAATGTTTTAAATATGAGCTGGCAACTGCTAGTGAGCTTGTGCTGCCTGATTTTAACCTTTAATTTGTGAGAATGCTGTGAATAAAGATTAACTTTATTTATTTTTTTCAGCCTTCAAATTGAAGCTGTCATCATTAATGTTTTGAAAATTTGTCCCGTTTCCCAGCGCTATCTGTAGGTGCCTGTTTGCCACCTGATTCACTCTTCCAGTGTGGAAGAGTGGAGGACTAGTGACGTTCTCTTCTCGTGTTACCTGAACAAGAAGGATTTCATAGTCCAGAAGATTCAAACAAAAAGTCCCAGATGTTCATGTTCAAAGGCATGTACACTGTCCACATGCCTTTCACACAGCCTGGAGCTACCTCAGGCTCTGGCCGTATCAGTTAATCTCCAAAACCTAAGTCATGGGAAGGGCATGCTGAATCCAGAGGAAGGGATCAAATCTATAGAAGTTGCTGCTGGACATTTATGTTTGATCTATATTTGGAAGAATTCCTGAAAAGCAAAGAAATTATAGGAAGTATTCTCCTTTGCTTTCTCCACTCCCACCTCCCGCTGCCTCAAGTGGTAGGATTTATGGAGTCTGGGGAGCGTATCTATGCTGTGAAAAGCACCTTTAGTGGCTGAATGAATCTTTGCATCCTAAAAAAGCAGCTCAGCCCCCTAAGATGCAACAGTTCAGAGCTCCTTAGTTGTCTCAGTATTATCCCTTTAATAGTCCTGCATTAACTTCAGTGCATACTTTTCCTTTCACTGGCATCGGGTATAGAAGCCTGTTCTGCCATCCATCCACTTGTTCATTCACTTAAGTGTCATAATTTTCAGATTTATTATGAAACCTCATTGTTTTTCCCTAACTGCCATGACGATCCAAGTGGTGAGTTTCTAAAATTGTATATTCAAGAGAGAAAATATTAATAATGAACAAAAACCAGATTCATTCAAATTATCTTTTTGTTTTGAGCCAGACTGAAAAATCAGCTATTTGCAGAAGCAATAAATGTTTTCTTTCCCATTTCCTTACAAAACAAATAAACCCCAACAAATACAAGTGAGTCTGTATAACCGATTAGCTCAAATCAATATTCACAGAGAAAAAAATCATGTTGTATGGTGTATGTGAACTGATGTCTGTTAAAATCAAGGAATCTTTACATACTCCCAAGTAAAAACACCACATATGGTTTCAGTATGTAGCTTCTATGCTGTCAAAAAAAAAGAAAAAAATTAAAAACATCCAACTTTTTCCTATCGTCTTTTTTAAGGAAAAGTAAGCTGTTGAAGTTACATTTGTCAAAGCTAAATCCTATGTTGGAAGCACACCATGAAAACACAAAATTAATTTCAAGAAATGCATATAGAGACTGACTCTCACAAATATTTTTAAATATGTATTTCCATTTACTTTCTCCGAAGTTAGAAAAAGCAATAAAAATAAAACAATGAATTTCTTGTTACCAGGTGGGCAGCTTTTGCAATGGAATTTGGAAGTAATATATGTGATGGAACTGGCAAGATACACACCTGAGATGAGATGAAGACACTGGGGAGCTTTGAAGGGAAGTTATATAAATGTGAAATAAGGATGAAAGATGGGAAAAGGAAATGAAGATAAAAAGAATTTAAATACCTGAGGGCAAGGTAAAAAGAAAGTAAAGGCCTCGAATTCATTCCTGTGTACTCTATTAGCAACAAAGGACCCAAGTAATACGATCAGAGTGAGTTTTCTTTTGTAAAAGCAAAAGAAAATATCAATGTAAATTTGTTTCTGGCAGAGAAAACATGCTCGTAGGATAGAGGTTCTTTTCCATCACTGATTTTTGAATGCCAGCATCCAAATAGGAAATTTAATAGGACAGGATGTCTTATTTGTGGGTTTCTCTAGGGAAAAGCCATATTCTGCAGAGAAAATGCTACTTCACTTTCACCTGGTGGAGTTAACCATTAACTCTCCAAAAAGGGATCATGGGATGCTCGTGGAAAGTATCCATACAGTGTCCCCAAGCACGTGCCTTTTTTGTATCAGTGCTCCTGCCTTCAGGGGGGTTTGTTGCTATTGATGTGCAACTGCAACTTGCTGCTTTGCTCCGTTAAGATTGCTGGCATTCTTACACCACCTTCCCTGGATATTTGCTGCACTTTTTACTGGCAACAGAACGAATAGAAATAATAATTCTGACTTTAATTAGCTGAGAATCTGTACATCATTGGGAAGAGGACAGAATATATTTCCAGAAAATCCTCAATGAGAGTCATTTTGAAAGCTCTGTCATGGCTGTTGGATTCGAACACTGAAAAAGAAAAAGGTAGCTGGGACATCTCACCGCTTCAGAAGGTGAGAAAGCCATTATTAATAAAAGACTGGCTGGAGCAGCTAAGAAGCAGCCTGTTGGGTACAGCAGAACAGAGGGAGCTGGTTAACGGTCATTTTATCACTTTGGCAGAGAACTCACTGTGCTAGAGACACAGAATCAGAAACCTCCTAGAGCAGCTCTTTGCTACAAATGAGTACGTAATAAGCTACTTTCTGTGAAACGTGTTAAAATTCTGAATAAAAGCACAATGATGTGGTTATTTATACCCTAATTTCACAAAAGGAAGTGGAGATATTTATGAGTAATTACCAAGTCAAATACTCTGGTTCTCATGAAAGGTTTCTAATTTGTCATGAGTTGCCACAGTAGGCATAAATAAAATCAAGGAATTAAAGAATGCCACATCCTTTCAGAGAGAGAGAAAGGGAGTAAGATGAAAGTAGAATTGGATTGGCCACAAGTGTACTACTTGTCATATACTAGAGTGGAAGTGGCCCTCATAGGCATCTTGGTTCTTTGGGAAAGGGTCAGCTTGACTATGTGCCAGACACTTATCCAAGTACTACTTTGATTTAGATCACTAAATGCTTGAGACTTGAAATCTCAAAAATGACGTTGCAGAAACCCTATCATAAATCTACTGAGAGAGTGATACACTTCGAATGGGAATAATAGATTTCAATTCTGTCAATACTGAAGGAAAAGTGAGATCTAAATGCTACTTGTGAGATTAATAAGAAAACTCCGAGGTGTCAGCAAATGCATTAGGGAGAAAGAAAAAAGCTAAAAAGAAGGGAATGGATCGGTCTGGATATTGGAGATGATTGAACATGGAAGGAAAGCAGGACTGAAGGCTAAATCAAAGAGAGTTTAACAATCCAAAACTTAACTAGCCATGAACGAGTACAGCAGATCAGCTGAGCAGAGGAGAAATTAGAAGACAACAGAGACTGAAAGAAGGTATTTGATGTCACCGATAGCAAAAAAAAGGCTGAGATCCTGACATGCAGAAAAGTGAGTGCCAGACAGATGAATGAATTTGGTGAAGCACGTACAAAAATAAGGAGCTGTTAAAAGGAACTGTTCAAAATGTAAAAGAGAACCATCTCCACTAAAACTCAGACATCTCCATTCAAAACTGAAAGAGAAAAGCACAGAAAAACAGTACATCCAAGTAATGTACTAGTAACATTTCATAAGTGGGTAAGGAGGTTTTTACTGGCTCTGCTGAAACTTGGCAAGGGACAATTGATTTTTGTGTACAGTCCACAAAAGAAATATTTTACTCGACATGTTCAGCTGAATAGTACAGACCTATGATTTTTCCTCTTCTAGGAAATCTTATGGTATTGCACAATATAAAATGATGAAGGAAATAGTAAAGCGTTATCTTAAGAATATGTGTAACAAAATATCAGAACATTAGTAAGAAGTCAAGGTAGCGTACATTAAGCTTAGCTTTAGTCAGACTACTGAAAAAGACAGTGAGGAGAATAACGTTAGCTGTGGGAAAGGAGACATGAACCAAGATCATCACAGGCAGAGATCAGACAGCTAGACCAACCACAACGCAATTTGTAGCTGTATTTATTACCTTAGATAGGAGAAAATAACTTTGATTAGAAGTAACTACATTTACTTTGAGTTTATGGATAGTAACTTAGTAATATATACTAATACACATGCTAAAATATACTAATATGCTACCATTCAAACAGCAGCTCATTCACCTCACTATCTTCAGCTAAATCTCATCTTTTGCTTTAATTAATTATTTGCCACATATTACTGTGTCAGACACTGTAACAATACTGAAATGTTTGGTAGGTTCTGTATACTGTGAATGCAGAATTTCTGGGTTCTTCTATGTTTCTTTTTTTTTTTCCCCCCCTTTTCATGTATGTTTGCAATGACTAATTCCTCCTAAATCTACTCTAATCCTTTACATTTTTTTACATGGACATTAGACTTATGGCTGTAATTATCATAATCTTTAGCCCTCTTTCTGAATATAGGCAGCACTGCTGGCATTCTTCAGTGACTCGGTAGATTTGCTGGAAATTCTCATCACTGGGCCTGCAATCCTATGCACCAGTTCTCAGAATTGTTGGCTTGAGATTTTCCCATTCCTTTACCTCAGTGCATTCAACTACTTCTGTCATTATTCTTTTTATCATGGTAATTTCCATTTCCATAACTTTGTTCCCACTGTCTGTCATGCTTTCACCCCTAGCTCAGCTCTTCACACTGAGAACTGAGGCAACATACTCATTAATTTCAAGAGTACACAAACCTCCGCAAAGATACTGACACCTATCACGTTTGATACATTACCCCTCTTTGCCTCTTACAGTCTTTCACACAATTAGCCTACAATAAATTCTGCACCTTCACTTTATCCTTTAATTTTTTCCATGCAGGGCACACAGTTCAGTATCTCCACTTCATTGGTACTCATCCTCCAACACGTCTCTGGTGAGTGTTACTTCCAGCCCGTTGCATTTCAACATTAATTCTATTTCTCAGTTATGTTCCCTAGGTACCTGGAATTTCTACACAAACATTACTCACTTGTTTATATTATGATGGGTTTTCTTTCTCTGTTTCATTAAGAATATGCTTTCTAGCTTTCGGTGATGACACACACCATTTTGTGTGGCAAAGGAAAATTAAGAGGAATTTGGGGTGACATATAGCTTTGCTAGCCGGTTTTGGTTAATCTTTTGTCATGTCAGCAACAGGCTCCAGTTTCTGTAGCCCACAGTTACGATGCAAATTGAATCCATGTGATTTCTACTAACAAAGCCTTCAGAGCAGGTGATCTGGCTTCCCGTATGATCTCTGCCGAGACATTTTAAAAGATATTTTTTCCTCTTCAATGTAAGAATTATTACCTAATGGTTTGTTTAGAGCTTAATTTCAAATTATGGATTAGATTTTGATTCAATCTCTGTCAAAGTATGTTTATTTCATACGAAGTAATACTTTGCACTTCTGCTTGAGCAGAAGTAGTATCTTCTGCTTGAGCAAGTCATCTTGCTTTACAAATATTAATTAAGCTTCCCAATGCTCTTTTTGATAGCAAGATGTAATTATTTCTGTTAAAGCAGACGCATAGAGAAGCCACAGAAAAGCTGCATCTAAAGCTCAGTCCCGTGATTTAGCTGCGAGAAATTATTTGCTCTCTGGTTTAACTCGGCATAGCTGGGTTAATGTTCCTCCAGTCGGTGCTAGTGTCGGTGCTTGAGTTACCTTCTGAGGTGAATTTCATATTAAAGGATTTATGAGTAAATTATTCCTGTAGGGTTTGTTAAGCTTTCTCTTAAGATCAGATTTACTCACTATCCGTATTTGAGCACTACCGTCTTTATTAGATGGTTTTGTCCTCACTGCTAGGGAACAGTACCAGAACCTGGAGGTTTCCAAGGACTCTGCAGGTACAAATTTGAGCCACAACAGATAAAGGAAAAACGAGGGACAGCAATAGTTCTTTCCCTTAAGCTCATTCTTCACCTCACAGTTAAAAAGATAATCTAGAGACCAATCTGGACCCCAAATAAAATGTTAGAGGAAATTATAAAATGTGGAGAACCAACACATGGAATGCTGTATGTAACGTCAAATGTCTGCTGAATTTAAGTTTCCTCCTTCCTATCCCCATACAAGCAAGGCTCTGCTCCTGTGAACTGGCAGACAAAAACCAAACAAAACTTCCTGTACCCATAACCCTGTTCTCAGACACCTTCTAATGATTAAAAGCTTTTACTTGTTAACTGCTTAATTATCCAATTGAAAGTGTGTATAAGCCAAAATAATTTCAGACTTTCATGGTGGTGGTGGTGGTGGTGTGTGGCCGTTGTCTTTTGAGTTTTTGGCAGGGAAGAATGGTAAAGTTCATATATTCAAAATGTACCTGTGATGACATACCCTGGAATTAGAATAGTTAAAAGAAAAATAAAAATCCAACCATGCTGATGGTAGTGTACACCAAGTAAAACATATTAATGTACTTTGGTGATTATGCAGAGACAAGTAAGAGGGAGAAATGTCGATCAAGTCATTTTGAAAAAAGATAGATGTGAAGGATTTTGGTCTGTGGAAAACTTAGATGAGAGCACCTAGTGAGCTTCATTACCTTTGGATTTATGCAGATGGTGAGTGGGTTTATTTCAGAGTGAAGTTTTAGACTTGTATGCCAAAAGTTCTCATACATGCTGGGTTTGGCACTTAGGAGCTTTTTTAGGATATGGCCCTTATGGCAGGAATATAAAATTCTTACTCATGTTGCATCGCAAACTGTTGCACCAGACTTTCACCTTTTTCTGCTTTCTACGTAACGTGAGCAATTGCACTGATTCAGTGGCGTACTGCAGGGCTTCCCTGTCGCTGGATAGTTACCTTCCGCCGTTTGTGGTCTTAATGATCTTAGATCAAATACTTTGGAGTGAGGTGCTGCTTTGTGTCAGTAGGAGCATCACAAGATGGTTCATATGGTGCATAAGTCATCAGAGTGTTTTGGAAAATCATGTAGGCTCTCTATGTAGAAAACATAGAGATGTTTTCTCCCTATGAATTTTTTTTTTCTTGCTATTTATGAATTATTCGTTTTCTTCCAGGCATTTGATCTTCTCTGTCCTAGTCCAGTTGTTTGGGAAATAACTTCATAAAGGTTTTCTGCAGAAAAAATAATTATCAGAAAGAAATACAATAAGAGATGTGGAAATATACACACATTTTCTACCTATGTTTAACTTGCCTGTGTCCCTGCAGAGAGGGTCACCTACATCTGATTAAGGAGGTTTATTTGTCTCACATCTTGCCTTGCATACTGTACTGGCTTCAAGTTTGTAATCAGTGCATAGTTAGTGGGCAATCCACTCGACAATCAGCAAAGGAAGAAGGCTACATACTGAGAATTAGTTTCCCCTTCAGAATTGCCTTTTAGCTGAGGATGGATCTATTAGCAGCATCTTTTTTTTTGTACAAATAAAACAGTAAAATAGATGTCTGTGCTTCATTACTGTGCCTTTAATATCTCTCCAGAATCTCTTGGCACTTAATCCAGCATTAACCTACCCTGGAGGTATATTTCTCTAAACACCTATTTACACATTTCCACCTGGGATTATTGACTTCAGTACTTCCATTTTATGGGTGTTGATAGACACAGAAACAATTTGTCCTTTCAGTTTGTATACCCTGAGTGGATGATCCAGAAGTCCATAGCATCAATAATATGATCACATCTCCATAAAGCACTGTATTGCTTTCTTCAGTGTTCCATAATTTGGATGCATTTAGGTATTGATGTATTTGCTCATCTTGAATTATAAAAATAATAAATACCCTGAAATCTTAAGCTGATAGTTTGTGAACCTGAAAATAAAAAGAGAGGCTTTGTTTTACATATGGTATATTTCTGTTGTTTGGATGGTTTTCCAGATAACCATCTGTAACAGAGGAAGGATGGCAAGAAAACTGATTTCTCATACTCGGTTGCCAAGATTCATTAATATCTGCTTAGTATGGCACATGGCCTAATCAGAGGCTGGTTGGACTCTCCATCACAGGTTTCAAACAACAATGTATTTAGAGCCTGCCTTTGGGCAAGCCCTTTGGTATCAATCTAACAAATTTCTGCACATATGATTAAACTTTGTGTAGAACTGTATCTGCTAAAAAATAAATAAGTAAGCGAAGGAAGCAGGTGAGGAAGAGAGGAGGGACTAATAAGACAATGTAGGAGAGCACAAAGCCAATTCTGACTGCCAGCAAAAGCATATCTGCCTCCGGTCAGCCGAAATCTAGGGACATTATTTGGGCAAGAATGTAGAAGTGTGAGTAACAGGTGGTGATAAATAATAGCACCAAGGGAAAGCAAAAGCAGCCTCCTGAACTTAAGGCACACATTACCCAGTAAACTTAGGTAGTCAATAAAGTGCTCCAGAGGCTTAATCCAAAATCTGCTGAAATCAGTGTGAAGGTTCCCTAATGTCTTCAGCAGATTTCCAGTTCACCAGTACCTTCTACACAAAAATAATCCATCTATATATAGTTGTATCTGATCCAGAAGAACACATATCGCAACAGCAGGAGTAAAATCCAAGGGATTTAGCAAAGAACTAGTATGGGAAAAAAAAAAAAACCCACAACTTTTATTAACTGAAACACAATGAAAATAGGAAATGAGCTCTTTATCTCAAAACAGAAGTTTGTTTCAAGCCCAAATAAGTATACTGATCTATATTTAATTGTATATTATTATTCTTGTATAAAGTTTTCTTCATTTTTTTTACTTGGATTGTGGCCCATTTTAATGAATCTCTCCAGTTGTTGATAGGTAGAGGTCTCTTTGATCTTCTTAAGAAGATTAATCAAGTGAAATTGGTATGGCCTTTATGAGAGATATATTTGATAATAAATACTATTTCTGTAGTTATTATTTTTGCTGTATATAGTAGTATGGAATTCTTGTTACATAATAGCAAATAAAAATAGTGTGATATTAGTAATATTTTGATCCTGTGGTGTGAAAATCATGCTGTGCATCCTTTCAATTAAGGTGATTATTTTATTTTGCTAAATGGAGAACATTTCCGTAGAAAATACAAAATGAAGGATGAATGGGAAAAAAGATACAAAAATGCAAATACCAAAAAAATCTCAACTCTGCATTCTAAAGACATAAAATCCAAATATGGAACATGCTATAGTCTGACAGACTTTATATAATGTTTGCAATGTCTTATTTTCTCTGAATTTATCCCAAACAGCCTTCGGAACTCATGCTAGGACTCACTTATTTTCATTTAAGGGGGCTGATTCCTTGTGACTGTGCTGTAACAACACCTATATTGCTTTTCCAGCAATTTCACCCCTGACTTGTGCAAGAATCAGAGTTAACATTATACAGTGGATTATCAAAGGGGTAAAGAGGCAGTGAGCTGTCTCAGCTTGAAGGGATGCCTGTGTATTTCTGAGACCTAAGCTTTCCATCATGCTCAGGATCTCACAAAAACAACAAAAATCCAACAAAAAACTTAACCGACCAACAGCATAAAATCAGTTTTTCCTCCTTAGTGGCTTCAAAGCACCACCTTTGACAACTTTTGTCACCTTTTGACATCACTGAAGCAATTAAAAATTGCTGCCTGTCAATATTGGATCGTTTACTCCTTTTGATCAGTCCTCAGGTGCGGATGATTGTCTCTGACCTTCAACATCCATTCCTTTCATCTCCATTCTAGCGCTTAAGAACACTCCTGTACTTAGCCTGTCCTAACACTTAAAACTATACTTCACTTGTAGTAAACAATGATGAAAAATCACTAAAGCAATCCTTTTGTTCGCTGTGGTGACATTTCCTCTAATTAAATTTTCATCTCTGAAGGTATTTGGGCCTCTCTGGTCCATCTGGGATATGTTTGCCCTCAGCATTGCCTCAGGCCAAATGTATTTTTGTTGATATGCTGAACAGCATGCTATCCTCAGTGACTGTGGGTATTCCCCACTGGTGGTTTATTTAGAAGATTATTTTACCAGTTTCAAAGTACTTTTTTTTTTTTTTTTTTTTTTTTTTTTTTTAAAAAGAGAGCATGAGTGCTGAGTGCCCCCCTGGTGCCCTCTCTTCTACGAATCAATGTGATTTTATGTTCTTTGCAAGGAGGTTTTTGAACAGGCTATATGTAGACGTATGATGTGACAGAGGGGACCGGGCTTCCGCAGAGGTCGAGCCACACAAGGGACTTTCTCTTCCTAATACTTTTCTGTGGTTTGAGCATCAACTTCGATTAAACTGATGAGGGGAAACCGATTTGGGAAGGGGATTCTGACTCGCGATACAAAGAACAATAAAATATTACATGTAGCAAGAGGCTTTGCAGGCCTCATGTTATTACTCCGTGGCAGGACGTGCCTGGCAGTACAAAATGGCTTGTGTCTCTTTTTTTAGTTGCTATACCACCTCTCCCAGCATGGATTCCAGCAGCTAAATTGCAAAAGGTCATTTTTGAATGCATGCACGAACTACTACAGTGAAAGATATAGTTTATTGACTTAAAAAGAGAAAGGCATGGATCACTGCAAAATGTAATGGAAGTGTTTTCTTATTTCCATTCAGATAACAGAGGCCAATGGGACGAACGTTTCCATATTGGCTATACATCATAGATGCTTTTCTAATTCTTTTAATAGAGTCTCATCCCAAAGAAAAGCCTGCATTTAGTATAACTGTTGATTTGACCATTCTACAGCTCTGATATAATTTAGGAATATCATATTTCAATAAAAGCTGAGGTTACATTTTCAGGGGAATCTGATTATTCAGTAATTAACATTCTGAAACAATTTTATCATACTGAGAGACCTGGGCAAAGGTAGCAGTTCATTACCAGAAACTATCACTTTGCAAATTACTTCTCAAACTTCTTAAAAACCTTCACAGTCTCTTTTTTTTCCCCCACAACTTTTGCACTGAAATAAATGCAAGGGCAACTTTCTGAAAGAAAGGAAAGGACATGGAGAAAAACAGAAACATGCCACCTGTGGCTTAATGGCATTTCTGTGGTTAAAAGTCATTAATTCTACATACAATCACGCTGTTTGGAAAGCAATATTATGGCTTTCAGAGTTGTATAGTCTGAAATTTCCTTGCTTTGTACTAGTCAAACTGGTAGCTCATAAGGAGTTGCTTTCCTTACTAGGTTAAAAAAATTGGAATATCACAATGGCAGCAATAGGTCATTTGAGAGACTGTAAATGGTTTGGCTGTCCCTTACTGGATTGTGTGGGTTTTTTACTGTTGCACACCCCAGTGAGGTATCCTGTCATTTCTACTTTTGCAAATGGAGTGAAAAATTGGAATGTAGAAGTGACAGAGAGGAACGAAGATGGTGTTTTATACTGACTTTGCACAGATGCAAATGAAACACAGAACAAAGACAGACAGTAGAGAGTGGGACCTGTATTGTTCTGGTTTAAGGTTTCAGTCTCTGCTTTTGGGCTACAAAGCTCACTTCCCTACGACACCTGCATGAATGCACAGTTCCCCTTAGGATATCACCTGTAGTACTCTAGATCAACCTCAGTAGGAAATCAAAGCCTGGCAATGGAAGACAAACCCCTTGACTGACCACACCTATGCCAAAAAGCTTGAAGAGCTAGGGATATTTGTTCGAGCATAAAAGTAGCTTACGTCAAAGAGAATGCTGTGAAATTATTGCACTGCCTGCCTTGGTAGTTTTGGATAAATTCTGTTAAGGGTTGAAATACCGTCTTGGTAAGTTCTGAGAAGTCGTATATTACTCTTTAGGCTTTTCAAAAACTTTACATGAATCTCTGATCCTACTTTCTGTCTCTGAAGTGCTCAGTTATACAAGAGACAGTGAAATTACATTATAGAATACGTACAGATATTTATTTGGTCCTGGAACTTTTCCCTTGATAAGAGTTTTGTATAGTTCAAGGTACTCAGACTGAACAAGAAAAAGGCATATTCTATTACTGCATTTGTTCCTTTTCTTCTAAAAACTTCATGAGTATAGGCTTTCATTCCATACTTGGAAACTACTGTTTTACACACCCTACACGACGTAACTAATTCATGAAGGACAAATCTGCAGAGAAAAGGGTCTCAGGGCTTCCTTTTCGCAAGTGAAAAGGACAGAAGTTTTTCTTCATCAAACATGGAAATGTACACAGCAAGAATCCAGCATTAGGCAGAAAATGAACAGTTGCAAGAGCAATATAAACCCAAATTGCATTATGAACTGGTTTGAACTTTAAAGAATAGCAGTAGCTGTATCTCACAAGTAAAAACTATCTGTCAGCACTGTTAGGCTTAGTATTTTATCTGGGGAGCTCAACCTACCTTTAACGTATCAAGGGGGCAGCTGGTACTGACAACAAAGACCCTTCGGTTCCATCACCCGAGTCCAAGCTCATGCCTCTTTGCATATAAAATGATCAAATTTACATGTACAAAAAAATCATAGAAAAGTTCTTAATGCCTTTCTAGCAGTAATTTCTTATGCCATGTAATCTCATTTTGAGATTATGAGGCAAAATATTTGTTCAGATAAAAAAAAATATTAGCAAACCAGAAAATACTTGCATAAAAAGCAAAGAAAAAGTATTTTATGACCATAAAAAACTTAGTGTTCCATTCAGAGAGTTTCTCCACCTCTTGTAAAGGACTCTTCTAATAAGGATGCTGATTTGATTTTTTTAGGAAGGCCTTGAGGAAATCCAAGCACCTTAGGAATCCACATAAGAAGATACCTCATCCTTCTGGAAACTTGTTAAAAATGAGTAAGACAAAGGCCTTTTTTACTGGCTCGCCGCAGTCCAGGTAGGAATGTACCTGGCATTGAATGCAGACAACAGCTGTCTCACCAGCATCCATAAGCTGTACTGGTGGCTTCCTGGCTGTACCTGTGTGCCCTGAATGCAAAAAGCATCTGTTTCACATTTATTCATTTACTCAGATGGCATTATCTACATTACTTGCTACCTTTGGACACAAGACTCTCATTTATAATTCATAGTACACAGATGCTTACAGAGAGTAGAAGCTTTGGCTACGTTACCTGTCACTCTTAGTATATTTTGTATTCATGGTGGGTAAATATACAAGTATAAAGCTGCCATATTGTGTATGATTATCTATAATGCATTAGCAAACAGTTGTTTGATCATTTATACTGTCATTCTTCATGGTTGAAATGATGTTAGAATGAAAAATGAAACAAACTATGGGTTCACTCTCCCTGGTTTTCTCTTCTTCTTTCCCTACCTCTTCTTGTGTGGTGTTGGTCCTTCCTAAGTTTTTTTGGAAAATGAGGGTGATTTTGTCTTGTTTTGTTTCTCTTGCTCTTCTCTTTGTACGATTATCATTCAGTACTCGGTCAGCTATTCCGTAAGTTCACCAGTGCAGCTGGCTTCAGAAGATGCTCCCTATTCTTTGCTTTCATAGGCTCATAAATCCAGCTTGCTGAGAATATTAAAAGGAGAAAAATACTCGGGCAGGAATAAGGCATATCAAAAAGAGAAAGTGAATGTAACTGGGGAAACATTTACTCAAGATTACATATTAAGCAATTTGCTCTTTAGTACGGAAGGAATATATAGAGAGAATATATTAACTGTACTTACCAAGAGCCTACTGCATCCATCAAATGCTGTTAAAAACGGCCATTTTTGAAGAAGGAGAACATTCTGTATACCTTGTATTGTTTTTAAAAGCTATTTTTAGTGCAGTAAATATTAAAGAATGTCATTGTCCCTTGCATGAGCTCTCACTCATTTTTTAGGAGGGCAACTTTGCCATAGATGCTTGACTTAAGAACCCATTAAAATGAAAATATACTCAGGAGCCTTGCAGGAATAGTGCTTGAAGACACGGGCGCCAAGCATGCTTGCCAGCCTGGAAAGCTTACAGAGCTCTCCTAACAGGAATGCCATTACATTAAAGAATTAGCATAGCCCTAGGCAACAGTCTTTTTTTTCCTTTTTTTTTTTTTTTTTCTCTCCACTAGATGTGAATGACATTTTGTATCTGAGGCACATTTTGAAATATTCCTTATCTGCACGTAAGTTTTTTATGACTACATTAAAAAGCAAAAGGTTGGTTTGTTCCTGTTGACATTTGTTCCTACTCTTCTCTCTCGCCGGGCACTACATCTCAAATAAAGCTCTGATGTTCATCTCTCCTTCCACAACTTTCTCACTTTCTCCAAATATTATTACTGCCTCCTCCTCTGACTGTTTTTCTGCTAGGCAGAACCTGTTCTGTCATTCTTTCTAATCTTTACCAGATGCCACAAATTCAGCAAAACTCCCACAAAAATCCCTCTAAAGTCTTTTACCTTCTCAGCAGTGCCTCCAGATTCACTCTTTAAAAATGCAGATAAAATATAATGAATACAGAAAGAATCTCAATATTGGTATCTGAAAACCTAAAATGAACTTCTCTTTCCGCTGGACCTAGTCTACAAGAACTGAAGACGGGGAAAATTGGAGAAATAATCACTCAGCAGCCTCATCAATCAAACCAGCAGCTTAGGCTGCTAATTATTCCCTGGTGGGGATACCTGAGAATTGAGAATTACAAATATTTGGCTCTTCTGACTACTCACCAAGGAAACTCAGGTTATTGATTCCACTACATGAAAATAATCCACCTAACTCTCAGTTTCTTTCTCTTGGGAAATCTTCTTGCATAAAGTTCTCTGACAAAGAACATAGAACCAAAAAATATAGCTGCTGACAGCTAAGCTTCATAATATCCTAATGGACTCCATTTTGTCCAGTTGCTTTCTGTATTTGTAACATGTTAAAAAAAAATAATGGTATTTTCTCCACGTTAGTCAAAAACTCGGTGTGGAAGCAGCTTATACCTTTGCTCATGAGGCTGCACAAAGCCTGCAACTGAGCCATGGGGAGGCCGAGTCAGGAAGCCGCAGTTGTTTCTGGTTTCCTACATGCATGTGGTAGGGTTTGAAACTGCTCCATCCAGGCTGCAGCAAACTGTCCTTTCGGTCTTTATTAATCACAGTTGGCTAACTAATCTCACTGCACCAATGGTGTTGATGTGGGGCAAGAACATGGTCATGACGTGGCTTTTGGTGGCTTTTTTCTCAATGGGAATCGGAACAAGTAGTGCCTAAGCTCTCCCGTGCCTGGGGGTAGTCACTGTAAGTGCTTTGTAGAGATATGCCACGAGAAGAAGGAGGTATCCCGTTTCCATGCGGGAGCTTCCTACCGTTTGTCCCTGACAAACTCCAGATATAGATTCTCGTTTTAGAGACTGTGAACAGCTAAGAACAGAAAGTGAGCGAATTAGGTCAGAGGGCTGCTAAGCCACTTCGATTGAGATCTCAAGAAGTATGATTTGTAGGCTAACTTGGAAATTTCCTGTAGAGGTCAAATATTCTCTCTCTGACTTTCAACCCATAATGCAAAATTTTACTTGATTGCTGTGTTACACTTCAGTGTATACTCCCAATTTTTTAACAAACTATGCTCCAGTTTTCAGCAATTGCATCCTAGGTATCTGAAGCTTATTGCTGAGTGACTTTGGGAAGTTCGTATCAATATTATTAGCAGTAATTTTGTTTTTTAAAGCAGGTCGGAAAACTTCACAGCTAGTCCCTAAAAATATCTGCACAGGAGGTATTTTTTTCCCTGATTGCAATGGACGCCTGCTGAACACTCAGAATCTGGTAACATAACTTTCATGGCACAGAGCCTGAGAATCCTCATACATCACTGCAGCCTTCAGCTAAAATCCATAAACACTCAGTAAAGACAGTTACAACAGATTTTCACACTTTTATAAAAAATGCACTGCACAATTTTGGTTTTTTTTTTTTAGGAAAGCCCTCATTGCCTCACTGTTCTAAGGCCACTTTGGTACCAGGATTTGTTATCTTGGCTGACAACTGCACTGAAGCCTATAATAAGAATCTCCTTCTTTCACTCTAACAAGCAAATTCCCTGTTTTCCGAGAATCCTCTCTAGGAAGGCAGTGCTGAATGTGTATCAGACTTGAAAAGAAAGCCTATCTACACTGCCATTTTTGCTTTTTATTTTTTCCAATTTGCAACTCAGCTCACATCCAGCTCGAAGAAACAATTCTGCGTTGAAAATGCTGCAGCTGGTTTCCTCCAGTGCTCCCCCTATTCATAGCAAGGGAGGCAGTGGTGGGCTTACACAAGATTGGTTTAAATGAGAAATCAATACTGGTTCCTCAGTTCTACAAAAGAGCTGAACTGGGCTGGATTGGCTCCAAGGAGAAAAAAGGAGTTGAGTGGAAAAACTGGCTGCCAATGGGATAGGTACGCTGCTGCATACGAGACTGCTTGGGTCTCTGCCAGTGAACCCATCACAAGAAGTCTGAGATAACCTGGCTTACCTCCTACCATCTGTTTTTGAATGGACAATAAATACTGGAAAAATAAAAAGTTGGAGGCTTTTTGTCCCCTGGCATATATTAGCTTATAAATACATAAATGTTTCTGTTCAGCATCAGTAGGAATTTGTACCTTGTACTGTAGTAACCAGTTACAAAAGGGATTGAAAACTTGTTCTGCAGATGAAAAAGTGGAATCATTGGTGTGATTCCTTGTTCTACAGCTAAGGAGAAATATGTGATCTAATTAGCAATTCCATCAGACATTGCTCAGTGATTGGAACGTAGTTTCACAGGGTCTCACTTGACGAGACTTTAAGTCTCTTGTATTTAAATTTTCTGTGGAATAAATCTCACTAAAATTCACATTTCTGAAATCTGTGTCTGTGTGCCATTTGACTTAAATAAAAGAAAAAAACAACGATAGTGAAAACACTGCAGTAACTTAATTGTTGTGTTTCGCTAGATGGTCAGTCCATTAATTTGGTTATTCTTTAACCTTTACTAGTACTGTGCAGAACGCAGAGACATATGTTATGAACTGCCTTTGGACTTTCTGTCATTATTTACCAAGACACCGAATACGGAAGAAGGACACTTTTACTGCAGGTCCTTCCTGCACTGAATTCACAGCTTTGGGAAACTGCTATGCCCCAAGTAGTCCCACAGTCAAGAGAGGCAAAGAGTGAATCTTATGGGGGAAAATAGACACGGTTAAAAAAAAAAAAAAAAAAAAAGACTTTTTATTTTTAATACCTTTGTGATTTGAGATTCACAGAGCTTTATAATACTGTTGTAACCAGTACAAATGACTGATAATTACAGTCAGGGAGCTTCAGGAAGACAGCAAAAGAAATCTTTCAGTGTCAGGCACAATTTGATGTGTAACTAGAAGGCACCCCTGGGAAGCACAAGGAGGAAAGACAGGTTCTAAAGCCAGGAAAGTAGCTGAGGAGAAAGAATATTTTGTATTAAGTTCACTTACATTTAAAATACTTGATTAAAACACCAGCATCTCTATTGTTTAGACAATTGGAATATAGTTTTCTCCTAAGGTCTATATATAGTTAAATCTTGTGAACAGTCAAATACTGCCTGAATGAAATACTGCAGACTCTGGTTGCATTTCAGGATCCCACTGTTCTAATACAGTAAAGATGGTTATTCATGCTATCCATTCTTACTCTTACACAGTTTATACAATTTTAATAGCTCTCCCAGCTTAGAGATCTTAAAAGTTTTGTCTGATATGATAAAGATCTGCTTACAATACTGACAAAGCTATCAGCAATGAAATCTTGAGCCAAACATGTAGGCTTCGTTTATGCAATTTGGTTTAGTAGTCAGTGTGATTGCTCATGTGATCAAGGTGGATAACAATTATCTTTTTGTGTATTGACAGAAGTATGATTATTCATGTCTTTACATTATTTTCTGTATGGAAGCATGGGAATGCATACACTGTGAACTATGGAAGGAATGGAGAAATGTCTTGATACTCAGAAAAAGGTAAGGGTTGAACAACGGAGAAGGGGGAGGCAAAAAAGGAGGGAAAGGAAGGGGTTTAGGTTTTAGAAAGCCATGTTTTGCCACCTTAAATGCGCAGGGAAAAGAGAAGAAAACAGCACTATATCAGATCTGAATTTCTTTATCAGCCATCGTACCTGAGAATTATTTGGCAATTCTACTGCAATTTTATTCTTAAATTAATGTTAGCCTTTTTGTTTTGGGGCAGGCAGGAAAATGTGCCTTAAGTTAGCATTTGATACTTGAAATTAACTGAAGCATGTTGTGCCCTGTGTGTCCACACCGCAAATTGAAAAAACATGTCTTAGTTTCTAGATGGCAGTTCTCCAATGATCTTTCTTTGCATAATCCTTTCCAGATTAAAGTAATGATTTCCTACAGTGATTAAAAGCAAGGGGGAAATAAAAGGGTTCCAAAGTTTTACAAGTTGGAGTTCTGCATTTCTTCTTATCTCTAAATGTAAAGTCTGTGGTGTTTATTTCTGTGTATTGACTGAAATAAGGGTTCACAGATCTCTTGTATTTTAAAGGCTAAGCCAAAATCTTTTAAAGCACAGGTGTCTTCATGCTAGCAAAAATACTTTAGATCTCTTCAACTCCATCTATTCTACTCGCTCATAGCTTCTTTTTCTTAACATCTGTTACAGAATTTTCACATTGATAGTATGAACTTGGATGTGCTCCCTATCAAAACCACTTTGTCCAACA
This sequence comes from Microhierax caerulescens, assembly GCA_035590215.1. Lineage (NCBI taxonomy): Eukaryota > Metazoa > Chordata > Aves > Falconiformes > Falconidae > Microhierax > Microhierax caerulescens. The sequence continues at coordinate 9,267,695 of JAVJGJ010000001.1, forward strand.
GTATCATTCATTAGTAAATATAAAGATCACTATATATGATATTACATACACACATACCTACACATGCAGGATTTGTTCCACTGTCTGGTTCAGTATTCACTAGCTGCATGGTGGAGCCGGGTTGGTATCCACAAAGTCTCAAATCCAAAACTGTTAAATCATTGGATGGCTTATCGAGCTTATTATGTCAAAACCCATCACCAACAGTGAAAATTTTTGTGCCGGATAAATAACACAGGATATCTCCAGTCACATCTAATGAATGCTGCCCTTCTCAAGTAACTAGTAAGTGGTCTTAAGTAACTAGTAAGTGGTCTTAGATCTGTACTTTGCTTAATGGTCACCACCATGAGACAGCTAAGCTATTCCGTGATAGTTGCAGCAGGTGTAGCTATGAATATTCTGTGCAGACTTTGTTTCTTCTTTGATGGCTGCTAATAAAACTCTGTTCTGTAGTCTTAAGCACTGCAATCAGAGCTTTTTTCAAACTGTAGTGTGCCATCTGTATGATCTGTCCTTTGAAATATGTTTTTTATTCTGCTAGAATGTTAATAAGAGATCATGGGAATTTTTTTTTCTCTCCCCTTCCATGCAGAGGGATCCTAGTGTCTTACCACAAGGATAAATGCTCTGCGCCACCTGGGTGTAGGGATGCCTTCAGGATACTGTCCACTGTTCAGGAGCCAGGCATTTTTCTCTTTCCTTTCATGTTACTTTATACTCTATAAGCACTGAACAGTGACGCCGAGTATTATTTTGGGTGTGTGTGTCCAGTTTCCTGGTTTCATTTATTGATCTGAATCAGTAGCTATCATTCCTTTGATCCAGTTCAGCTGTTCTTGCATTTCTTCATTTCTTAATGGTTAATATTTCTTAATGGTTCAAAGGGATGTTTGAAAGAGTAGTAAAAAGCAAAATCTCAAGTCTTCATGTGGTCCTATTTCTAATAAGTGAACCATTAAAAATCTCCACAACTACATATGTTTGCCAGAGTTCCTAGTAGAATTATGTGTCTATCCATTTTGCATATTCAGTGCATTTTTGCATTTATTGTTACTAAAATAAGTATTTACAGAGATGCTGTAAATTTGGCTTGGTTTGCATGTGTACCCAAGTCCACTCCTATTGCCTTCTGCAAAAAATTTACTCCTGTGTTCCTCCACCTGGTTCCATGTGGATTGCTAGGATCTTGGACCCCAGCAAAATTCACTGTGCTTTAGGAATACTTGAGTAGTTAAAAGTAATGTCTTAATTGCAGTATTCAGATTCTAGACTGCTCTGGTGTTTTAATACTGTTACTCTTTTGCTGTCGTATCTTAAGATATCATTTTTATTTACAAATTATTATCAGAAAACTGTGGCTATCAATGAAATCTCTAGAAAGAATATGTCTCTGGGAATATTAATTCAAACCTAATAGATACTGGCTGGTATGAAGTGGAATTATGTTACCCAGGCTTCTGTCTGGAACTCATTTGCTTTCCACTGCTTTACCTGGGCCAGATCCATGGCTGCCTACTCAGAGGGCTGAGCTACAAGTTTCCAAAGCGCTAACTTTATTTGTCTTCTTTGCAGTTAATCTGGTAGGCCACGAAGGAGCCAAATGTTTTCTTCACCAGAAACTTCCTACACTTGAAAGCTTGCTTCCTTCATTTCTTTCTTTCTAGCTTTTTTTGTGAACCCAAAGCTTCTAGTACCTGCAGACAAAGGAAATCACATTGTCCTTAATTCTGAGAATCGAAGGCTTCCATGGCTCATGGCTGCCAACCAGCTGGGCTTCCTCAGGCTTTTCCCTTGCAAAGAATTTTTAGTAGATTTATTCTCAAGCAAAGGTAAAGTAAAATGAAACATCAATTCTCAAAAAAAAACATAATTGCCTGTCAGTTGCAAAATATACCTGGAAATACAGAAATATCTTTGTATTTTGGGAAGAGCAGAGAAGTGTTGTCCTCCAAGGTCAAGAACAGAGAAATGATCTGAAATGTCATTACCACAAAATTTACAGCATTTCAGGTACAGATCAGGGTACACTCTGCCTCGTTATATTAATTTCACAAGTACATACATGCACCTGAAATCTCTAGCATTTAAATGACTGAGAAACAAAGTGGGAGATAAACATTAAAAAAATCTGTAAGTTTAATATAAATCAACATTTTGGAATGACTGCAGACTATTTTTGTATTTTAGACAGCAGAATACCTTCAGTCATCAACAAGAATAAGAAAAGGCAAACAAAAAAAAAACCCCACACTAAATAAAAAATATTTCTACAATAGAGAGAGAGAGAGAAAAACAAAGACAAGAATAATGACACAGAATGATAAGGACCTTGCGAAACTTCATACCATACTTATTACTTGTAGATTGTATTTGCCACTTTCATATATTATGATGAGAAAAGCCATAGATAAAGATATAGCTTATAATCAAGTACAAATGATTGCCATCTACTTTTAGGACAGGAAAAATAACAAAAGTGATAGAGGAGAAATTTCATATAATAAAAGCTGAACTATTGTTACTGCCTTAATACAGTATGAAATGAAAGACTGTGAGCTGACCCACGTGCTAGTGACTGGGAACTTTTGAAGGTGATAGTGTTCAAAACATGGAGATTAAATTGCTAATTTTCATTAAAGACAGAGAAACCTGAATGGGAAGTTCAGGGAATGTGGACCCAAGCTGTTCGCTGTGAATCTGGGCCTGGGTCCTACACGTCTCCCGTTGAGCAAACAGCATAGATAGCACAGGGGCTTCCAAATGCTGACCTTACAGAATTTACCGATTAGAAATCTGACTGGTTCATGGGAAAAGACCCCAAGCGATGTCTGTGTCAAGATGCAAAAGACTTCAGTCTTTGTGGGAAGATTTTCCTTTTTCTGTTTAGCGAAGTGCTGTAAACATTTTTTCTACTACAGAACTGTTCTATAAACAGTTTTATCACCATGGCTGGATTGTGCAGAACATCCTGGAAGGCACTTTTTTTGTCTGTAAAAAATGCTCTCTGTCGGATTGGAAGATTCAGAGTGTGGGTATAAAAGCAGCTGCTCTTTATCCCTTAGTTTCTGTCTTACTGCCGTTAGTGGTGACTCCGTTCGGGACAGTTGCTCTTTAAGGCTTGCCATGCTGTGTGATATCCCTGCCATTAGATTCTTTGGAAAGTGCAAGTTACGGAAATGCTTGTTCTGAGTTTCCATGGTTTATATCGCAAAGGACTGTGAAACTAAAGACAATGTCTGGATTGGGGGAGGAGGGAAGGGGCCGAAATATAGAAATATTTTTCTTTGCTGGCAGTGACAAACTCCTCCACAGATATATACACACAATATGTGTCAGGAACTACTAAAAACAATCTGAGTGGTTTTGACTGATTAGATCTGTGCCGTTTTGACTTTTTCTATGTTTTAAATTTAAGTGGTTGTACTGTTTACATCCATACTGCAAAATCAGCTCATCAGACAGAAACTTTTGTTCCATTTACGAAGGATTTGATTATTTTGCTTTTTGATTTTATAAATCTCTCTCTTAACACTTTCAAACTAAGAACTGAGCAACAGATATGCTGACCCACTGATGCTCGCTTCAGCAAACGTAATCTCAACTCTAATCCATAATCAGCGCTTTCCCTTCTAGCCCTTGCTACTTGCCAGCATGTGGATCTTGCCCTCAGTGGGCCTGATTACCAATTAGGGAACAAGAAACATATGCTCCAAATCACAGTTCAGTTTACTGAAAATGTTTGAACACTGACAGCAAATACTAGTGTATCTACAAATGTGTGCATAAGCTTTTTCAAATCTCTCAGGACATTAATTACCAGGTCTTCGGTCTACTTCAGAGCTAAACAGACATTGAATTATCAATGGATTTTGAACCATCTGTGAAACGTATTACTGAGAGTTTTGAAACTTTTAGGTATGAAACTTTATGAAAGATAGACACACAGTACTAAAGGATGAACATTTCTTTGCCTAGTGTGACATGTAGTATCTGAGTGGGTATAAGAAAAAAGCAGGAATTCATTTCACTCCTTTAAAGAGCATTCTGTGCAGGAGCAATGCGTCTGACACGTCACTGAATGTGTTATGCCCATCCACTGTACATTTCTTTTCCAGGTAAGCAAAACACAAACCCAGTATTTCACTAGAACACAGACACTAGTTTATGTCCAGAGTACTACATTAAATATGGGAGATATGCTAATAAGCTTGTAATTAGCAATGACTGTAATATTAAAACATATATGTTTTAGGGGCACTAAGAACAGCATCTGTCTTGTCTGTCTTCATAAATAAAATGAAAGTATTATTTCCACTAGAATAATGAAATCCATTATGGCTAAATAAAAGGAACGTAAAACACCATTATCAATGGAGGTGGGTAGGAAGTTTCGATCTGCCCTTTGCTCTGAACCAGCTGTGGCCATCCCAGCCATCCCTTTTGCAGTACAGAGGCAACAGGTCCGTCAAGGTAAGCGATGTTTGGGTTACATTTCCTTCAGGAAGACACGGGCTCTTGTACTAAAGTCTTATGACAAGGAATTATCAAGGCTCTAGTTATTTCTTCCTAATGGTTAATTACACTCACTGATAAAGCACTTGACTGTATTTCTGTTATGAAATTGTGTGGCTTGAAGTTCAAGTTGTTTAAGCTTGTTATGTCTGCGTCTACAAAAGAAACAGGCCACCTACAGATACCAGCTTTTCTTACAAACATGTTGATACTCAGGTTCTTTACCAGCAATTTCAACACCTAAGTCCACCTTGTGGACTCTGGTAATATTTCAGACAGCACTTCCCGGCTTTTAAAATTTGACTACGTTTCTATGCCATATGGCATGTACGATAAACTCTCCAAATTCTAAAACAGAAGCTGTGAGGGTCTCTTAGAAGTATTTCCAAAGTGGACATTCCCCTGTCTTTCTCATCACTATGGCTTGACAGAAGACAGCTGGCCTTGGAGAGACAGGGAAAAAAAGAATGTGTTTGTGTCCTACAACATTTCAGATCCAAGAAGTTTTATTACAGACTGAGGTATAGAAGATGGTCAGCCAGGGAATCCTACTTATGGTCCTTATATAACTAGCAATATGTGGCTTCACAAATAGTCCCATTGAAATCATTGCTACAAAGAAATATTGACATTTTTTTTAGTTCTAATAATAACACCTTTAACACAGATTAGGATCACTGCATTTGGCTTTGACACCAACATGTTAACTCTCTTTGTAGACAGGGGTGAATCTCTAAAGAAGTATCAAGTGGTTATAAAGTATACACAGAGAAAGCTGACTACTATTTAAATGTGTTTAATGAAAAAACGCTGTTTGACAATCATTTTTACTTTGCCTCAATAAATATTATTCATAGTGTATTTTAGACCTATTCAGTAACTCAAGAATATTTTGGGGGTATTAACATGTTAACTTAATTAAAGATCACTAAGTTTAAGCAAAAGATTTTAAAGCCTTTTATTGCAGGTTTTTTACTTAGCAGGATATGACTCCGTCAGTATCATGTTTATTCCTTTTCAAACAGAAGAACTGTCGGTGAGCCCTCAGAACTCGTTACACACTTCTCAGTTCAGTGCTGAATTCCCAACACTGAAATGCTAGAAAACAGAAGCCTTAAAAGCCCCCTGCATTCCAAGCCCTAAGCCAGTGGACTGACTGATGTTTTCAGCAATGATAATGGGCACAGAGTGAAGGGCTTAGATGCTAAACTGTTTTTTCAAGCTGCTTCAGAATTGTTCAAGGAACATCTGAAAATGAAAACAGAGTGACGAGATATTTGAAAACACAGGTATGAGGGCAGGCAGATTATATTTTCAAAGCCACATAGTGTCAAACTCTCTGCTATTTTAAATGTTGGTGGAAATTGATTGTCCAAATGCTTTAATTTCTGAAAATTCAAGCCATTTTCAATATAGAGTTAAAACACAGCTCAGTCTCCTCTCATGGACAGACTTTTTTCCTTGGAATAGCAATTTTTTGTATGCTAAGGGCATGGTTGAGAAATAACTTCAAACAGAAGAAGCTTAAAGATTTCTTCCTTTATGACAGTTTTACTGTGTCTAGGATATTTCCACCAATTCTAACAGATTCAATATTTACACACAATATAAATTAGTTTTACTTTATGAAATCAGTATCAAACTCACAGATCAAACAGTTAAGACATGGATCTTATAGAAACATAGAATAGTTTGAGTTGGAAGGGACCTTTAAAGGTCATCTAGTCCAACACCCCTGCAGCGAGCAAGGACATCTTCAACTAGATCAGGATAGTAAGACTCAAAAGCAACACTACAGTAAGCAAACTGTACAGAATTCATTTTCAGCTTTTCCTTGACCATCAGTTTTAACATATTTTTAACATATTTAACATATTTTCAACTCCTATAGGATACTTCTCAATAGGAATAGACCTTGTCTCATAGATATGATACAACTTCTTTCTAAAATAATGCTCTGAATTTTAGATAAAAGCTTTGCATTATAAATGTACAAAGCATTCTGCCAGGGAGTGTAATAAATCTGCCTTCAAATACCACTCTGATGTATAATGTATAACAAAAAAGAATAGAACCATTTAAAAAGAAATAGGCACTTTTCCATCTTACCATCTTTAAAATCTTTCCTAACCCTTCAAAATGTGGATGGGCGATTCCCTATAAGAACTAGAAAAATGAATAAACACTGCACTTAACTTCCTAACTTTAACAGGGATCTTTAAATAACAAAGATTAGCCATGCTTAAATAAAAAAGAAAAAAATACTTTCTTTTTCTGAGTATAGCGACTACGCTCATTTCACGGTGAAGTCATCCCTTTATCTGATAGTTCATTCACTGCCATTCCTTTCAAAATGTCACACTTTCAAAATATAAGCAAACAAAAAACCTGAAGTGATTCTGTGATGGCTTTCAGGTACTATACTCTTGAGATATCTTTTATCTTTTTTTCATACTGTACATACAGAGCTTTTGTTTCCGAAGGTATTTGCAGGCAGGTTTATTTTTCATGTTAGAGTAGCCATGTAATTAAAAAAATGGACCACAACCATCTTTCTTAATGTTGGAAAGCTGCATTTTACATTCAGCTGTGCCCCTCTACAAACAAGCGTTTAGGGAAGTGTATTAAAAGGAAGAGGGAAGGTTTTGCTTTCTTAATATAGTACAATTTTGCTTTCAGCAGCAAAAAAGAGGATAGGATTTCAAAGGGAGTTTGAGCAGGAACTAAAGGATCGAGGCAATCAAAGCTATTTAATTCCAGAGAAGTTGGAAATCAGCTCTATCAGAATATTTTGTGTTATTATCTATACTGTTCCTACATGAATTGTCACAGCCCATTGTTCCATTTTATGAAACAAAATAATTATTGATAAAAATGCACTTCTATCAAACATCCAGTCTATTGAAAACAGGACACATTTAATGTAGCCATACTCCTGTCACAACAAGAAGCTAGGAAACAACGATGCAGAGGAATTATAGGCATGGTTTTGTATCCTTTATGTAAGTAATTCTTATGTTGCACAAGCAGCCCTATTAATATTGATGGAATTACTCATGTGAATGACGACTGCTGTGTAAGTCAGGGCTGCAGAATCAGATCATATATGACTTGCCCACATACCAAGTGGGCACATACTTCTTATTCCTGTGCTTCACTTCCAGGATTAAAATTCTTAACACAGTGATAAAATGCAGAAATAGGAAAAAGAAAAAAAGAATGTAAGGAAATATTTAAACTCAGGTCTTGAATTCTTATTTGCAATAGTCCCATTTTCTCTCATTGAAGCATTTTCATTAATAGATAAAAACAGATAATAAAATCTGCAGAAATTACTGAGATCTTAACAAAACAAGTTCTTGACTGCATTTTGTTTTGTCACTGTTTTGCTTCCCATTTTCCCTGTTAATATAATTAGCCACATGGATTTCCCCTTTTTAACACTGGTAGAGAGGAATACTCACAAGAATTTGCTATTCTAATACAATGTACAATTCATTGTATGCATTAAAATAAGCCTGCCCTCTTCTTCAAAAGGCAGTTTTTGAATGATTCATGAAAAAAAAAGTAATCTACATCAATAAAAAAACAGCTTCGCAAAATTCACAGGAAAACACATTTTGGAATGTGCAGAATGGCCAAGAGAATGGACGTTTTCATTCTCTTCATTCCCCTATTCATTTTCTCCTCCCCTCCCCCCAACATTTCTAAGAGTGCATACTAAATCTTTTATCTTTAATTTTATATTGTCTGTATCTAATATGCATGCAAGTTCTACGTGCATCAAAATCCATAAACATGTTATTTATAAAAATTGCAACACCAGCAACACATCAATGGTGGAAGAGAAGTGATAAAGTAAATTTGCTATATGAAAATGTGCAGGATTTCTACAAATATTCATTTGACAATAGAGGATAATTGAAGCAAACTGAAGTCTAAAGCTGTAAGACTGCTACAGTCAGCTCACTTTTTCATAAAAATTTCCAAGTTGTGAAAGAAAAGCATGTGTTGTCCTTC
>JAVJGJ010000001.1:9280783-9301761 GCA_035590215.1 Microhierax caerulescens
TAAAGTTATAAACTTACACTGCTATATTAATTAAAACAAATATTAACTTATAAAAAAAAAAAAAAAAAAAAAAAAGATTGACTCAGAAGAAATATGCTTTAAAAAATTCAGGACAAGATATTTAGGCTAATAACATTTCTGAACAGCTTGTTTGGGAGAAACATACTTGTACACATTTGGCAAGCATGCTATATTGCATCTACATGAAAAAAAGAATAAGAACAAGCAAAGCGTTACATGATATTAAATAAGATCAGATGCTGTTCCTGAATAATGCATTCAGCTACACTTGTTCCAATTCAGAACTGAAAAATAATTATTAACATGCTATATTTAAAATATGAAATATTTAACCAAACTTAAACAAGACGTTAGCAATGGAAGACTGATTTCACAAAGCTGTTGAAAAGAAAACCATCAGAGAAAAAAAAAACCCAAAATAAACCTAAGAATGACAATTAAGAACATCTCACTGAGAATGTAGACAACAGAGCACAAATCATTGTACACCAAATTGAATGTATTTCAGACTACAGTGTGTATAGATGTTTATTTTATTTTAGGACATTGTTCTTTTAAGTATTATTCCAGTAAGTAACCTCTATATTACAATTGTCCAGCAGTTCAGCTGGGACAAACGGTGGTTATTCTGGCAGATAAGGACAACCAAATTTTAGGCTAACATCAGAAATTAGGACTACCGTTCATCAGCCCATGCTGGGGCACTGTAGCATGTCATTTTAGTTATGCTGCCAATCAGGGCTGGAAGTGCCAGAGTGCTAAAAAAAAGAAATATTTACATTTCAGTCTTCTGCTAGGGGCAGGAAAAGCCTACTTTCTAGGTCTTCCTGTAATTTCCTACTTCATAAATGCATTTTGCATGGCAAATAACAAATGTGAAGAACCACCAAAATTCCATTAAGGTATTTCAAATTTAGGATAAGAGAAATACGCAAATGAAAGACATTAATTTTTTTTTTAAAGCTGAATGTTCCTGTTTAGCCAGCTATGAGAAAGTATCTCTTAACGTTATCAGTCATAGAGAAAACCCTGACATGCCAGACTGTCTTTTACTCATAACAGATATACAAAGTTGAAACTAGCAGAGAGATTGAGGATTTAGCTCTGTGCAGGACCACACATTTTTCCATTCCTAACTATCATTTATTTTATGCAATATAACTGAGATAAATTTCTGACACTACATAGCCACCTAGTTATATTCAAGTTGGCTGACCTGTGCATGCCCTGTAGCCATGACAAGTTGAGGGAGCCTTAAAAACAACTACATGTTTTAAAAGCTTTTTATATAGATTTCTCTAAGAAACTTCTCAGTAGCTAGTTTTCAAATTAACCTTGAGTGCATACTGCAAGGCAGTGGTGGTGTATGGTCCAAATCTCCAAAGTATTTTTCTTTTTGATAGGGAAAAGAAAAAGTAAGGTAGCTTTGTTTGTTTAGGGTAGATTAAATTAAGAATTAATTAATATTTCAGTGAAATAAGTCGGGTTCTTCATATATTTTCAGATACAGAGAGATTTGCATAGCCCTTTAAATCTTTTTTATAGGAAGTTTAGCCAATTCATCAGCTTCTTTCTTTAGATAATCTGCATTTTGTTTACCTCTTAAAAAAAATCATTTGTAAATCAATACACATATCTAGCAGGTTATGCACTGTTCCACTGTATCCTATTCAGTGGTTTTCCAGACAGAGTATCGTGATGATCTCCACGTTCAGCCATAGTCCTGATTCAGCCAAGAGTACACATGAGCTGAAGGGCTGGTATGCCTGCAGGAGCGTAACATTCGAAATGGAGCCAAGAAAGGTCAGAGTTCACATTGATTGAGCTAACTGATGCTTATCTGCTTTTAAGCAGTGAAAACTCTGGATTGACTAGCAGTATATCAACACAAAATGTACATCATAAATGAGAAAATACTTGAGATACAGCTTGGCACAAGGCCAGCATTCAAACTTCAGTATTCTGAGTTATCAAGTGGAACCGCACGTTAATGACATTTTTTCTCTTTTCCATCATATAAAATTAATTTGATCATATAAAAGTTAATTTGATGAAACAAAGCCTTTAACGTAGAAGATATTTCTTATGGTTTAAATTTTCACAGTGCTCTTGCTTTTATTTTTGGTTACACTGTGGGTTTTATACTGTCTTAATGCAGTTATCAGTATGTTTTTTTCTAACATCATTTACTTTTCTCACTATCTATATGTTTTTTGAAGCCACCCTATTAATACCCAAATGTATTTTTTCTAACCTTTTGAATTCAAAACTGTAATCACAGTGTGTTGTTTCCTTTCTCCCTTTTTCTGTAGCTGCTTTTCATGTGTTTCACTCCCTTGCTGCTGCTGCTGCTGGAGAGGGGGATTTAAAGTGACAGATAACACAGCCCTCAAATCAACCATTTCTTCAGCGTGCATACTTTCTGCCCATGTTTCAGACATGCTGTTTCTTTTTTTTCTCTCCTCTTAAGTGGTTCAAACCCCTTTTAATTCGTAAAAAAAAAAAAAATAGCACTGTACATAACGTTTTTTAAACCATGATACGTTATGATGTCTTCTTCAAATTCTATTTCTTCTTTCCTTGCGTAGATACTGGAGTGTTGGGAGCAATTAACATAACTCAGAGAACTAATTTCCTGTGGTTCTTTAACTCTGTCTTTATGGCTTTCAAGAGTGGATCTGTACTCTAAGGATTAGTACAGTCTATAAATTTTAGTTGTCTTGAGTTTTTTTAAGGAATTAAGATAAGAAAAAAAAGCAGTGGTGGCTGGAAATCACAAGAAAAAAAAAAAGACGTGCTTTGTACTGGGGCTTCTTTTTCCTACTTAAAAAGGAAAAAAAAAGACCAACCCCAATCCAAAACCCAAATCACACTTTTCTAAGTGGTGTTGCAGGACTGCTGGGCCACCTCCCCAGCAGCTGGGCCTGGCACTCGCTTTTCTACCTCCCTCGGCATTCCCCGAGACAGGCAGGGCTCCGGCCACAGGCCAGCTGCCACGGCCTGCTGCGCTGCCACCGAGCAGGGAGACGATCCGGTTATAGGCAAAAAAAAGGATTAAATTTGTTTCACCTCACAAATTTTGCCAACACGACGGATTTCTGCCCCCTCGCCTTCCCTTCCCCAGCAGCCGCCAGCGCGGTCTATCCCAACAGCAAACAGGGAGCACCCCAGGCCTCAGAAAAACTGCTGAGGGGGGGAAGAAACTTCTAGAACTCTGCCCTTAGCCAAATGCATTTCGGCGGGGATTTTCCACTACAAATGGCCCATTAGGGGCAGTTTAGGTCCTGCCGGTTGGGAGGCGCCGAGGTATTAACGGCTCTTAATGGTCCTTAACAGCCCTGACTAGTCCCGCCTGGCCCCTGTCCACCCCCAGCCCGTCTCTGGGCCTTCTGCCCTCGCTTCTGCGCTGCCATTTGCCTGGAGCCGCTTTGTTCCCTCCGTGGTTTCAACCGGAGCCACCGCCCCGGCCCGGCTGCCGCCGTCGGGGTGAGCTCGTCGCCTGGTCTGTGCTGCTGCCGCCATGGCCCCCGCCAGGTACCTGGGGTGCGGGGGGAGCGGGCAGGGCTCCGGGTGTTCTCAAGCAGGCGGCTTGTTGATGAGGGTGTCTCCTGGGGACTGTGCCTGCAAGCTGGTGGCAGAAGTAAACCGGTGTCTGCGGCTCGCTAACGCCTGGTCTCTGGTGTGCGGGGCGGTCATCGCCGCAGCCGGGCGGCTCCGCCCGCCTCGCTGTCCGCTCCGTGTATTTGCTGGGCGGTCTCTGAGGGCGCGTTTCTCTGAATCAGTTTACATTTGTGGTGGGGCGAGGTGTTGACTTTGGATTTAGATATTTAATTACGAATGGGTGGTTCACAGAGCCATCTTCTCTCTCAGAAAGGCTCACCTTGGTGAACCTTGCTAACGGGCGGTCAGGGCGCCGCAGCCCGCCATCCCGGCTGTGTGTCCCGGCGGGAGCCTGCCGGTCCCTTTCGGGGGAAAAGGTTGTCCTACAGGGGCAGGGATACCTCCCAAGCATCTCTTCAGATAACAGGCAAGTGTGCCACCTAAACTCGAGTTTACGGTGTGTGGGTTGGTTTGTTTATTGATTGGGTTTTTTTGTTTGTTTGTTTTAAAATTGACTGTTGTGGTATCCTTTCCATAATCCTTCGGAGCCTCAGTTCAGCGGCCTAGTACTAAAGGTGGTGGGAAGGGTCCTGTTGGGCTGCGGAGAACCTCAGAGCCCCCTGAAGTCTTCAGTTCTCCCTCAAAACACCTACCCTTTCTTTAACCTTTTGCACAAGATACGCAGCAATCCCTAATTAAACCCAAGCCAAAGTCCTCCTGAAACCATATATCCTACTATGAAAATGAAAAATAAGCAAACAACAAAAGAAACAAAAACCATCGGAAGGCTAACTTCTGTGCATTCCTTCCCTAGATGCATCTTAGGGAGACTTGCTGTTTGGTTTATCATCGCTTACAGCCCACTTCATTTTAATCTGTTTAATTAGCTTCACCTCTGGCATCTCAAGCTGCCATTAATGGGTAGCTGTGATCTGCAAGAAGAGATGCAAATGCAAGGAGTGCAATTACTCTGGTTGGGGTTTTTTGAAAACGTGATGCATAGACCGTCTCCTCCTCCTCGTGGTCTCTTTACATTCCGTAGCAAGTAAAAAATGAGTAAAAGGCAAACTGTAATGCATTTTAGCTGTCTTTCAATGTAACCTGGCAGTGAAAAGATCTAAAAAAAAATTGCTAATACTAGGGGATTTAAATACGTATTTTGCAAGTGGTGATCGGAGTTTATAGTTGGAACGCCTCTTTGCTTATTATGATTGTAAAATGGGTTACTGATTCCTTTTTGTGCCTCTCGCTGCTGGCCTTACGGGGTGGGAATCTCGATTACCCCTTTACAGTGAGCGTGGCCTGTATGAATAGGAAACGCTGGGGATAATGTTGTATGTTTCCACAACAAAGGGGTGAAGTAAAAGTATCAACAGGCGTGTTTGTTTTGGGAACTTCTGGTCGATTGCTGAAAGACTCGGCAGCTGGCCAAAAAAAGCCTTATTGGTTGTCTGCTGCAGATGCTGTATGCGCAGTATCACTGTTCCTCTCCTTGTGGAGGACAGAACAGCAGAACAGCAGCCCACGGCCACTGAAGAAAAAAAGAGCTGCTTCAGTGAACCTTTGAAGGTATCGTATGGTCATTGGCAAAATAATTTGATATTCTAACCGTATCTTCTAGTGTCATTATATATTTTCATTAATAAGATGGCTCTACATGTAGAGTAGAAAACCGTTCTGTTACAGAATGCGTATATCGCGTCATTCAGGCCACATGGAAAAAGGGAAAAAGGGGCTTGGAATAAAAGTATTTTTTTACCCTGTAAGCTCCCCATGGTGCTCATTGAACCTAGAAGGCACACACTAGTATAAATTGTGAGAGTCCAAACTGGTTAAAACCCTGCCATATCCAATGGAAAGTGGAGTTGAGAATTTTTACAGAGATGTATAAAATCTTGTGATTCTCAGTGCCCTGTATGTAGGCACATGAGTGATGCAGATCATAGCGACAACTAAAAGACTTTAGGGGCGTACACCAATATAAGGGTGTTTATTTTCCTCTGTTATGCCTAGGTTCTGCTAGAGGACCACAACATAGTTGATAGGTTTGTCTCTCTGAAGAGCGAGTGGATAATTAGTTACTTACTGAATGGAGGAAGCTGTTTGGGCCTGTTACAGGCAGATGCTCTGCTGCAGCGATGTGCTTGGAGTTCTCAGCATCATAATTATTTGGGTTTCTCAGGAATTGTTTCAGGATGTCTTGAGACTGGCAGACCCTAGGACCTCTTTTTTTTTTTTGTTGTTGTCCCATTTCTGGCAATTATCTCATATATGGGAACTAGAAACTTTCTATCTTCTGTGCTAAAGACAGATGTCATCAGGGAACTTAAATTCCTGCTTCCTCTTTCCTCCATCCTCTTTTGTATTTATTACCCTGTATGTAGTCATAATACATGGGATGTATGAGTTGGGACTTAGACTAGCTTGAGGATATGTAGTGGTGCCTATAAGCCAGTAGAAAGTGTGTTATGGAGGTTGGATGGTTCCTCAGCTTGCAATCCAGATGCTATTGAGAGAGTGTGTCTGATGTGGAGACATGAGAGCACTGGCAGTGAGGCAGATTTGTCAAGAATCTTCTTGAATTTCAAACAAAGAAGGTAGAGGAAGGTGTAGAAGTAAAGAAGAACTTCTGCCAGCAGTTATGTGTCCCAGCAAGAATCAGCTAGATTGTTCTTACTCTCAAAGGTTTTGAGGCTGGTTAGAGAGCAAAATGGCTAAGGCATGCAAAATTTTGGCTCTTGCTTATGGTAATAGTTATCGACGCTATAATGCAAACTAGATACCTAAAATAATGTTAAGGCGTAAAGGTGAAAAAAAAGGTTAAGGAATTTGGCTGTTTATAGAGGATAGAATGTGAAGTGTGTTAATGTCATCCTTGTCCTTCTTAAGAAGTATTCAGGATGTTTGCTGTGTATGCAACTGGCTCAGTCTTTTCCTGCAGACTCTATCCAGGCTGAAAATGGTAAACCAAACAAATACCTTATGGGGTTCTGCATTTTAAATAGAGTGAAGGAAAACACTTGCTGTGCCTATAGGACTTGCTGTATGTCTTTCCTGTTGATGGTGTTCGATTTCATTTACGTGAATACATATTCATTGAAGCAAAATGTATTTGTGAATAGTATCGTTTGACCTGAAACTACAATGTCAAATTATAAAAAGGAAACTATTCTGGAAAAAAGGTTGTCCAGTCTCACTAGAAATATGGCTGTGATAGACCCTGTGCCTGCTGCTTTCTTTGGAATTTCTCTTGTGATGAATTGCCATAAAATGGGGATTAAAAGGAGAGTTGAGGATATTTTTAGTTACTGTGGTGGAAGAAAGAGCTCAAGCTTGGTCCTGAATCTCGCAATTTGCCATGTGTTACAGATTGTTGAGTCTCTGCAGAACCCTGTGGGCTTCAGTAAATCACTCTGTGGGAGAGCAGCTATCTGCCTTTGGAGGACCTTAGATCTAGGCACTTTTCTTAGGATGCTGCTGTTGTCTCGGAGGGTGAATCCTTTCCTTCCTTTGCCCTAACTTTTCCCTTCATGGATCTGAAGAGGGCTCCTATGGAGATCAGGAATGGTCTCCTATGTGATGCCAGAAATTTCAAACCTGGAGAGAGATTGAAGAGGTGAGATTCAAATGCAGTTTTTATTACAGACACTGTAGGAAAAAAACCTCTGTTGCCTTCTTTTGCAGTAACTCCTTAAAAAATGTATAGTATCTGCATACTTGTATAGGACCATCTACGTAGAATGAATGTAGTAGCTTGTGCATGATGTCATGCCAGTACATCTCTATGAATTCCAGGCTGGCTTTGACTCATCTTTGCTCAAGCAGCAAAGAACTACTTGGGATTGATCTGCACTTAGCCTGTGATGCTTTTTGAGTATATTTTATTACATAGCTACACATATCATGTCTTACATAGCTTAAATAATTCTTGGCTTTAAAAACATCTCGGGGGAGAAGATGCCAGTGCAAGCCCATTTTTTATTATTATTGCCCTTGCAATCCTGTCCTTGCTAGATGCTTTGTGAACTGGCAAACTCTAACCTGTCAGGTAAAACAAACCACAAATTAAGAAAGGTTAGAATGTAAAATCCCCAGGCCTGTGTTGAAGTGCTATTTTATCTACTACCAAAATTGTATGTTGCAAAGGTGAAGGGGACCATTAGAAAACAGGTGCCCTGAATGAGAAAGGATTTCAGACCCTGGACCTAGAAGCCTACTTGTTGATTTATTTGAGAAAACTACAGTAGTTAGTACTTGATTCAGAGCAAAAATGGAGTTTCTCCACTCTTCATCTTCGAGGAAAGACGAATGAGCTTTCCTAATGGACCTTGCCCTGCCAATAGGAATAAATGACTGTGATTTCTGAACGCTTTCAAGGAGACCTGGAGACTCAATATGCAAAATCTCTCATTCTATCATTGAAAGTGCAGCCTTGGATTATTACTGACAGCCAAGATGCAGTTAAAGTAAAGGTCACGCAGACTATTGACAATAATAAATTCTAAGATTTGCTATCTTTTTGCTGAGGCCTGTGTTAGGCCATGCATCAAAAACCCGTGTAAAAAAGTGGTTTGCCCTCACCCAGTAAAAAAATGATGTATATTTTTCAAGCTTGCTTTTTGAAGGAGCTAGAATTGACCTTCTGCATTTCATATTCTTATCTTATAAATTAACACACTGGGAGAACTGCCCACCAAACAATCAGTTTAATCCTTTGTGCCCACCCATAATGTATAACTGAAGTTGCATAAAGTTATCTGTTGCTAGTAGATGTGGAAATCAGCATGACAGTGTATTTGAATAAAGGGTGAATGTAAACACTAGCGAGTTAATTCAGTTTTCGTTATGTAAGCCTGAGGTAAGAAAAATAAAATCTTTAATATTGCAGGTTAAGTAATTGTCTGTTCCTAATTGGGAAACAAATATGTATTGCTCTAAAACTCAGGATACATGGTAGTTTTTCTTTGCAACTGCTTTGTGATTAAATGCATTAAAAAAAAAAGTACAGAATGAACAAAACCAGTTGCTAACAAATAGAGCTGCTCAAGGTTTCAGTTATTGATGCCTAAAAATGCAGGTAAGAGCAACTCTGAAATTAAGCAAGACTTGATAAATGAGTTATAATCTTAGCAGTGAAATTTAAGATATGAAACTTTGCTTTTTGTCTTTTTTTCTTAACTTGACATGGAAGCACCATTTGAGTCTCTCTCTCTCTTTGAATATGATTTTGAATATAATGAATTAATTTAGTTGTAATATAGAGCAGGTTGAGAACCCTGGATGTTCATTGCAGCAGTTCTGTGATTTATGCAAAGAGCAGATAGTCCATAGGGAGCTACAGTATAGCTTGCCGTATTTAGAGTTACAATCTAACACTGACATGGGAAAAATAATCTTTAGAATGAGAGAGAGCAGACGTGTAGCTTTAGACCCTTTGTGCTGGGGCTAACAAACGCCATGCATATTAAGTGCCAATTGTTGTGGGCAGTTTTGCTACAGGAGTGTTTGCCCAGTGGAGACTGGGCAAACACCAACAAGTAATGCAGTTCTCTGTAGATGGTAACGATTTACAGTTACTGGTAACTCAAAGTCTTAAAATTACTTCCTAGCAATGAAAGATACCATTTTCTATCATTAGTCCCGTGGGTTTTCCCCCATACTTATGTAAATCTCACTGCTCTGAAACTAACATATGCATGTCAGGTTTTAAGATACTGCTCAAGTATCTGAATTTTCTCATGGAGGTGTCACAGAGGTTCTTGGTGATGGTATTTAATTGTAGCTGGAGTGAAGAAAGTAGGAAGAGAATGATATTTTAAAATCTATGCTCTGATATCACCTATTGGGTAAATAAGCACATAATTAAATACTACTTCAAGCACACAAACCAGTAAGAATGCATAAAGGACTTTGTCTCACACGCTGTTAACTTAAGTGTCTTTAATGTATTGTGTTTCACTGTTGAGACACGCCCCCCCCAATACATCAATTACATTGGCATTTTTAAATAAGTAAAACCAGAAAGGCATATACATTTTCAAAATCTTTTCTTCCCTCTTATTAAAAACATAAAGCTTCTATTAGACTGTTGTGACTGTAAAATCAATGTGCTTGGAACTCTTGTATTTTAACAGTCTGTACAAGAGAAATACTTTAACTGATTTTTTTGTAAGTAAGCTTTTAAATTACCCATTATTGGTTGCTTCAACGGAAATTGATTTGTCCTGGGACAGAACTGTAGGCTTTGGTTTGTAGATACTATATATATATATATAAACTGCAGGATATTTTCTAGGGTTTAAACTATTCTGATGTTACTTCAGCAGTTACCTGATGAGGTAAGGAAAGTGTATCTAGTGCCACTGTTATGGTGGTTTCGGACACATAAAGTAAATAGGATGTGCACAGTGAACATTTCACAAACTGGTGTGGAAATACTGAACAAAATCTGTCTACTTTTACTATCAGACCTAATAGGTTAATCTGTGATGTGTTGAACTAGGATGATAAAAATGAAAGCTAAAACATAATCAATTTAGGTTTTAAGTCCTTTTAACTCCTAGACTTGCAATTGGGATATAACGTGATATTTCTTAAAATTTCCTGGTACTTAGTTTAAAAAGTTTCTTTTGGAAACTGCTCAAAAGCTAATATACATTACTAAGTGATCCTGAAATCAGATAAAAAACTTAAGGAAAGATTAGAGCTGGAATTGCAATGGGCTGTAAAAGAAAGGTCCCCTTGCCTGGGCAGTATTGGGACAGTTAGGGCATATCTGTCTCCAGGTATTTTACAGAATATTGGAATTTAGGGCTCTGTTCCCTTGTATTCTGTGCACCCTCAATTTTCACTGGTGTTACTGAAAGACCTTCAAAGAAAGCCTGGTTTTCTTTCATTTAGATATCTTAATGATACAAAAGACAAAGAAGAACCTGCCAGAGTGAATATGGAAGGCAGAGTGTACTCTGCCCATATACATAAACAATCCCAATTATTGTAGTATACTACATACTGCTTTGAGTAATTGGCTAAAAAATGTCTCATTGCTAAAGAGGGACTAAAGGAAAGTTTTCTTCAGGTAGTAGTTGTTGGGTTGGGTTATGTGATTAGGATTTTAACCTTTTGATTGCTTTTGTATCAAGAGAAGAATAATATGGCTAGTTATTTGTAGCACTCTTGGTGTGAAATATCTACTTTCAGAAATAATGCTAAAGAATTAAATTCAACTGTATTTTTTGTAATTTATTTATTCAACTGTAATTTTTCTTATGCTTATCCTCACTGAACTCACCTTAGTGAGTGAGCGTCAAGCTAGGTCTTGGTACGCTATTTTTTGGTAGTGTGTGAAGATGCATAGCTCTAAGTGAAGAAATGGTTTAAACTTAGCCTGGAAAGCTTGCTTATGTATATAGGTGTGAGTGGAGGAACCAATGAGTATGTCATCATATGCAGTGCCATAAAATAGTCGTTGCTAAGAACCTGTGGTTTCAAATGCTGATACGAGTTAGGTCAGCATGGCAATAACATCTTTACTGTGCCTCATTGTGTTTATGCCACATTTTTTGTCAGTCTCTTGCCTAGTATTATGGCCCCTTACAAGTGAGTAGTTCCTATGGTAACAGTGATGTCGCTCTTCTGGACCAAGCTTAGCAAGTTCTGCAAGTGTGGTAGTAAGGCTATTTCTGTATGTTTAGCTGATACCAATGTCATTTGCATCCCCAAGTTAATGCATTTCTCTTACTTTGCTTTTCACCATCTCTTAAACAGGGTGATTCTAAGAAGCTGAACTGAGGCCTTATGCAAAGCCTGTCTTAACTGCCACATCAGATTATAAAAGGAAAAACCTAATTCCCTCTGAAAAGCTCACAGAAATAAGTTTAGATCACCAGACTCCCCAAGGTAACTAGTGAGCTCATATCCCCTCGGAGCTTTCCATTAGTGTTACTTCCCCTGAATAAATTATACAACGTGACTTATCGTGCTACCATCCAGCTGTTAAAAAAAGTCTTGCATGTGCCCATAAGAAGGCCAGTAGTGCAAAAAGTCTTTTAACACTCCTGTTACTGCACCAGAAAATCCTGGCAACCTGAAGGATTGATTACTGATTGTGCTGGTCTGTGTCTCCCCTCCGCTGCTGCTGCAGCGTTTGGAGGTGGCTCAGGATGGTGAGGTGGCTGCATGGCCCTGCAACGGCTATCTCAACACATTATTGCCGTTTTCAGGCAATTAGGTTTAGGGAACAATGTGTACTCAAAATGATGTGTGTTGGAACTGAGTCTTGGAACTGTGTTTTGTCTTATTTAATGGTTCTCTTTATTCTCAATGTACCAGGGAGGCCTGTCAGCTGACCTGTGCTTTGAGCCTTACCAAATGAATTCAGAAAGTGCTGATATATTGGAGGCTTTGAGTCTAAACAGAATAGGTTTATTTTTACTCCTGGGATCTGCCTTGGGGGTGTGAGGGAAGTAGAACTTTGTGTCTTGTTTTGTTTTTCCTTCAATTTAAATTTTTTACCTTTATGCCAGTTGCTCGGTGCCCTGAAATGGGTAGCATGAGTCATGCAGGAATTGATTGAAGTGTGACTCTGTGTACAATATTCCATTTACGATTCTCTGAATTCAAAGTGAATCACAATAACATTTCTGTTTATTTTTTTGTGTTGAAGTTTATTACAACGAATCCATTTTTAGGCAAGTTATATCCTTTTTGTATCATTAAGGGTAAATTGCTGCTATTTCTTCCCATACTATTCTACCACAACTATGTATCTTTTTCCATGAATAAGATAATGTGATAAAACTCACTTCTAGTGCTTGCTCAGTCTTTAATATAACATGGGTTTTCTAAACATGGATAAAAGTCTTGCTTCCTTATGTTTTTTTTACATACAATGCCAGCACCTCCCGTTTGGATTATTGTGCCTACTCTTGCTAAGAGGGGCTTTAGATTTGTTTAGGTAGGAATCCAGAAGCATTGATGTTAATTTGTAGTCCATGATCAAACATACTGTGTGTGGCATTTCCAATGATGTAGCTTTCTGTGGTTATTGGGGTTTTTCAGAGTAGTTCTGCTGTGGCAAGAAAGCTGCCAATTTTACCCTGCTAGCAGTTCCAGTATCTCTGTACCTGCAGTCTCCTGTATGAATTCTTTCTTTTATCTGTGAATGCCCTCCTGGTATCCAGAAGTGCAGCCATGGCAAGCAGATCAGGATTGTTCTCAGAGTAAAGCATCTACTAATGCATCAACAATTTCCAGTAACCACAGTGCTTAACTCCATGTATAACTCTTTCCCATATCAGGCATGCATAAAAAGGTGCAGAGTAGGCGTGCAAGTGCAGGGGCTTGTGATACCTAAGCTACTTTAGACCTGTGTAAACTTCTCAATATACTGTTCAGGAATCCACTGTCATGCTTTTCTCTGGGGTGTGTGTAAAAAAGCAAACACATGTCCACTTCAGTAAACTAGAATCTAGTGGAGTGAGTTGTGCCCCGTTCCAAGTTGCTGGAGTTGTCTGTTGAGTTTGTGGTTTGACAGTGAAAATCTGTCCTGTAGTTGGGCTTGATGATGTGTCATGGTGTTTTAAGTCTTGAATAGTGTAGGCTAACAAAACAATTCAATTGCTAAGCATTGGTCATTTTTGTGGAAGCTGAGTATTAAAAATGATACATCTGCCTGCAGTGTGCTGGTGTTCTGCCACTGGCTCTTCTTAAGTCAGACATAGAATCAAGTTGCTAATAGAGGTGGTATCAGTGGCACTACGAGATGATCTTTTGTCACACAAGATACTGAAACAAAAGGCTTCCAAGGGATTCTGGGTCAGATGCTGCTGAAGATCACTGAACACAGCGCTTGTGATATTACCATACCAGCTTTTCAATTCCATTTTCAGTGTGCTGAATGTTGAGCAGCATGCAGCTGGTACCTGACTTCTCCAGGAAGAATACAGGCTGTTATGAGTCAGAGGGCTAGTCAATAACTAAAAAATATCCAGTAAATATAAGCCTGAATTTCTGGAGAGATCCCTCCTTCCTTTAGAGGATGACATGACTAAAGTTGCTTGCTGTGTTTTAGTGTCCATATACATGAAACTGCTTAATACGTTGCCAGCTTCATAGGTTATTGGTCTAGAGAGTTATCTGTAAGATGTTTCATCAAGATTAGCATCTTGCAGAAAATTAATTCCCAGACTTGTACAGTTGTATATTGCAGTGGAATGGGCTTACTTCATTTAAAGTTTCACACCCTTTTCTGACATTCATCCTGTTCAACAATATTGTGCTGTTTTCTCTTTGGACTATTAAGTTCCAAATTATCCTTTGCTATTTTGGAGTTGTAAGATTCTGCAGGGTATTTCATATTTCTACTGTTGTATTTGGTAAAAATGCAGGAGCTTCTCTGCAAGATGCAGACGTAGCTTCTTTGAGTTTGTGCCTCTTTGACAAGTAAAGGGAACTTGAATGTTTATTTGAAACAAACTAAGAGCCAAACCAAAATTGATTTCTACAACAATTCTTTAAGACCAGGTACAAAATTAGATTTACAGTTGGAGGATCTATTTCATGACTGAAACTACATTTCTGTTTAAATGCAGCTATAATACAGATTACCAAGAGAAGGTGTGAAAAAGATACATAGAGGGGCAGAGAACACTGTACACTGAAAGAAGGACCAGAATTCTGAGTTGGGACAGTTAAGAACTGTTTCAGGGGTTTTTTTTTTCTACGGAGCTGTTCTCTTTTTTTTCTTTTCATCTACACTATAGATCGCAGTATGTATCAATGAACTACATTATGTATTATGCCCTGTAATGTGTATGTATTAATGTAAAATACATTTATCAATATATAGTGTCTATATATAAATTAGCATATCAAAGTACGTCATAGTTACTGGGTTTTAACATACTTTAAAGAAAACACCGGGGGTGATATGTGACTCCCTAAAAGTGGAATAAATGGAGCTTATGTTCTCAGCATAATCAGATAACTTCTTTTTACACATACCTGACTTGAAATGACAGTAAGAGTCCAGCCAGAAGCCAGTTGTTATTAGTTAGTCCTCTAGTAATTTAAGTATAGTAGAACATCAGGACTTAATTCTACTTGATGTCTACAGAACATTGCAGAAGAAAGTAATTTTGGGCTGCTTTTGTTCTAATCAGCTACTGAAAATGCATGGCTATATTTCATTTTTAAATGCAACACTTCATACACTTTCCCAAGCAGGTGATATGAACAAAGCCAACAATTTGGGATTTACATAAATCAAATGCAAACCACCTTTGTGAAGGGTGTGACCAAATGCTATCAAAGAAATAGTATGTGGGTGGGAGATAAACTGCTTTTAAGCCTCACAGTAGAGATTAGCTGTGGACTTATGAAGAAAGTAGAGAAGTTGCAAATTTAACTGTTGTATATCCTTTTGCAAGTTCAACTGCTAACATTTAAACTGTGATTTGCAGGCTTCTAAAAACAGTTTTTGTGTTGGATATAGCTGCGGCTTCTATATATTGCTGGAGTCAGTTTGGCCTAATTCTACACATTTCTTACATGGAGAGGTTTTTACTTGGGAATCAAACCGTTTGTGTGAAGAAGAGATGCAGATTCAGGTGCAGGAATACTGAAAGTCTTCTAAGAACAGAATATGCTGATGATTTTCTGAGTAATTCTTTAAGACTTTGCTGGGACGAGGTTCTGAAGAAGCTTTGCATCACCCTGTGTTGGGGTTCTCATTTCTCTAGGCAAGGTGTTTGTTGGTGGGACACTCACCTGCTCTGCCCATTGCTAAGCAATGAGTATTTGCTACCGTAGAAACTGTCTTCGGACAGCGATACGAGGCCAAGAGAAGCATCAGGCCAGAGATGGCTTTCTAGCCTAGCAAAGAGGGGAGATCTTGGCTAGAAACTGCAGCTTTTACTTTGAGGAGTAGGCTTTTCCAGAGCTGGTTATGCATGTTATTAAATAGCTGCTGGATAAAACCCCAAGTACTCGTGTGATCAGGGCCCAGTACACCAGGCTTCTTTTGCAGTCTAGTAACTGGGCTGGGGTGAGAAATTTACCCTGCTCCGGGCTTTTCTCCTGCACAACCTGAGCACAGCTACATGCTGTATGCTTCTAGGGTAAGGACTTGGAGCATTCCTCAGCTCTCTGTCCAGACAGGCGTCCCAGGTGCTTCCCAGATCCATACTGAGCAAAGACCTGGGCATGGGGAAAGGAAATCTGGGCAGACAGGTTGGTGAGAGCTACAGTGGGCTCTAGCCATGTCCTGGCTGTGGGCTTCTGTGTCAGAGTCGCAGCCTTGCTGTGGGAAGCTGCCCACACACCTTAGCAGTAGCCAAAGGTATAGTCAAGCTTTGGAATTAGCTTTGAACGGTCCGTCACTGAGTAACTGGCATTTGGGCTGGGGCACTTCTGAAATGGGGCAAAAAGGCAGGTCAAAAAAGGAGAGATGTTGTTGGGTGCTTAGTTGTTTAGGCAAGCTGCTGAGTCTGTGCTGCTCTTAGATGAGTGCAGTTCAACCAGTCTTGTTCTTTAGGTGATGTATTGTCTTGTGAGCTGCTGATGTTTGTGCATTTTCAAAATACACTATTCCAGGATTAAAATCATCAGATAAATGTGCATATAAAATGGAAGAGTCTCATCAAAAGGGAATAGACTCTAGAAATTAGAGGCAAAACCATCAATCCTTTCCTACTGAAGGACAATTAATTCCCCTTATAGAATTTGGATTCTAACTGATTATAAATGCATTTTACTCTTAAGGACTAATTTAGTAACTGGGTCAGCGGCTACAATACCATCCTCATCAGTTATATGATGGATGGAGGCATCTGATGCTACCTTTGGTCTTTGAAAGTTTTCCAACAGATTCCTCTGTCATTTTCTGACTGCATTCGATCCTCAGCTTTCAAAAACAATAAAGCATGTAATGACTTTGTAGTTGCTAGTGCTGCATATTTATCAAGAACAAAAAAATAATCTACCCTGAAACATAATACTTTCATTTATTGTTTTTCAGAAGAGTAATAGTATTTCCTCATAATAATTTTTTAAAGTTAGTTTAAATGAAGAATGACCTGTATGCGGGAAACCTGGGCTGAGTAGAATATCTAATTGTTTCTTGTGTAGTGCAGTAAGAATGGTATGTTTGTTGCTTTTTTTCAGCCATTTTGAAGGCAAAGTATTAATAGTAAGCAATTTCAGGAAGTATACTAAACTGAGTGTCTCTTAATGTTAACAAAGAAAAATTTTACAGGTTTATTTACGAAGACTAATGCCTGAGTGAAGGGAATTGTGACTGTGGTTGAGCCAGGTATAAACAGACATTTTACTAGCTTTCTACACGCAGCTGTCGGTGTAGGTTAATCCAGGCCTGACACAACCCTCGGATTCACTCTAGGGCCTCTTGGAACAGACTACCCCTGTTATGAATAGTGTCAGGCAGGATGATGGCTTTCTGTTGGTGATCTGACACCACCACTGCATCAAGCAGAAACTGCTACTTACTTTATTCTAGCTTGTGAACTTGAAGCACATTAAAAAAAAAAAACCACAAACCCACCCCAAAACCTGCAAACAGACACCCCCTGGCCCCAGCTGAACAAAAGAAAACCAGAAAGATAAGAGTATTTACCTGTTTTTAATGGGTATGTTAGCATTCATAAGAGAAAGCTCTGACTGTCTAGGTTTATCAGATATACACTAGCGTCTGCAAAACCAGTTAAGTAACTAGTGAGTTAATTGTATCATGCTAAAGTACAGCCTTTAAATGATATAAAAATATAATGTATTGGAATTAACTAAATATATTTTTTTTAAGTTTTTAAGATTTCTCTTTTATTGCAGGTACTGATTTGTTCCATGATTTTATTTTTTTGGGAGACTAGTTATGTGACTTCAGCTCTTTAATGTTTGTGTATAGACAAAATATAGCACAAGGTTATATAATATGTTTGTTGCAACTTTTTTTTTTTTTTTGCTGCAGAGATTAGGCAATAGTAGCATCACTGAGCTGACATACTTGACTGAAAAAAAAATTAAAGCATACACTTTTCTGGGAAGTGTGGATTTTCTTGGTTTATTTTCAGAATGCAGTTTTTCAGTCTGAATTTCAAGTTCCTGCCCTTGAGCCAAATAACGTAAGTTAAGTTGCTGCTAAACAATGATGCAATGTATAATTTCAACTGTCTAATAATTTTCCACCTATGCTTCTTGCATGCCACTTTTTGTAGTGGAATTTGGACAAGGAGATGATGAGGATTATGTAATGCTTATACTGAACTTGAGGGAGACTTTTATTTTTTTCAGTCCAGAAACAGGTATCTGGGACTCAAGCAAGCAGAATCATGGTGGCTGATATTCCCAGTGTTGCTGGTTTATCTCCTAATTTTTATTCTTTTAACTGAAGGAACTTGGCTCGGAAATACCTGTATCTGCCTTGACTAATTTGTCCTACTTGTAAAAACTCCCTTCTGTGTACTCAGCTGAGATTTCTAGAATGCAGCTTGTTGCCGAAAATTCCCTGTAGGACCAATAGGAAAAAAAAGCCCATACCATGGCATGAGTACTCCTCCCGATTGGACACATTTATTTTGTGGTTAAATGAACTGTGACATACACTTTTTTTTTCTTTTCTTTTTTTTTTTTCCTCTCCTCTTTTGACCATAAAGAGAACACGGGTGACAAACTAAGATGTGAATGTCTAGTCTAGTGTCTGAAGCTAGGTATAGATCTCGCCTTCAATACCATCCAGGCTCCTGTCAGGTTGGTGTAAGGCTTGTTATTGACTTTCAGGATTGTGTTTCTAATGAATCTTCTGGATGAATCTTACATACAGATAAAGTCTGCTTAGCGAAATGTTTCTTCCTGGGTTAGAGAAGTCTTAACTATAGGGTATAAAAGATTAATGATAGAAAATATTTTCTCCAAAAGCAAAATATTATTGGAGTGTAGGATCATTAGTAATAACAATGTATGTCAAATGATAACATGAGCTTTGGTTTCTTTTTATGCATCTAAACTTACACATCAGCTATGGAAAATAACATTTTATGAAAATCCATTGTGTTCTGTAAGATACAAAGCAAGAACATTACATTTGATGAGCTGGGAAAATGGATTTTCTTGGGTATCTTAAGGGAAGAATGATGCTTTATTTCTATATTCTAGAATTTATTTACATATAAATCTGTGAATAGCCTCAGCACTCTTGTTTCTTACTGCAATAAACAAAGAAAGATACTACAGGGACCGGCTATTTTTAATTACTCTGGGACAAAATGGGGCAAAGGATGTGACAGGAGAAAACTGGGTTGGTGAAGACCTCATGGACAAAAGCCCTTGGCTTCCACAGGGGTACAGCCAGCAGAAAGGTATCAAATGTGAAAAGGTGCTCCAGAACACAGTTCTGTTCAGATCAGTATGGATTGTTACAATTACTGAGCTCTTTGAATTAAACTCTGTGCTTTGTCACTTACAGTATGGTGTTACATAGTATAATTTGAGAGGAGAGGGATTTACATATTTGCCATTTAAACCTACCTATGGAAAAATATGCCTCTGTTTCAGTCTCTGAAAGCTTCCTTTAAAAAGTCAAGGACTTGCCTAAAATTCTAACATACTACTTTTGTGAACTGAGTGTGTGTGCCTGTGTATGTATGCACGTCATACAAAACGTACGTGGCAAAGGTCCATTTAGGTTATAACATTCTTCCATAGTTTAGCTAGTGCACTGAAATCAGTGGTCCCACTCATTATTGCTGTTTGGCATTTTAAAAATAGCCTGAGAACTGAATAGTTTAATGACAATTAGGTGACTGATGGTATACAATTAAGTCTTGGGTTCATTATGAGTAATGAACTTGAATTTCTAGGATTTTTTAAAAGAAATATATACATACATGCATGTATGTATATAAATTCCCTGCAATGCTCTAAATTAACACTTCTGTGTAAAGTATCACACGCTACTTCACTGCTTGTAAATGCCTGTGAGTACAATAGCTATACTGGAGCATGAGATCATATACACTTCCTCCATAGATAAGATAACATGCAGACACATACATACACACACATTGCTAAAAGCACAGTCCTGGGGCTGCAAAGTCAACGGTTCCAGATTTGAGGTGTTAAAATGGAGGCTGTCTGCGCAGCTTTAATGTACTCTGCATGTATGTGTATTATGATATAATTTATTTATGGGAATACAATCCATTGCTATCTTTTGCCTCAACAACAACCTCTTCCTCATCTGAAAAAGGACTGTATATTTTTATTGAAAAATCATTAAAATTTATCTGTTATATTTCTTTAGGAGAATACTTGCTCTGTACCTTGATGTCTACTTATCTATCATGCCTATTATTAAGACAATTTAATTTACAGGCTTTTTTTACCAACTTCAGTATAGTTTCAGAGTTCTTCACAAGCAGTAATTAATTTGGTGTTCCAGTTTGTGTTAAATTTTTTTTCCTCAGTGCTTCTGCAATTCAAGGAATAGGTGATCAATCAGGAAATGAAATAAGAGAGCTGAGAACATACGGTTAATGCACATCCGTGGGAAATTAATCTCAAAACAGGTCTTCAGGGCATGGCTGAGATATTGGTAGTATCATACTGGTGTTCCCATTCTTTTAGTCCACGGTTTTTACTTCTGTTGGTGAATTTTGCTGGTTATTGGTAAAGGACACGGTGCAGTCCTGCTGTGATTACTGTCTCCTTGAGAGATGGGAAGGGACCATGAAAAAGAAACACTCCTAGAGTTTGGTTCTCAGTTTCAGGAGATACTTCTGGTCTACTTTTGCTGTCACCTGACAGCATTATGTAACAAAAGGTCATGTTGTCTTTGCTGTCTGCCAGACACTTACTCCTGCAGGTATAAGTGAAGGTAAAGTGAGATCTTTTGGATCACCTTACTAACACTGTTGAAACAGAATAGTCTATCATAGTGCAGTATGACAATATAATTTGAGTGAGGAAGCTATGAAAGGCTGAAAGAGTAATCTGTGTTTGCTTATCAACCAGTTGGCTGAGATTATGTGGTGGCTTGTGATACTACTATAAAATACAGAAATTCTCTACTGCTAGAACCACAAAAAAAGGAAAAGCAAGGCAAAGAAGTCTCCATTTGCCCATATGTTCTATACTTTATATCTAGTTCCAACTGTTATCTGCATATTAATTACATTTTATGTTGGCTGTAAAGAATTCTGCTTTGTCTTCAAAGATGTCACTTCTCATTAAGTTTATAAAATTTCAGAGTATGAAATTTGTGCTGGTTTTGGCTGGGGTGGAGCTCATTTTCCTCACAGTAGCTAGTGTGGGGCTGTGCTCTGGATCTGTGCTGGGAACAGCGC
>JAVJGJ010000001.1:9301851-9343432 GCA_035590215.1 Microhierax caerulescens
CTGGGGGGGCACCAGGAGCTGGGAGGGGACACAGCTGGGACAGCTGGCCCCCGCTGACCCAAGGGATCTCCCATACCATGTGCCGTCATGCTCAGCTTATGGAACTATGGGGAAGGTTGGCTGGGGGCTGCTGCTCAGGGAAGGGGTGGGACATTCAGAGGTAAGGGGGCATTTTTCTTCCCAAGTCACTGTTGTGTGGGATGGAGCCCGGCTTTCCTGGAGGTGGCTGGACACCTGCCTGCTGATGGGGAGTGGTGAATGTATTCCTTGTTTTGCTTGGCTTGTGTGTATGTCTTATGTTTTGCCTTTTAAACTGCCTTTATCTGAACCCATGATTTTTTTTACAATTTTGTCCTTCTAGTTCTTTCCTGTATCCTGCTGCAGGGGTAGTGTGTGAGCGGCTGTGTGAGGCTTAGCTGCCTGTTGGGGTTAACTATGAGAATGGCATGTTGCTATATGCTGATTATTATCACAGTTCTCACTGGGACACAACAGCAGCCTTTTTTTAGGTTCTTTCTTAAACATAGTTGAAGGTGCAAAAGACCTGTCACCTTTAGAGAGATGCTTGGTTTTGTGTCACACAACCAATTTCCTGTTGCTTGTTAGATGAATCAGCTCCAGAGCTTTTTGCAAAGGAAATTCTGTATGAGGAGTGCTGTGGAGATAAGCAAAAGCTGAGAGAAGCAGGCATAAGTGTATCTGAGGGCAAAGGGATGGAAAGGTGCAGTGTAAGATCACTACTTCACTTTCTTCATGTAAGGTGGCTGGGTGATGGAACAGTAGTAATAAGCCATAGGAGAAGCAAAACAAAAGGGTGGGGGGTGGGGGAGTATTGGTTAGGGCAGCAAAATGAAGAAAGAAATCTAGTGCTATGAAATTTCATTTGTTCCATCTCCAAATAACATTATTTTGACTGTTTTGTTCCTGTTATTAGTGACAGATATATTGCATTTTAAGTATTTGTTTAAATATGACTACATATGTAACAAATTGCAAATGTCTTTAAAAAGACTACCTACTTGGGAGTAGTGATGCTGCATACAAACACGAATAATTGCATATATATTCTTTGGTAAGACCCCTTGAGTGGAAAAAAGTCTTCATGACTAATTAAACTTGTATTTCTCTCTTTACATATACAACTACAGTATCAGTCCTGATCACTGTAAAGCAAGTTTGGGAGGGTGGGGGAAGAACAGGAGAACAGATGTCTTAACGTGAAGACTGGTAGGCCTTTATTACACTTTAATAGTAAGAAAAAAGTTGTTCTTTTCAGCTGTATTTATTTATTTATTGGAGTGTTACTGGTTTTCATAATGCTATTCTTACTACCTTTTAGAGTAGCTATCCTCATTTGCCTGCCTTAACCCAGAGTGAGAAAATGAATTTAGGAATTCTCTCATCATTGCTAAGGTTCATTTAGCAAACTTTGGCTCCCTATTATAATTTGCCTGCTGGCTGTCTCTGACATATAGCACTGTATCATCCAGTTTCTCAGGGAAGGAGTATAATTGACATATTATTGAAAACAGCAACAGAAAACAGCTTAAGATCTGCATTAAGGCTTCACGTTTTACTAACAATAGTTGAACATTTTTTTTATAGGTTTTTCAGACATCTCTAGCAGATACAAAGGTTTGTGTATCCTAAACAAAATCGGTAGGAGAGCCATGAGATCACCCTGTCTCATGTAATGTGTGTTTATATGGTTTTAGTATTGTCTTTACGGTTTAAGGATGTTCTTTATGTTGTCTCATTGGACAGTATAAGCTACAGATGTAGATGACAATTCTTCCTGCCTTTATAACTAAGCCAGTGCTGGAGAATGTATGTAAGCAGTTAGCTGTCTATGGCAGCTGATGGATGGCTTCTAATGCAGCCAAATGTAATTATATTTAATATATGGTTCATGCAGCCACTGAAATGAAAGTGAATTTCTAGAGCAACTACTTGAAGCTACAAGTCAGAATTGCCATATTCTTCACTCTTTCTAGTTTACTTGAAGCATTTGTTAAAAAATGCCAGCTGCTGAGCAAAAATTAACCTGTGTCCCTGACAAGGAAGCCAAGCAGCTGAAAATGTTACCAGCAAGGGAACCTTCAAATTGTCTGATTATTTGTGTGAAGTGCAGATAAGGAGCCTGGTTTTGATTAGGTACTTTTGATGTTGGCAGTGTTTCTGATCCTAATAATACAGCTTTTTAATAATTTGAAAGCTGAAACACGGTTTATCATTTTAACACTGTGGCTCATAAGCATTGCTTGGGTGTCCTGTGGAATCTGGACTTTTCTATTTTATACACCTGATGTTACAGATTCAAAAGAAAAGACTTGCTCTTCAGCTGAACTGCTGAAAACTTTGAAATATCCTTATTCTACCTTTTACTGCCATTGGTTTTTTTCCCAATATTTGCTTGTTAGAAAAGCAAGTGAAGGTTACTATCTCCCCTCTTAAAGCAACTCTTGATATGGTGAACAAAGTAGTAAATTCAGGTTGTTTGCAAGGCACACTTAGTGGCACATCTTGGTCAATCATTCAAAAACATTTAATTTGCAAACTAGTCTTAGTAAATGGGTGTGAAGTCAAACCTAAACCACAGCCTTTCAATGACCCTTTGCTACCCTGATTATAATTTCTTAGATCTACTGTTTTTTCCCAAAGCTTAACTTAAAACATCCTTCCTGCAGTAAGCCCGCTACACCCTTTTCTGTTGTCTTTAATGAGAATAACTGATCCTCTTCTTTATATTGTCCCTTTATGTATCTGTAGACAGTTACTTCTAAACTCAGTCTTGTTCTCTTAATCTTTCTTCATATATCCCGGGGGTGCTTTTCCCCAATCCTTGAGCTTTTTTGTTTCTTTTCTGAACTCTCTTGGAGTTCTTTAATTGTTCTTCCATACATTCCAAAATGTGCAGTTTAAAGGTTTAAATGAGATCAAACTATTGTAGGAAAAAAATCTGGGTCACTTACTGCCAATATAAGCAATGGAATTCCTTTCATATTTTTCTGTTACGATCGGTACGATATTCAGGTCTTACTTGTTTAATCAATAGAAATTAAGTCTTTGTTCTAGTATTTCTAACACTCTACGTAGTTCGGTATGGTGGTCACATTGGCTCCACATTCACTTGCTACATCTTTGTTCTCCTTCCTACCTTCATTTCCCTGTGGCAGGGTGGTTGGAACTAGATAATCTTTAAGGTCCTTTCCATCCCAAACCATTCTATGAAAATGGGTCAGCTGTTCAGCATCCCACCAGCACTTTGAGACCAGCTTCATCTCTAGTCTACACAGTATCAGTCTAAATAGTAAGTAAGAGCTTTAAACTGGTCTGGTGACATTTGTCATCTTGCAGTGTTGCAGAGACAGATTAATAAATTGTGCTCATTTAAGACTTTACTTATAAGTACATCCTTTTAAGGTGGACTCTTTCTGACGATGCTATATGAAATTGTGCAGCTCAAGTCCTGTGTTTCTATTGATACAGCAGTTCTGTATTGAATTTCTCTCCCTGCTGGTACCTGTAAACTGCAGAAAAAGTACACTGATACAATTTTACATGTAAAAATTTCCTTTTTCATATATATATATATATATATATATATATAATGGAAATTAAGTTGGCTTACAGCTACTGATGCAGAAGTGCTAGGATAGAGTATGAAGTATTCTAGAAACTAATCTGAAACTTTACAGTGTCAGTGTCTTCCATGGACACAATGAGATTTTTAAAGTATTCTAGCTTTTCTCTTTATTCCTTTTTATCAGGGAAAAGTCAGATATAGGAATCTATACTTTGTGCACCCTTAGATT
The DNA here is from genome assembly GCA_035590215.1 of Microhierax caerulescens. NCBI lineage: Eukaryota > Metazoa > Chordata > Aves > Falconiformes > Falconidae > Microhierax > Microhierax caerulescens. The sequence continues at coordinate 9,305,667 of JAVJGJ010000001.1, forward strand.
TAAAAAATATTATCAGAGTTTACCTGCAGTTTCTTACAGCTCCTTCGGCTCACACGTGTTTCTTGGATGCTCACCCAGGTGATGGACACAGTAATCCTTGGTGTGATACTAAGCTGGAAAGTAACCAGGGCTTTTACCCAGATCCAGGATTTGTAAAGTGTTTCTTACTGTAGGAAATAATAAAGGTATTTATAAGCATACCTTTTTGATTTGATAGAAGAGTTTTTATGTCTTCCCAGAAAAAAATGGAGTGAGTTTTTTAAAAAATCATTTAATTAGCAAATGAAAATGCATCTCTTGCAAATAAAAGCCAGTCCTTTATTTTTAAATGTCGTGATAAAACCTCCAATATTTAAAATGTCATTATTTTCAGTACTCACTAAGTCTGATTTCACATAAAATTGGTTATCTTGAAGCTCTAGACCTGTGTGCTAGGGAGAAATATTTTCTTTGACTCTTCATGGAAATAGTTTCCCAATTTTACACTCTTAACTGTGGGGGAAGATAGCTACCATGTTTTTAATTTTTAATAATTACAAATACAGGTGTTACTGTCTAGTCCAAAATTAATTACTTTTAATATGAAAATGCAGTTAAAGCAAATTAAAGGCAAAGATGTTTTCTAGTATTTAAGACTAAGGCAAGCAGAGAAACATGACAAAAAATTATGATCTACTTCTAATCAACTGCTTTGAAGAGAGACTGTACCAAGACTGCCATCTTTTCTGAAGGCTAAGCCATATTCATGGGATATAACAGATTGATTCCCCTTCAGGGAGTACAACAGTAAATACTCATTTCAAAACCATGTGTAGGTAGTTGAGTGCTTATTGTTCCATGTGGGTAAATAGGCTAAATAAGTGAATTAAAGTTGACCTTCTTTCAACTGAAGCAATTTTCATGGTAGGTACTACAACTCTGGTTTCCTCGAGTCTCTCTGTGATTTTTAGACTAGAAAGGAAACACTTGTGCCAAGCACCAAGGGGTATGTCTGTTACAATGCTCATTCTGCAGTAGAGAAAAAATTACTGTGAAATACTGTGTATTTAAACTCGAGCTCTGCAGTTCTCATTTTGCTGCGATTCTGGTCTATGCAAACAGGTATATGTAAACCCAAGCTCTTATTTCCCTTGTTCAGTGAGATTAGGTTGTGTTTTTGTGCTGGCACAACTTCTGTTATTTGTAAAGGTGTACAGGGAATAAGCTGCATGAGGCAGAAAGTTGTTCTCTTTAACATGTGTCAGGTTAAAGGAATGTGGTGTGGCTATTGATAAGAAAGGCAGTGATCTTCCTGATTCAGGAACACTTGCTTCTCTGTTTCCCATCCATTTCTGTGACTGCTCAACATTGTTTCAGAGCCAGATTTAGCCAGACCAAACATTTGTATGGCTTGTTGCAGATGATGCTGTTTAGTAATCCATACAATTAGTAAATGTTTGGGTTCTTTAGTTCTATTGCATCTGTGCTTTTAAAGCTCGGCTGGATGTTGCTATGTTGTTTATTTCAAAGCCTCTTCTTTCAATACTGTATTTGCATTATGTGATTGGTTTTGTGGCTTTTTAATGCATTGACAATGGTGTAAGATTTTCTTTAAGTTCACAGGAAATAACTATATGAAGTCATCAAAAAGAATAGGAAAATAGGAGTATGAAAGATAGGAAGTTTCTAATTTAATTGGAGGAGGAAGGCAAAGAAACAAAAGCAATTAACATTTAAAAATTAAATTCAACAGATGAGGGATAATACTTTACCACAGCAAAGTGCCATAATGGTTCATCAAAACTCTTCTTACTAGTTTAAAAATGTAAGTTAACAAGGCTCTTGCACAAGTCTTCAGCTTGTGCTTTTAGGATGAAGCCATTTAATTGTTAATGAAGTACAATATGTAGTACAACTCTAAGACAAATGGGGTTTTATTAAGTTATCCTTAAATTTTAAAGGAGCTACAAAATAAATGTTATGTCTCTCCTGTTTCTTGTTAACCCTGCGTAGAGAGGTATGCTGAAAACCGCTGAAGATGTATAATAAACCAGACCTAATCAGCCCCTTGCTGGTGTGTTGGTCTCTTTAATTTATATCCTACTACATTGTAAGCACTATTAATGTGATCTGTGATGTTTGTGTTATTTTTTTGGTTATAGAGTACACTTCTAATTATAAATACAGTGCTTTTATTACTTAAAGAGAAAAAACCTCCCAGATCACAGGAAGCTAAGAAGATGAGGCTATACTTGTTCAGTGTGCAGAAAGTTTTTTAAAAATGCAGTTTAGACGTAACAGTAGCTTACATCAGTAAAATCTTGTTCTTATTTCCAATAAATACAATACTATTAATTTTAAATGAAAGAAGTCAGGAGGAAAACACACAAAAAAGCATGTGGTAACTTTCCAAGATGGTAAAAATAAATACTTAAATTTTGCACCTGCCTCTTGAAAGACCTCAAACAAAATCCTAGTCTGGGCACACCTTCTGGATTTGGAGTTACTAATCTATCAGAAAGTGACGTCGGAGTCTTGAAAAGTCCTGAACTTTGAGACAGTTCAAACTTTCAAGTTCTGCTCCATCTCTGATGTTTAATATATAAAGCTTTATACCCTTTAGAAGTCAAAATACACACTCAAAATACCAGCCTCAAATCCCACTGAAATGTGTGACAAATGTCTCTTTGTATGTCACACTTTAGAAATGCTTTTGGCCTGAATGAGTATATGAATGTGAGGGACTGAGGCAATCCAAAGGGAGAAACACCGGCAACTCTTCATGTGTGATAATCTCTTGATCTCCTTTGGATGAAGATGAAAACCTCATAAAACATTTTAGAACTGGGACACTAAAATTTGGAAGAAATACTTTAAACTTTTAATGACAAAACATTTCCATACATATTCCCATCATTCCCATCTTGTCCCTATGCAGTAAGTGTGCCATGATTACAGATTACTTTATAATTGCTTGAAGGCTTGAGAAATGCATTTTAAATATAGAAAATGACAATGTTTATTAAATATGTTTTTAAAATATTTTATGTATTTACATACTAAGATTTAACTCAATTTAACTTTCAAAATAATTGCAAAAAATCTGAAGGGAGATTAACTTGACAATGTGTAATCAAGGTGTTAAATTATGGAATAAAAAACAAACTCAAAAGGAAAAGCAGGGGATAGTGGGCTCTTAAGTGGAAAAATAGACATCTGACTGAATTTCCACTGCTCTGCTTATCACTGGACTGGAAAGCCAGGAGATTTGAGTGTATATCTGTCTGCTAACCTTTTCTGTACATGTGACCTTGGGTTACTCTTTCCTCATATGTGAATTATTTTTTTCTTCCTACTGTGCTTTAGTCACCTTGTAGAGCCTTCCTAGGCAAGGATTGTTGTTTGGTGTATCAGCAACTAAGTCAGGTGTGCTTCGGTCTGTGGGAGTGACCTGGACCTTACCTAGAGGTCCCAGAAACTCGGACTGGCACTAGCTGTGACTGCCTGAAGCGTGACAGAAGTGTTCCATGTTCATAACTGGATGTCTGTTTGCACTTAAGATTAGGTCTCAGTCCCATAAATGTGGTTTAATTACAGGAGTGGTCCAATCATACTCCATAGGTTTTTCAAATGAAGAGTAAGACACAGGATTGTTTGTGTGCTTTCTATGTACCGGGAAGTTACAGAGCTGAGAAGGAAAATAGTGATAAATCCATAGATAATCATATTGTAATAAAGTAGAAACAAATGTGACTGTCTGAAAGTGATGACAAATGTCTGTTTATGAGTAAATAGAAGTAAGATTCTGCTTGTTCCTCAGCATGGGGTCAGCTGTGTTTTAGTTTCTTCTTCTTTGTGGTAGTGGTTTTGATGCAATTATGCAGTATATAAAGTGGCTTTTCTAAATGCGATAACTCCGCTTTGTTTTAATTGCACTGGAATATTCATAATCCTTGTATACATGTGAGTATGCATATACATAATTCCCATATGTATTATATATAAATTCCCATACTTAATAAAGTGCAGCTCTCTTTTTACATAATCAGTCCATCTTCATAGTTGCTAAGCCTTTTTGTGAGCATTGCTTTGGCTGTTTTTTTACATGTGTTCCTCTGACAAAATAGACACCATCTTAGATATACAGTCTTTTTAAGTCACAGGCTCAACCCATCCCATTCTAAAGTATTCTTCTCTAAAGACAATCATATATTGCTGCTTCTTCACCTTCAGCCTTTGTAATGTGTGGCTTTTCTTTCCATCTCCTTCCCTGTTCTGCTCTTTCCTTGTTCTATGTAGAAATTTCTTTTCGTATGTTACCTAGTTCTTGCATGATGCTTCTTGCTCCAGCTGCAAGAACTAAATCTCAGTTGCCGTGTCAAGATGATTCAATAAAATTCTTTATTTCTATCCTTTGTGTTTCCCAGAGCGTTCTGGCTCTGCATCTACATTAGGCAGGGGTGTACTGTACCATGTGTAGGCTGTATTAGGAATTGATCCATTAGATGTTCTCAGGATGTGCACAAATAAGCTTTCTTTAGGAATGATGGATGCTATTTCATAGTCAATATAGAAAATTTAGATTCAATTCCTGTATTTACTTAAGGAAATCCAACTCTACATCTTTTTGAAGAGTATATTAACTATGGAAAAAAAAAAATTGTGTGGGGAAGGTATTCTTACTACTTTTGGTTGAAAGTTGCCCTTTGAAGCACAATATTCATGAGTCATTGGGGTGTAAAAAGAGAAAGGAAAAGAAAGTTTAACTCTTTACCCTAGAGGTTAGAAAACATATTTGTGAAATACAGAAGATTGTTCCTTTTACCAATGTGTTTCTATTTCAAGTATCGCTGGTGTCAAGATGGTTAGTCCTAAAAGTGTTTGTGGAAACAAGGTGCATACATGCAGTTCAAAGAAAACTGGCTGCCAATATACCACTGAAATGTCGAATTAAGAGTATGGATGACATCAGCTGTAAACTGTTCCAGAAGTACCTGCAGACTCATTCTTCAGGTACAAAACTTTAATAAAAGTGTATTCAGCATATTGTGTAGGACGCTGATTAGGTGATAACCCATTGCACTACAGTAGCATCTTTTTATTCTTTTAGCATCCAATTATTTAAATAAAAGAACTTTGCTGTCTAACCAATACTGTTGTCTGGTACACAGAAATATGTAATTTAAAACATCTTGTTATCTATCAGGTCTACACTTTTATCAACTCAATAGGTTCTTCTGTTTTCCTTCTGGTTGAACTGTGATTACACTATTTTATCAGATATTAATTTAAAAACTAAAATGAATTTAGGTAATAAAATTTTGAGTTTAAAGTAAGTATCAATTGCATTTTAATAACTTGTATAACAATGCTTCTTATTTTTAATGAAAGTAGTGTTCTGGAAATAAGGTATCTTAACACTTGCATAGAAGAGTAGCTCATATTTTTTTCTCCCACTTGTGGTGATGCAACTCCACTACTTGGGAATCTGACACAGTAAATTAGCAAAATAAAACTACACACATGGCATATTGTGCTATGACTAAGGGCAAACAATATTAGGCGCTAATATATATGCTAAGGCATGATCCTGCAAACATTTAGGTATGTGACTAAGTTTACAATGTGCATGAATTTACTTGGATCCATAAGTGTTTGCATTATCAGGGTAAAATAAAAAGCAGTGGGATCCCACTCTACATGCATCTAACAGAAAGGAATAATGCTTTAGTACTGAGGTACAGGTAGAATAGCTGCCAGTTTTCAAATGTATATCATGTTTCCTCAATCTCATTTGAGCATAAAACACAGCAGGGTTATAGGATTGGTATGAACATAACTTAATGTTTTAATGTTGTTTCCATTATTATGAGTAACTAATAACAAAACGATGTTGTTTCCTTAACTTTTTCCTTGGGAAAGAATCAATGGGACAGTGGTAGTGATCAGGGAAAGATGATCTATTACAGTGGGGGGAGGAAAATGTTTTTCTGGCATGTGCTATTTTAAGAAAAAATTGTGTAGGTACAGGGTGATAAACATACACCATAAATCAGTCTTCGATGCTTTCTAGATCTGCGAGAACACTCAGTGCAGAAAGCTTTTCATGTCATTTTCAAATTGTAGTGATTGTACAATAGTGTTTTCCTACTTTTTATTACAAAAATTCCAAAAGGGTCAAATTTGATAAATTGTTGAACAAAGTGAGACACTACTAAAACATAAAAAGAAAAATTGTGGGTAGAAGCAAACTTGGACCACCCTCATTGTGTAACAGTGTCTTCCTTAAGCCACATCCATTGCATGTGAATAATGGAGAGCAGACATTGTCTTTAAATAACCTTAACTGTAAATCACTATACTGCCAGTGTTACTTGTAGTTGTCATGATTCATGTTTACAGCTACCAGCTATCCCACAATGATCTAGTTTAAATGTTAGGCATGGAGGAGGAATTAGAGAAATGTTTACCTTAAACCTAATTAACCCTCTAATGCATTTAAGGTGAACTCAGTGTTCCTTAAATGTCTGAATATGCATAATAATTGAATCCTCTCCTTGGATGGCTGCTGTGTCCATTTTAGGAAGCACTTCCCTAAAATCTACTACTGATTTAAAATCTACTACTGAAAATCTATTTAGCTGGTTGTGAGAGTTTTGAAGGACATGCGACTTCACCTTATTGTGTGACTTCCGTTGCACTTTAGACAAAAGTGAAAGAGCCTCATCCATAGTTTGCTTTGCTCAGTGACAGAACATTTTAGTAAATAGATGCTGTTGTAGGATTTCAGAAAGATTAACTTGCTGAAGATCTGGAATTTGTACGTTGCTTCTCTAGTTTATGAAATAAATTGTCCATATATCTATCTCTTGGGTTCCTGCTGAGTGAAACTGGTCCATGACTTCTTACGGCATGACAGAACTAAGATATGTTTTATGACTTGAGACTGAGCTCTCCAAGTAACAAAGCTATAGTAGCTCCACTACCTTTTTCAGCTGCTGGAATCACAGTAGAGTGAGTGAAACATCTAAATAATTAGGGTAAAGTAAAATAAATAAGTTATTTCTTAAAATTGAATTAAAATGTAGTCTGATGAATAGAGAAGTTAATCTCTTCTATCACACAACTCTTCTGAATTTGTTTTGACATAATTATAGAACCTGATCTGAAACCTGTTTTAACCTATGGGGATAAATAACAAACATCAGCTTAAGGAAGAAGACAGATGGAGTTTAGTCTTGTCTGGTTATACAGTCTCTGGTAGTGTCTGGCAGTAAATGCTGAGGCAAGTTCTACCTTCTTCCCCAGTCTGCAGTGAACCCTTGATTCAGGGTTTTCCAGACTAGAATGGATGAACCAATGTCTTTGTGTATAATGATCCTTGGTGTCATCTTTTTTTATCCCCACTGCCCTGTCTATAAATCTGTCCAAACACCTTTTGAGCCCACTAAACTTCTGGTATCCACAGTATGCCCCAGTGAGGAGGTCTACAGCTTCCCAATGTCTCGTGCAAGGAATTGCTGCCTTTGGACTTTTCTGCATGCTCCTTGCATCTGATGGCAAGGTGTTTAAGAAAAACAAGAAACAGATCCTTCTTTATTCAACTTATGCTCATAATTTTGTAAACTTATACCTTGATTATTGTTTTAATAGCTGGTGAATTGAGTTAACTGAGTGGGTCTTACAAAAGTATTCTTAATGCTGTTCTTTTTTTAATAATGGATCTGTTCTTTTGCATTGGGGAATCGGAACTATTCAGTAGTATTAAAAATAAAAATCTTGATTTTAGCTGATGCTCTTGAGGTTTTTTTTTGGTTTTTTTTTCCTTTTCATTAAAGTATTAGGATTTAGCCCAAAAGAGCACAGGGCGGGAGCAGTAATATGTCTTTCCATTTCTATTGCTTCAGCTCACTACAGAAACTGTATATATAACTCAACAGCTGTAGAAAGATCAGTTAAAAAAAAAAAACCCAACCCTGTGTTCTTTGACCTTCATTAACAGTTATAAATGGAAAAAAATCAAGGGATAGCAAAATTGATACAAGACAACTCTCAAATGAGAAAAATCACATGATCAGACTATAGAGTAGAATGTCTCTGTATCAGCTTGAGGTCTGGATCTGTGTGTGTACGAAAAATACTGCCACTTCAAGAATCCTACTTGATTTGCTTAAAAAGATCTTCAATAAGAGTTTATATAAACTTGCTTCTATTCAGTCTCAAACAAACATGGTCCCAGATGTGGTATCATAAACGAAGTATGTTTTCACTAGAACTGTTTAAATTTGTCATTATTTGCTGCAGTTAGCAGCTGCCCTGTTATCATTCTGCCTGGATAGTATCGCTTGGTTAAGGAAGAACTGTTTTTTTAGGGGTGATTTTTTGTGTGTTCTGGGTTTTTAATCTTTTTATATGGTGGGTTTTGAGTGGAACCAAGGAAACTGGCACACCACAGTAATTGCAGGTTGAGTAACCCCCACCGGGAGGCAGAAATGGGGTTGTAGTGATCTTGCCACAGACTACACCCGGTGACAAACTCTCCCCCTCCATCTCAGTAGGCAGTTGTTTTCCATGTATGACCATGTAATTCTGTGGTGTTCATAATTCTGTGGTGTAGATGTGGACCCATCTACACAGGCAAGCTGACTGAAGGTAACAGGGGATAATGTCAAAGATAAAAATGCTGTTTACCACCTGAATTGTAACCATGACTTCACAAACATTCCCCTATAGAACCAAACAATACCCTCTTCTTTCACAGGCCTTGTTAATGCTTACAGAATTAAGTGAAGTTAAGGCAAACCAGTCTAGTAATTTTGGAACAATGAGCAGTGGCATTATCATTATAGCTTCTGGGCAGCTGAATTTATATAGATCCCCCCCCCCAAAGTATCAGTTAAGAGTGAGTCTGATTATTTGGAACTATGCAGTACTTCAGCCGTAATTCAGTAGGAATCCTCTACGTAATGGTTAATTTACTTGTCCCTTTTCAGCTGGTAAAACATTGCTACAGGTCAGAACATTTGAAAATTGAGTTCCCCAAGGTGAATGCTGTTGTATTCTTATTTATTATATTTCTGTGTATCCATTTTAGTTCTTCCCCTGTTAATTAAATGTGTGAATAACCATGTACTGCGACTTTTCATACTGTGAAAGAGATGAGAGCGGATAAATCAAGGGCTGAAATCTTGTAGGCATGAAATACAAGTTTTGCACCACAGCAACACAGTAGAGAATTTCTATTAGGCCATGTCCCGTGTTCCTTATTCCACCTTTCTATGCTAACCATTGAAGGGACCATAACTTGAGTATCTTCTGTCATTCCCATTTAAGAATTCTGCTGGTTTTAACCTTTCAGTGTAAGAAGAGAACAGCTACTGTCCATAGGGCAAGGCAGAGGCTTAATTAAGAGCAATAGGCTCTCAAGGCAACCAGTACCCCAGTAATCTTAGTGATTATCCCATTGTTCATCTGTTCTCTCTGTCAGATGACCTCTTGGTCTTAGAACAACTTGTGATATCAAAGCATTTTGTCACTGTAATTTAGGAGAATCCTATAGACTTTTAGCTATAGAAGTGTGTGGATTTTTGTGTTTGTTTTTTGGTTTTGTTTTTTTTTTTTTTACACAAAGCAGAGTCTTATGAATGCGTTATTCCACTCTGCTATCTAATTAGCTAATTTCTTATGTGTTTAATTATGTGATTAGGCACAAATGATTGTTAAAAACAAACAGCACATTAAAAAACTTGTTATACCTTCCAATATTCCACAAACCAAAACTTTCAGAACTCCTTCATTTTCCGTCTAAGTGTGTGCCAAAAAAGCTTGCAAAATATAAGTTTACGCCATTAGGTTACTGGAACAAGGCAATTGGAACAGATTTTGTATTTGACTACTATGCTACTGGTGGTTTGCTGAATGGGCTATCAAATTTGCTTTAAAAAAGTAACACTAGATTTTTGTCAAAAAAGACCAACTGTGGCCACAAAGTTAAAACCGGACAATTAACTGTAATCGACATTTATTGAAAAATATCAAAAGTATTTTCCCCTTTTCCCTACTGCCTTACTTAACCATATCTTTTCCTTGTTTCATATTATAAACTAATATTAATATATAAACCAAATAGTATAAGTTCTATCTGTAGTTTTAACTAAGGAAGAGGACAAAAAATATATGTAAAATCTAATAGTATTAGTATACACCTTCCAAGGGTTTTAAAAAGCATTGGAAACAAATGCATCCTAAATACTTTGTTTACCATCAAAGCATTTCTTTACTATGCTTCCATGTTGTCATTAAGCACTGATCTGTTTTACTGAAAAGCTACACCTTAAAACAATAAATGCGTCAAAATATATAGGAAACCATTTTTAAAAGGAAAAAAGAACTTGAAAATTGACAATTTAGTTGCTGTAGAGACAGATCGTAAAAGTTATTTTAAACCCCAGCTGACACTGAATATATATTTAAATATCGTCAAAAATTTGACAGGTATTCAACTTTCCTAGTATAGGAGCAACTTCTGACACCTTGTACTAACGCTAGGAACTACAATGCAGTGTATAATGTGCAAAAGTTGAAGTCATGTTAAAGTATTGTTTGTAAATCGTTTTCTCATTCAGAAGGTAATCATGTAGCTTATAGAAGAGGTTAATAATCAGTGTTAACTTTTTTCCCTCTCCAGGGCTGTTCGCATTGGTGTAAAGCATTGAAAGCTAAAAGGGAGCCCTGAATTCCAGACCTGGCTCAAGTTATTGTGTGAACGGTGAGGCTGTAGAGCTGTCTGTGCTCGTGCTGCACCGAGCTGGCTCTTTCAGTTGCTTACGACTGTTGCAAGAGTAACTGAAAGACATGCTGCTTGCAGTTTCTCTGTGCTCTGTCCTAGGTGGCAAAACCACTCATCTGCAGGATGGGAGGCTTCCTCCCCTCCATAGGAGGAGGATGGGCAGCTTGAGCCCATCCTATAACTACTGCATTTCGGGATGAAAGGATACTGTAGACTACTCATAGTTTTTGTAAATAACTATTACTTTAGACAGGTAAGAAGGCATCTCCCTGGATGTGTAATTATAGACTGATGCAAAGTTGCTGTGCTGTGCTTGGAAACTGCATGCTGACCTGTTTGGAAGGGGACACAGCGCTGAACATTATTTGTATGGATTCGCCACCAGCTCAGTGTATCTGGTTGGTTGTGTTATGTTGCATCAGTAGACTTGTTATTTTTCATTTTATTCACAGTATAGCAGCATCGTTGAGGCTGGAAGGAATGCCCTGCACAAGCAGAGACAGCTTAGAGCAGGTTGTCCAGGACTCTGTCCGGTCAGGTTTTGAGTATCTTCACTGATCAAAACTCTGTAAGCTCTCTGGGCAACTTGTTTCAGTGTTTGACTGCCATCACTGTAAAAACCTGTTTTCTTGTGTCCAAGTTTAATGTAATGGTTTTAATTTTGTTCATGTTTTAATTTGTTCATGTTTCGTAATTTTTACTCGCTGTCTTTTGCCCCTGTCAGTGGGTGCTGCTGCGAAGAGCCTGGCTCCCTCTTTTTCATGTCCTTGTGTCAGGTATTTACACACCATTGATAAGTTCCCCTGTGAACCTTCTTCAGACTGAACAGTTCCAGCTCTCTCAGCCTTTCCTCATATGAATGATGCTTCAGTCCCTTAATTGTCTTTGTTAATCAAGTCCAAAAGACATCACAAATATTCCACAGTGAATGGAGCACCAAACTTAAAGTGTTAAGTTTTTAACAAATATAAAACCCAGGGGCTGTAGTTAAGCTTCTGGGTACATAATAGATGTACACAGATGAAGTAGGGAATACTGAAATGACTTAAACCTAACTAATGTGATGACCAGTGCAAACAGGAAATCCAATGGCTGCTACATTTAGTTAATAACGACAAGTTCAGCTTTCATATTTTCAAGACTAAAATGAACGTGTTTGCTATTAGATCTTGGGATAAGTTACCTGCAGCTGCCAAAGATCAGCCACTTAGAGAGGTAAAATGATGTGGCATTTTGTGTCCTGTTAATGACATCGGTGATAAGCGTTCTGTAGGGATTGCCAAACATAGGCAAGAGATTTTCTCCAGTTGGCTGACTTTTCATTCCACTGCTGACCATTAAAGAGAAGAAGAAAACAGCCCACAGTGCTGAAGATAATCTTTTTTTGATTACATACAGAGCTCAGGGGGAAAGTCACATAACAAACCCCTTTCCAGGAAAAAGAAAACAAACAAACCCAAACCAAAACCAATGATTTATTCAGGCAGAAAATGGGTACGTATTTATTTTGAACTAAAACTGCGTATCCAGATTGAATTTGAGAATTAGTTTGGAGAAAGAAAAGGAAAAGTTTTGAAATGTCAAAATAATTCTTTGATCATTCTAAACTGAAGCATTTCTGGTTTCTTAAGCCAGTGGCTAGGGAGCTGACCTGTAATCTTTTTCTGAGTCATAAGATAGTCTTGAACTCAGGCATCATACCTCTCAAAAATAGCCAGAGGCCTTCTGAGATGGACCTTTCTCTGATTCAGTATTTGAAGCCCTTCTACTATCTAGATCAATCCTAACTATTCAAAAAAGAACAAAAGGGAGATTCAACAGCTTGTCGCATTTAGTGTCCTTGAAAAAGTGAGAATGGGGGTTGGGGGGCAAACCCCCTAAAACACTTCTATTCTGGGTCAATTGGTTGAATTTGTTTCTTTGATTTTTTCAAGTGAGTAACTAAACTGAAAAATCAATTATTTACGCATCTCTAACTACATGTTTCTCTTTTGCTAGACAATTACGGGCTATGAACATTTCAACAGTTCCCGTTCTTGCCCAAGATACTCAACCTCCCATCCCTCAACCTGCTTTTGTGTAGCAGACTGTGTGACTGCTTAATGGAGAGTGTTACTAGTCCTTGTGGAGAACCTGCAGTCCTGTTGTCATCTCATTTCATTACTGAAGGGATGGAAATAAGTACTTTTATTTTTTATTTTTTCTGCACAATCGCTGAGTATTTATAAACAGCTTATGGAGCTATATGAAGATCTGTGGAGGATAAAGAAAAGATATGAGAGAGGTTTGGCCAGAAGGTAGGACTCGGGTCCTTTTGTGTTTTATTCTGTTGAAATGACAGTCTTAACTGTGTGTGTCTGTTAAAGCAGGATGTGTATGAAAAAAGAAACTGTTTTGAATAGTATTGCTTAATATTCCTAGCTTTGACAGACACTCAGTTGCCTTCTAGACTGTGGGGGCATCAGCAGTTGGAGGTGTTCAAGAGGAAACTTGGTCCAACATTTCAATTGTAGTGTCACATATACTTTTGAAGGTGACTGGGCTAGATGACCTGAGAAATCCTTTTCAACCTAAGGTGCTGGAATCGCACTGTTTAAATGACCAGTGGAATTTTTTTTATAAAGATTCTGCTTCGTTGAACCCTTTTAATTAGCACCACCTCCTTTCTGACACCTTAATAGTGGATACTGTTTGAGCATTATCCCATATTCTTGCTGTTAAAAAAATGCTTTCCAACACACAAAGATCAAATATACAAGATTATTTTAACATTTCTTTGCTGTTCTTGGCTTAATATAACAAGTGAAAGAAAGTGAATAGTAATCATGCATCTAAAAGACATAGTGCTATTCATAAGGCATATTACTTCTTTAGAGTCCCCAAATTCTAATTAGAACTTTACAAAGCAATAACAAAGATAGCAACTGGATTCTAAACTAATAATTTGAAGCTCAGTGCAAACCAGAAAGCCCCAGTGCCAGTAAAATAATACACGACACCTGTTTTATATGGTACACATCAAAAGCAAGCCCCAAGGACAATAACTTTTAATATAATCATTATTAAATGTTTATTAGTCAAAGCTCAAAATATCAGGAAATGTATTGTCGTAGAGAAACAACTATCTCTCAGACACGCAAAATCTTTCTATTTTGATGATTAAAACTTTGGTTGCCAATAATCTTCTGGCCCAAGGTAGCAAGCGTTATTACTGTACTTAGAAAGTAATGAAAGCATATTTCTTACCATTCAGTTTGCCTGTTTATAATTTAAAGTGCATTCCTGTTCATCTATCTGTTTGAAATTAAATTCTTAAATTAAATACTTTATAGTTTTTTCAGTCTCCTGGCGATAACAAAATCACTAATACAAGAAAAGTGTATTCAAAAAAATCTAGAGAGGGATTCAAGTGCAGAAACTCTGGAGAAGTTCGTTAATGTTTTGAAGATACTCTGCTTGAGTAAGCCCAGTTGTTTGGTGTTTGTTTTTTTTTTTAATCTCTGTTTTTTTATCAAACAAAACAGAACTGTGTTTAAATCCAGACCAAAACTTAAAATCTCGGTTCTTATTTTGCTAGGAATGACTCCCCAACAATAAACAGAGCTCTGTTCTTGCTTCTTTCTCCATTAGGCCCACTTTATTACATACTACTAAGTATACATTGGGATAGGAAATTGAATTTGCATCTCCCATATCATAAAAGAAGGGCAAAGCAATAGTAAATAAAATGAAAGTATGTGTAGGACTTCGCCTAGTAAGGGAAGGAAGGTGGGATCAAACCTTTCATGTGATTAGTGCTGTTCTGGATAGACCACGTGTGTGAAGTGTCTTTTTGATTGTTGCTGGCATTTGATTACTCACACCTAACTAGGAGGTGGGGCCCATTTAGGTAGAGGGGCTTAAACTGAGGGAAGTGTTTGAGCAATAATAAAATGAAAATCAGCAGGGCTGACTTTCTGGTCTTCTCTGCTGCTAGGGGAGCAGTAACAGGAGCTGGAGTTAATGTCTGTTAGGGTGGTGCTATGCACCTACTGTAGACCCCTTGGTTCTGGGTGTAGCCTGATGATGTTAGTGCTTCTGGAGGCAGAAGAAATCCTGCTAGAACTGTGTCTTGTGGTTTGAAGGGGGCTCTTAATGGAGAGTAGCAGTTAATAAGCAGCGGTTGTAAGAGTAGGTTCAGAGTAGTCTTGAATTGAGTGGTTGCTGCTGATACAGATTAAACAAAAGCAAAACTCACTAAGTAGCAACAGATTATTTTTTTTTAATACAGAACTCTGATAAATCAGTAGACGTAATTATTGAAATCAGCTAGTTCCTTAAAACTTTGGTATTACTGTAAATCAATTAAGGTGAAAAATGGTTAGACAACTAACTGAACAAATGAAAGCGGGATCTTTGAATTAATCAGAGCATATGAGGGGAAGATAAACAAGACAGTGCTGAGAGAGAAAATAAGCATTGCTCTAAATAAAAAAGTGGATTCATATATGGGAAAGAAAAAAAAGTAATAGACCAAGTACGCTAGTTTGAAATGCTCAGCAATGTAACAGGTTTTTGAGAGCAGTTTTTCAGTGAGGATGCTGTACCACCTAAGGCAAAATTTGATATCTATTACAATGGTTAAACTTTAAAATACCTGTCTGTACAGGAGATAAAGATAGAAGGTGGCAAGAGAAACTAAACCCATTTTTTCCATATTTTCCCTCAGTGTTGTAACAGTTTGGAAGAGCTGGAGCTCTGTTACTCTCATCTACACTTTTGCATTGTTTCTTTTACAGCAAAGTTGCCATTGTACTTTCTCAGAACTTGATGTTACAGGAGTGCATGGGAAGTGCCTATTAGACTGAAATCCAACGTATCTGTAATTTACTTTTGATCATTCAAGGCAGTAGGTATCAAACTAATCATTTTCTTTAACAAACAGATCATCCTATGAGTTACTGAGAGCTTTTCACCTCCCAGTAACGTAAATGAAAGCTGGCAGCACCTTGCTGTGTTTGGATCTTTGCATTTAAAATGTAGACACTGTGAATTTATTTGTGAGAAATGGACTACACCTTTTTCAAGAACAAAGTGAATTTAAAACCTTAATGTGGAACACTTGTTTTCACATTTATTATCTTTTTAATGGGTTTCTTTAATTTCAGATTACAGCAAACAACTGTGTGCTGTTGTGATAGATCTGCTCTGACAAGAAACAAGTGGGACAAAATATATTTTAAAGACTGTTTTCTTCATCCTCATTCAAATTAATCTACTTTTAAGGTTCTCTGGAAGGGGAATTTGTCTCTAATCCAACAGATTTTATTTTTTTTTAAACAGCAGATCTACTTCTGTGAGTGAGTCTGCAGAATTTGTGGGTTTTGCTTCAGTAATTTTCAGAATGTGCCCGGGCAGATTACAATGAAATGGAGAGAGGTTTATTTCAAAACTGCCAAAAATACAGTAATTTGATTAGAGGTGGGTGATTTCCATTTTGTGCATCATCAGTGATGACAGATTGTGTTAGATAAGACTTGTGTTGCAGCTGTGTAACCATTTCAGTTTATGTCTTCAAAATGCTCATTGAACTCACAGGTCTTGCATTGAGCTGTTTGTGACGATGCAGAAGATAGAATAGAATTTGTTTCAGCTGTGTTGGCTCAACAGTTTTATAGAAGTAGTAGAATCAATTAAACCCAATGTTTTGCCATTTTTGTGAGATAACAGCACAGATCTGAGGTAAGAAGGTATTGTTTCTATGTTTAATAGGGCAGAATTATACCTTGATGAATGGATGTTTGAGAAATTATAGGAGTGTACCAGTTAAATTTGAACAAAAAATTGAATTTGGAAGTAATTTTGAGAGGGATAATGCTACCTTTTCATTTGCACAGATATGATTTAAAAGTGTAATCTCTTTAAACTCATGTGGTTTCATGAGTCTGCAGTTGATTATAGATTTTTAGGAGCTGAAGTAAGGCAGTATGTCTTGCACATTAGTTCCGAAGCATTCATGCAGCTGTGCTGCATTATACAGATCTGCTAAAAATCTATTAGTAAAAAATATCACCTGATGCTGTTTCTTGTTAGATGTAATTTTGAAATTTGCAAGCATCTCAAATCTTAAAGCTTGAGGTAAACTTGGGAAGGTTGAAGTTCTGATTTCTAAACCAAATGAAGATATGAAATTGCCATGGGGAATGCACTAGATGCTGAATGACTCTACCTACCAACAGGACATGTGTAGCAGGTAAAGTGTACAAAGCTCCTGTGGAGTCCTTTAATGTTACTCAAGATTCCTCTAGAAAGTACTAATTTTGAGTCTGACAGCATAGTCAGTAGGGGGATCCAGTTAATGCTTGTTTTTTGTCATCTCTGCTGATGTGGCACAGATGAGCTCCTGCTGTGAGGGTGGCTTTTGTAATGTGGGCACCTGTCCACTCAGGAATGGGCAGAGAGCAGGGAGTTTGGAACTACGTAACTCAGGAATTCTAAGTGATAATGACTTTCATGGTAGAGGCACTATTTAATTAAGCAACCTTTGTGATTTCACACGATTGTGAGAGGTGCTGTTTTTAAGAAACGGAGGATTTTAACAAGTACAAATTTGTGGCATAAAACCAGACCTTATTAAATTTTTAAAGAGGTTTCATAAGCAGAATACCTTTACTTTAAAATAGATTTAACTATCACAAGAACCACCACAGACTTAAGCATCCAAAGCAGGTCCTGTATGGAATTCTGGATGAATTGTGAGCCCAACTTGGAAAGCAGCTAAAACTCTCTGCTGGCCTCCCTGTTCTGCTTTCTTGCTCTGTGGATGCCTGTGGCTCCCCCACTGAGCATGTTTCATTCCTCTGAGGGCTGGATTGTGCATGTTTGGTTTTTTTTTCCCCACCCCATTCTCTCTGAAGGCCCATATTTGGCAGTTGTTCTTCAAGAATGCTTGCAAAAACTACACTGGGTTTGGATACTTACAGAGAGGAGTGAAAGCCTTTGTTTTCTCTTCCCAAGTGCATCTAGAAAAGGCAGAAGTGGAGATGAGCCATGATAGTTCCATCTAATCTTTTAACAACCAGGCAGCTATCTCCAGAAATACCTTTCTGCTGTGCCTTGCTCTCTGAGCAAGTTGCAATTTGCAGACATGGGGTATGCTTTTTACCTCCCCTGTTGCAACAGTTCTGCCACACAGAAAAGCAAATTCAGAATTCTGGAATGGCTACTGCTCAGGAGTGTCTGGCTAATTTGTTTGGGATTTGGAGATGGGGATTTTGCTGCAATGTTTTAAAAAACAAAATTTGATGTCTGCCATTTAAATCAAACTGATGTAATCCTTACTAGTCTGTACTGGAAACATAGCATCAATTGTTTTACTTACACTCCTCCAAGAACAAAGTTATCTCACATTCTTATTACTCATCTTTGTTTACTTTCTTTAGACAGAAACATGCTTTGATAAGGGAAGTGTTCTGCTAAGCCCAACTTCAAATACCTGTCTAGAAATGTTTGTTAGTAAGGGTACATTGTAACTTACTACATAGAATTCTATGTTAACACCTGCAATCATTTTATGGTTATTCCAGTATTGCTAACGGTGGCTGTTAGGTTCTTAAATAAGTTAATAGATCAGATGGCATTGAAAGCTCTAAAGATTCTGATATAACTTGTGGGAAATTAGAACAAGATTTTGTCTTCAGGTAAAGGACCATGCAAGCTGCAGTAGCCAAGAGTAAAGGGTGACATTGGAAGGCTGATATTTTTTTGCAAGGAGGCACATAACTGAGAAGCAGTATGCTCCTGGTGTCCCATTTATTTAGAGGTGAAGGGTGAATTTTTTCTATCTTGTACTGTGGCCTATAATATTCCACACAAAATGAGAAGTCATCTCTGTTGTTATCGGTTGGTTAAGGAAATGCTTTCCCATTTCCCCCTGAGCTACTTGAGAGCCCTGCTAAGGGTTAGTACCAGTTAGCCTAGATAGTTCAGCTTGACCTTGTGCCTCTGTAGTTCAGTTTTGTTAGTCATCTAGGTTATACTTACCTAGAATTCTTTGAGGTCCCCCTATCTTTTCTGATGCTGTTCATACATACTCACCATTTCCTCTTTATAGTCTCAAGGAGGAGTTTACAATCGTTAAGATCTGATCATAAACTTGGTGTTCAGAGAGCCCACTCATCCATGTGCAGCCTGATGGGTACTGTACAATTCACATTGCCTCCGTTTTTTCATTTTCATTATTGCACGTGAAATGGCAAAATGCTGTCAGTCTGTTCATCATTGCTCTTGCAATGCTTTTGTGTTTACTTACGAAAGTCTAATATGACAGTAGGTTGTGTCAAATAATGTAATGTATGTAGGCAATAGGCTGGTCACCTGTTACCTGTATTTTCACTTCAAGGTGATTCAGATCAGTGAACCTTTACTTTTTGGCTACAGCCCATGTATGTCTCAGATTGTAGATGATGCTAAACTTTGTTGCCAAGTTCTGGTGTTTTTTTTGTTTTACAAGTGTGGAAGATTGTAATGCCCAGGTGTATTCTTGCTTGTGAAACCAAGTTGGATTTCGCATCATGTTAGGAAGTTTCCTGGTTCACTCAAGGTGAATAAGCAGTAAAAGCAGTCTCATCTGCCTCTCCCATCTAAGTGCTTGTTCAGTTCTTAAATTCTGAGTTTTGGTAAACTTGCAGCTATATTTCATATCTGTAAGAAACCACCAGGTTTCTTAAACCACTGGAGAAAAAGTCAACATTATCATCTCACAGAACGGTTTATACATCATTAATCAGAATCGTTTTATGATATTTCTTTTGTTTACTCTCTGTTTACTTGGATGTTCTGTCATGGGCTTTGTTCTGTTTACTGTTGGTGGTAACTTCTTACTCGATTTGTGTTTGTACATCTTAATATTCGTATTTCAGGGTTAACTGTGTCAGTTACTTCAGGAAGTGCCTTCAGTTTGTTGATATATACTGCTAATAATGCTCTTTCTTGAAAATTTCATACTACTGTAGTAAGTAGTAAAAAAACCCAACATTACTATCAGCAGTTTACATAACAACTTTCAACTGTTATTTGACACATTGGGAAACACAATGTGAAACTTCTGAAAGAGATTTAAGTTCTAGAAGTTTGTCCTGGAAAGCCATTTAGCCCAATTATATTATTCTTGTACACTTTTGCCATGCTAACTTTTTTGTATGTATATTTTTTTGCCTTTGGCAGAAACTTGAAATAAGTCTATAACGTGACATCTCATACTTGAAGTATGTTAGATGCTTATTCGGGAAGTGTGTTAAGGGCACATTCCATTTATGTTGTACTTGCTTGACTTGGGTAATACCAAAAAAAGTTCATCTTATTGCCTAATTTCTTTTGGTCATAGTTCTTCATATTTTGATTCTAATAAACTGTCCATATAGTGTACCATTATGTTATGGCAGTGGCATTTCTTTAATAAGATGCATAATAAAAGCATCATCAATTTATTAGATATTCCCCATCTCCCTTTACACTGATTCCTAAACTAAGTAGAGTCAGTCTGAGCCCTAAATGGTAATTTTCATTGATGGTGACAACCAGAAAATTAGCAAACAATGCTGATGTGACTGATTAAAAAAAAAAGACAGTAAAAATAATAAATGGTATGATAATATTATGTATGGAGATTCGGGGATTTTTTTAATCCTCTTTTGTAACCAAATCAAACTATGAATGGAAAGGGTGATGTTAGATTTCAACACAATATTCTCTACTAGATGCTTGCACTGTGAAGTTAGAAATAATTGTTATTGTGCTATTTCTTGGTATTATAATGTCTGTCACTTGTGCAATTTTAGGATGCTGATATAGTGCTCTCCCTGCCATACAAATCTTACCTAAGCTCATAAAGGCTGAATTTCTGCTTCTGCTATCCACAGCTAATTAGGGATGTGGAGGTTCTAAAGCTGCTCAAGTAGCACGCAACCTTGGCCACGTCTCAGAAATTCCACAAAGGTACAGTGTGATGTGATATAAAGCCTAGTACTAAGATTTGACTTGGAATAGGATGCTCTCTTCACCTGCTGTTGCTCGTGTGTCTTGCCTCAAGACTTATTTAGGAAAGATCATGATATTGCATGCCCGTGATCATTATTACCAATGATTGCAGAAGAATGAGGGAAGGGAGATTAAGGGAAACTTGGGATATTCGAGGAAAATGATCTTGCATCTCTTCCTTGGGTAGTGCTTCTCCTTTAAGCGGTTTTGATATCCACCATCTTGGTGTCATTCTGCAAAACAACAAAAGGCACCTTAACTGTCACTTCATGGCACTTGGCCTAAGCCCTTTCTGAGATACATAACATATAAACAAACATAAACAAAAGTTTGCCGAAGTTACCTTTATTCTGTGAGGGTTAAGTGGTCAGCACAGGGGTCTTCTGACCTCTTACTCTGGTTGTGGAGTCTGGTGCAGTCCAACTGCAGGCCCATGATTCAGCTTTGCTTTTTGAGCGTATTACTTTTTCAGTCGTACTGAAATTAAATGTCAGCCATAATTAAGCACAAATAAGTGTCACTCATATCCACGATTAAGCACAGCTAGAGGAGGAAGCCATGAATAATATTAAATACAAGTTTCTTTAAGATTTTGTTTGTGACTGTCTTTCTTACTCATCTAGAAACAGATACATAACTCTTCTGGTTGGCTTCCATTCTTCCTTTCCTAAAAAGACAGAGTACATACAGTGTTTGTTGATCCTGTACTTATGAAAAACAGGGTACTTAAACTGCTAAAGATAGACACCTAGAAAATAACAACCAGAAATACGTGATTTGGTGACTCTGTTTTGATGTAAATAATTTTGTGAAATTTATTTCTAAATCACATGTATAAAACTGTAAAGTTGACCGTTTTTCCGTACAATGCACACTACCAAAACATATTATTTAGAATGTTTTGTAAACTTAAGCAACAATATTTATTTGGCAGACAGTGCTGAGAAGTGGGAAGCAATTGATAGAAAATAAATGAATGCCTGTTCCATTCAATGGAATCTTGGGACAATTCAAAATTCACTGTAGAAACCAGTGTTTAGGTGGCCCGACACTAAAGGACTGAATTGAACTGAATCTAGTCACTAATATTGCGAACAATGGAAATGAACACCTGAAAAGAGCAATTAAGAGTAAAGCTACTAAAATATCAGCTTTTCCCACTATCCTATATCTTAAATGTTGCATATTGTTCTACTGAAAAAAAAAAAAAAATCCCAGGGATTTACACTGCTAAAATGAAAATTTAGTTTAAGATGCATACATATTTCTTTTCTTAATGTACAATAGTATATAGAAAAAATAATATAGAAAAAATAATAAAAAAATTAAAGCATCGTGATAATTAAGAAATTATCCTTGTAGAATGAGCTACAGGTTACAGTAACTACTTTGCTTCAAAGTAACTGCTGCCTCTTAAGGGAAATAGTAATATAAAATGAAAGCATAGCCTAATCTGAAGTATATGTTGGCAAGGAAATACTAGGTGAGTTAAAACAAAAGGGTGTTTATTTTGTTAGTTTTTAAGAAATACTAGAGGCTCACATATTCCCTAATTGGGAGGAAGAAAAATATTTCACAGCTGACCAGTTTAAGCATGATAGTTCTGTGGTTCTTCTGTATGAGAACTTGACCCTACAAAAGACAATCCTCCTCCATTATGGAGATACTATAAAGGACTAGATCCCATTAGGATTAGAGTAACAGATAAAATTCAGCAAGAGAAATGGTGAAACCACTGGAAAGTTGAGAGTGGATCACTGCTGAACTTCCTGCATTGTTTAGGTGCTTTTCTTCTACATCCCAGTAGATTATCATGGTTGATTCCCAGGTGCATCTTGTAATTTCTTTCTTAGGAATGGGAAAAATCCAGCAATTATCAGCTATACTTCAGACATTTTCAGCCAGTTCCCAGGATTCACAAGGTGTTAGTTCATTTGGAACTTTGTCTGCTTTGTCTTTGTTTCCTACCTTAAGTACCTACAAAACCTAAGCTCTTAATATTGGTAGTAATAGCAAGTAATACAATACACACCAAAAAGAAAACATCAGCTTACCATTTTTTTCCAGTAGTCAGGTAGGCTGCTAAGCATCATTACTAGGAGAGGGGGAAAAAAACCTCAGCCTTGCCTGTCCTACCTGCCGTTTCTGCTTTTTCATCCCTCTGTGTTGTGTTCCTCTAAAAGATGTTTTAGGTCTCTAACCAGATAACCATGAAGGGTAGTTAAGGCCAACAGAAACACAGTTCAGAAGAAGTAGTAGCCAGAGAAGACAGTAGGAGAGATGGGAAAGGAGTAAGGTCACTGATAAAACAAAGTTCAGCTTCAAACTAGATGTGTGCAATGCATTGCCTTCATTTCTTTCTCTCCTTAACAACGAACTGTTCTAACAGATCTATAAAGCTGATTGTTGGCAGAGCCTAAAGTCATGACCCCTGCTTTCTGTGGAAGTGCCGGAGTTATGTTAACAGCTTTGAATGCCTCAACCTGTTATGTCATTGACATAACAGGTCATTATGACATATCCATTTCCTTGTATAAAAAATGAATGAATAGTGCAGCGTTTCTTACCGTGATTTTACTTGCAAAGAAAAATATTTTCAAAGTGTCTAGAGAAAATACTTTCTTTGAAATAACCAGTAATTCCTGCCAGTTTGTTTTGAATTACAGGTTCGCATAGTAATTTAAATTTGAGTTCATGCTTGTCTCAATTGCTCGTGTGTGTATGGGCACACACAGGGTGTGCAGATACAGACCTTGATGGACTGGATTGCCTACTTGCAAATACATAAAGGCAGGTATAATCATGGTCTGTTCCAAATTACACTGGAAACAAGTGGCATCGTTCCATTAAATTTATGCCAACTCCAGTCTTTGGATCAGGGCCTGAATTCTCATTCAGAATGTAAGCACATGAGTTGTATCTCTGTTTAAAAATGAAGCCCTAGATATATAATAAAAAATGTAGATGTTTAGTAGCTAGATCACTAGTCATTAGAAATGTCAGTTACAATAATTTCAGATTTATTCACGGGGAGTTCACATCCACAGACAACTCCAAAGGGGCATGCTTCCAATAAAAAGAAAACCTTGAAGGCCAGCTTCCCATTGTATTTGATTTAGTACTCATTTTTTCTTTACATAACTTGACACATACTGGCCTGATTACACTTTTGCCTTCGTTTGACAAAAACTAGTTCTGACTTGATGTGATAAAATGAGAAGAAATTCTGATGTGACTTCAGAGTTGCAAGTGAAATGTCCTGGGTCTTCCAGAGCATAGTGGAGAGTTTCTTGTAGCTGCTGGGCTCCAAGAATCTTCAAGTGACGAATTCTCTTCTTTTCTGATTTTGTGATTGTGGCTTTTTATATTGGAGATCAGCAGACTCAGAGGCAAACATAGCGAAGAGGCTGGAGTTGGTGCAGTGACATATACCCAAGTACAAAGGAGCCCAGGGAACAGGAGAGAGCAGTGACTGGCTGTGCATATGTATCCTAGGCCTGCACTCATGCAGCCAAACTCTGCAAGGTCAGGGAGATTGGGGGAGGCTATTACAGAACTTTTTTTGAAATGCATGAAATTTTCCCAGAGAGCTGTGTAGTTACCTGGTATGTAGGTTAAGAGGAGATACAGTGGACTTCCCTGACCCTTCAGGTCTCAGGCCTCATACAGGCGAACCAAATGTGTCTTACTTCTCACAGAGTCTTTTATTTAATGTTTCCTCCTACTCATGTGCTTGTGGGAGAAATGGCAATGAAATAGTAGGAAAAATTTTCAGTTCCCTCCATATGGAAAAACAAGGATAAGAAAGACGTTTTCAAATTTTTATCTTTGGCTAATGAGATTAAACCTCTTACAGGAGATACTGAGATGAATTAAAATAAGTAAGAAGTACCAATAGGTAGTGTTGACCCTCATCAACTCCAAAATCTCCATGGAAGTGAGTGGGTATGTTTTCTTCTTTGCTCCATATATTTTCTTCTATTTTACCTTTATCCCACCTACATGTATTAGTCAGAAATCATTCTGTATATGTGCACACAGCAAGAAGGTCTAGAGTTTCAAAATACCTTCTATTTCTTCAATTTATGTGCAGACATATTCAGCAAGGTAAACTGACGATTGCTGCTTGTAGGCAATGTAAAGAAAAGAAAATACAAAAACTCCGAATAATAATTTCTGGTATTGCACTTATGTTTCTCGGTATGCAACCCATGTGTATGCAACCCATATGTATGTACAATCCAAATAAAGAAAAGGAAACTTCTTGAGTAAGAACAACTGCTTTATGAATAATCATAGGCCATTATCCATCCAAGAGGCATGGGGGGAAAGCCAATTAGTTTCCTTTGCTGTAGACAAAATTTGGTCTGTTAAGCTTATTGAAAAATGCTGATCTTTGGGCATGATGGTATGTTTCCAGAAGATAAACTAGGATCTAGATGTACAGGAAGTTATCTGTTTTAAGATGGCTAACACTTAAAGCAAAGGAAGAAAGAAAGAAAGACTTAAGAGTTAAAAATGAAGTAGTGTCAGCTTCTTTTTCTGATAGAATGTAAAAATAGTTTAGAATAAAACCTTACATTTAGGTCAAGAAAGTAACTTGAAATAAATAATCTTTCTAAATCTTTGTGGGAAGATTGTGTATTTTTAGCAGCTGTTCTAAATACAGCTCAAGCAAATTAGTGCAGAAGCTGTTAAGTGTCTTGCAGCCTTTGTCTATACTGAGTGGATCAGAAACTGATCAAAAGTTGCCCGACCTCCAAGCACACCAAATCAGTTAGGCTAATATCCTAATACGTTCTACCTCTCGTCAGTGTTTTCTAGTGTGGGCTCAATACCATGTTGTTTGTTACCAGAATAAACTTGGATTTAGCTCAGAATCCCATGCAATTACATTCTAAATTATATGCTTTAGTATTACAATGTCTTTGATTTCTGAAAAATACATCTAATTTCACAACTTTTGCTGTTACCATGTCATGGTTTAACCCCAGCTAGTAACTTAAGTACCTGGAGCTGCTTGCTCACTTTCCCATCACCCAGAGGGATGGGGAGGAGAATTGAAAAAGAATGTAAAACTCGAGGGTTGAGATAACAGTTTAATAGGGAAAGCAAAAGCCGTTCATGCAAGCAAAACAAGGAATTCATTCACCACTTCCCATGGGCAGGCACGTGTTCAGCCACCTCCAGCAACAGGGCTCCATCACACGTAACAGTTACTCGGGAAGACAAATGCCATAGTGTTGGGTGCCCTCCCCCTTCCTTCTTCTTCCCCCAGTTTATATGCTCAGCATGACATCATATGGTATGGAGCATCCCTTTGGGTAGTTTGGGTCATCTGTCCTGGCTGTGTCCCCTCCCAATCTGTGTCCCTCCAGCCCTGCCACTGGCAGGGCCCAAGAAACTAAAAAATCCTTGACTTAGTATAAACATTACCCAGCAACAACTGAAAACATGCATGTGCTATCAACATTGTTTTCACACCAAATCCAAAACACAGCACTGCATCAGCTACCGGGAAAAAAGTTGACTCTATCCCAGCTGAAACCAGAACACATGTTGCTGTATGAGAAGTGAGATTATCTGGGTACCCTCTGGCAGTATTTGACTGTCTCAATGCTTTCCTAAACTGAGTAGCATAATAAATTTAAGAGCTCTAACTTACTAGAGCGGATGCAGATTGACATAGAAAAGTCAAACGTGCCTGTTCCTATGAAGTGGGTGATTCTTAAGCTCATGGATTGTCAGCTTGTATGTGGTCAAGGTAAAAAAACCCAAAACGTGGAAATGCAAATCGGCATGGTATGACTGCATCCGAGGGAGGACTCTGAGGTGCGTACAGTGTATAATATTTCTGTCGTTGAACACTCTAGGAACAATATTTTTAGATGAATAAGTGTAAGCAAAAGAAACTCAGGTTTGTTGATTACCTTTGAAAATATTTGTTTTAAGCACTTTAAAAAATATCTTTAAAGTGTAAGTAAGCCTTGGGGAGTTATTTTCTGCTAATGACACAGCTAGAAAAGAGCTGAAACAGCAGAACTCCGTTGCTAAAGTTCAGATTGATTGTTACTCTGTAATGCTGTTTTATAGCTTCTCCGGAACAAAGAAAATATCACCCTTTAATATATAGTTATAATTTAATATTCTAAGCTAGGAAGGAAAGAAAGAAAGAAAACAGATTTAACAGCCTTCCCTACTTCCAAAGCTGACTTTAAGAAGTAGAGGGATTTTTTTTTTTAACTTATATTCTGTGTTAGCAGTGTTTTCTATCCAGAATGTAGCTTGTAGGTTTAGAGTCGGTTGGGTGCATTAAACTAACATTTGATTTTTGCTTGTAATAATGCAAACTGTGAAGAAAAAGATCAGGTATTCAGTCTTTTGTATTTTTTATATTTCTGTGTTATCTTTCTGATGAAAAATAAAAAGCAAAACTGAAAGGGAGTAAAAAGTTTGAGGCTTCTTATGTAGAGGTTGGGCTATTCTGTCAGTAAAATAAAGTCTTAAAAGACCTGTGTTCTCAATTTGTACGATTTATGTAGGTATGAAAAAAATAGCAGTCCTGATATTTAAGTGAGTGTTATGCTGGTTCAGATTGATCCAAGTCAGACCTCTCCAGTACAGGATCTTTTTAAGCACACAGGTACTTTCATGGTATGTCTTGGCATAGTCGTAAATGTACTGTCGTATGTAGAAGTCAAGGCATCTGTTCTTAAGCGTAGCTTAAATGTAGATGTATGAAGTGAGTCAAATCAGGGCGGTAGCACTAATTTTGGCGATGGAAGTTCCATTTCTGTTGATCCCCACAAGTGCCACGTGCCTCACCACAAGCTGCCGGGCATGGCCCCGGCGTGGGTAGCCTTTGTCTCCATCACACGTGACCCACTGAACCTGATGAATTAGGGCTGCAATACGTGTTGCCACACAGCTTGTCCCCAGCAGCCTAAAGGCAGCTCCCAGCCTGTCTGCTGAACAATTACCTGGCTAGAAATTCAGTGGGAAGCTGAACATGGTGTTCCAGTCTGCTCTTTCAGATCAATCTAAAAGGCACCGCAGTGCCTTCAGTATACTGTTGAAATATGTGATCTACTCCTACTAGTATTCTTTCAGTCAGCTACTTCAGTCAAATGCTGGAATTAAACATTAATTCAATCTGTAATGGCTTTTGCTTCAAACTGGGGTAATTTCAACTTCTGCTTACAAAACAAAATATTTTATACTGAGGCTTATGCGTGAGTACCCTTAAAAGTGAAAGCTTTTTCACACTTATGACTTGAAAAGTCACAATTTCCAGTCTTAAATTATAGTTAACAGTCAAGAAACATTCATTTTCCACTGTGCGGTGAGCTGGAATGTATGAGAAATGCACACTACGGAGTGTGTTTTCTTTCTGGCTTACTTTTACTGGGATAAATAAGGAATGGCTCTGTTCACATCAATTACCATTGCCTGGCACTTACGCAAGGTGAAGCTGATTGACAGGAACACTGAAATTTGTGTTGTAGAAGTGTTAAGGTATAGGGGCTTCAAAACGTGACCCATCACAAAGTTGGAAAAAACCCCAAACAACTAAGACAACTTTGATGTTTAAACAAGAAGTTTAAAATAAATTATGCATGAACTGTAAACCAGAAGTGGTTAAACATTTTCCTAATTTTATCTGCTTACCCTTTGCCAGATCAGGTGGAGTTACAGGTTCCAATACTAAATCTGCAACACACAGAAATTCAAGAACCTTTTGTTTCAATCATACAATAACTGACATCTGACCTTCCATGCAAATAAACTCAGTATGAGCAACGACACCCTGCCAGAAAAAAAAGAGACTTCTGAGCTCTGACTGATTCAGATGTGGAGAAAAATATTTTGAAAGAGCAGATAATTTATAGACACACTAACTTTTATTATTGCATTGCAATCCGTAGTATAGGGTAGCAGAGTAAATAACAGCTACAGTTTTTAATTAAAGGAAAAAACATTTTTATTTGTTTTCTCTTTTAGTGGGTTTAGATGAAAAGTTTCTTTATTTCCTTTTTTAAAAAAAAGTTGATTATGGAGAAATAATTTTCATGTACTCCATAATGCTTCCGTTTCCTACAAACCTTTTCTCTTCTTCTAGAATAGGGTCAATTATCATCCTCTCTTACCAGTAACAGGAAAAGGTCAAAAGTGAAATAAGAAAATACCATCTTTCCTAAGGGAACAAATTCATAATGTGGAAGGGAGCTTGTAATTTGGCAGCTGTAGCTTTGGGAGGCTAAAGTTTAGTACAGGAAGAAATTGGAGTGTCTCCTGGATGGGGAAATAGTGGTCATCGGAGAATGCAGCTGACACGATTTCTCTGCGTAGAGCTGACATCGAGGTGCTTGGTGCTGTCACTGAAGGAAGGCAAGGAAAGGCTCTGTTTTGTGCTATTGTCAGTTCTGCTTTTTTATCTCACATATCATGCTCAGAACTAATTGTGTTTACTGTGCTCCTGCAAAGCAGGTAGTGAACATTGTATAATTAACTGGAAACTTAAGAGTTCCTCCTTTTTCTTCCAAACTGCATGTAGGAGATTTCTTTCTGTTTGTCTTTCCTCTCTAACCAGGTTTTGTGTTTGTATGCATGTGGCTGTAATTTTTTACTAACTTGTCGATTTGTATCTCTGATACATCTTCAGTTGAAGTCCGGTGTAAATGACTGAATTTTTATGCATTTGAGTTTGGGGATGAGGCAGTGTAAGATTTACGTGTATGCAACCACAACATAATTTGAATTAAGATAGTTATGTCAGATTTTGGCTCAAAACTGGTTCTCTTACTGTCATGACATGTTACCAATGCATTTATGTTTAATAAGATCATCATTAGTTTATTAGAAGTGAAGATGGGTAAAAAAAGGAGCAATAACAAAATAACGATAAAGGAATGAAGATAAATCCAGACTTAGATCCTAAAATACAGCCTTATATGATAATTCCGTTCATACTCAGAGGGTAAGAACCTATGTCCTTCTCTCTGCAGGATAACCACCTGCAGTCTGACAGTGCAGTGGTAGCTCACTATCACAGTATCACTGTGATACTTGAACAAATCGAACCCTAAATCTGCAGTTTTCACTAATCGCTGGGTATGTATATTGAAAGATTAAAAAAGAAAAGGAGATAGACTCAATAGAAGTCATCCTGTGCTTTTAGTTCAGTTGTAGGATTTGTGTTTTGGACCTTGGTGTATGGTTAATAAGCATAGGTCTATAATGTAGACCAAAAGTATTTGTTTTCTCATGTAAAGTTGGTTTCTGAGTCTTGAAACTGGATCAAACAACTGAAAATACAAAATGTCTCAGATATAATCAATGAAAGCTTGACTGAAGAAGCAGCATCCACTTGCTTCAAACAGTTTCTTGTCCATCAGGTCCACTGGCCTCATTTTGTTCCTTAAGGTAACTTCAGCCAGACGGGTCACGTCGTGGTTAGAGCAGAATCTGTCATATGGTTATAAGCCAAGGAAAGGGCTTTCTCTGTACAGTGGCAACAAGAGGTTTTACTATATTTTATTTTACTTTTTTAATTTCAGTTTTTGGATAAATAATTCAAACTTTTTTTTTTTCTTCACTTGGGGATTAACGTGTGTTTCAGACCTTTTTTAACATGCTTTTTTACAGCTCATTTTTTGATCTTTGTGCTGAAGTTGATTAATTAACATTGTCTTTTTATTTTTTTTATTACTGTGGGTAACTGTTGGATATATCTAAAAGATGTAATCAAAATTAGTATCTGCTAAGATACATAAATAGACAAATACTTTAAAAAGGCTATTCAGGCTGCAAATAGCTTAAGGTCTAAAACGAGAAAGAGAAGAAGAAAGGAAATCAGAGAGAAGACATACTCTTTCCTAGAAAGATAAATAATCTGTACAGCACTTTATTGCCTTGAATGAACTGCTTTAAGCGAACAGGATCATGTATGGCATAGTTACCCAGTGTCATCATGCCCAGAAAAATTAGCTGACTCTTCCCCAGAACAACCATTTTACAACTGTTCTTAATCACAGACAAACCACTACTAATTAGACCATGCTTCCTCTTACGCTGCTGATTTTATTAGTAGTACAGTCAGCATAATACCCTGTTATGTACTTGCCATTGTCTGGGTTTTTTTACTTGTATGTGCCATCCGTTTCTCTGTACCTCTGTTGAAAATCGGTTTGTATAATTCTATCTGTGTTTGTAGGGTATTTTGTATTAAAGAATAGAGATTTCTTACAGCTAGTTTGCTTTTTATGTAAACAAATAGCCTGATTTAACATTTGCCTATACTTTGAAAATCACTGTCTAGAGCAAAAATCGTAATCTATGTCCTTAATTTTTGGGGGGTTTGTTTGGTTTGTGGGTTGGGTTTTTTTGTTTGTTTGTTTAGGTTTTTTTAGAGTGGAAAGAAATTCCAGACATATATAATCTAAGTAGTAGCGACCAACAATTTTTATTTGCAGCTAAAGCATACTATTTTTCTAGTGATAAATTAGTGTCCCCCAAATGTGTAATTCATGAGGGGTGGGTCCTGTACTTTCTACTACTTTCACCAATGGTAAAATTTCCTTAGAATGCCAATAAGAAGGTAGAAAGTGGTGGATGTGGAGTTCTCCTTCATGACTTTTGTAATTCATAATTGTCACCTGTAAGAATGCTTAAGACTTGGGCTTTTGTGTAATTTATACTTTGTGTCTATATATGCTTACTAACTAAACAGAACAGTAATGATGGACTTAAGGACACAGGAGAAACTCTGAAATGTGGCAGACTGAAAAGAATTAAAATATTCACCCTTCATTTGTTCTTCATTATTTATCTCGCCACACTTGATAATTATGGGAGAGATTAAAAGCTTGCTTGTTCTCAGCCAATCTCCCTTTCATACTTGATCCCTCCAGTGAAGTTGCACTGCTGAATTTGTGGTATCAAACTCATTTCCATAGCAGCACATATTTTTGCTGTGGCATTACATAAGTAAAAAGATTTTGACTGCACTGTTGGGTTAAGCTGCTCTAAAGGAAGAAGGAAGAGAAAAAAACAATTGCAAAAGCAATGCATGTGATTGGCTTGATCCAACAACTGTAAATCCTGGGAGTATTCTCCTTATTTTAAGTCAGTGGGGCTGCTCAGTAGGGATTTCTTTCATAGTGAGAACTAAAGGGTAAGGCTCACAGTGTGATCGAGTTTGTGGGTTTTTTCCTCCTGAAATACTGTCTTTTCAAAAATTCAATTTAGCAGGAAAATTCTTCCTTAAAGCAAATATATTTGCATTATTTCATATACAAGTATGATGCTTGCATGCATGCTCTTTCTGATCGCATCCTAAAAAGCACAGCATACAATATTTGGCAACGTACCCATAAAAGAGTGCTAGACATATGCACATAAAAAAGTAACAGCAGTGGAATATTTTCTTCGCTGGCTGGTATCATCTAAAGATCGTGATGACAAAGTGTGTATTTAGAGAAATCTAAACCACCACCAGGAAGAGAGGCAGGAAATGAAACCAGTGTAACAAGAACCGTTGCCCGCTGTTCTGCTAAGAAATGAAAGACACTTTGACGATGGGTGCAGTGGACTAATGTTGGTCAATCTCCTGGAAAATAGCATTATGCATAGCTGGTAAACTCTGATAAAATAGAGACCAAAGTCAGTCAGTTGACAGGCAAATACCAATTGTAGTCTGAAGATTAGCAGGCTCAATTTTAAACTTAGAGTGCTTAAAATTCTTCTACTGCTATTTCTAAACGCGTTAGTTTAGCAGTGCATAAATTATTATTTTTTTTAAGGCAGGGAACATCCTTCTAGTTAGAATCCCATTCAGTGCAAAATCATTGTAATTATAGCACCTAAAGCTAGTCTAAAAGTATATTGAATCTGAAATAAATTTTAAAAAAATATTATTTTTGAACATTGCTTTTGGTTTTCATATTAAAAGTGGTTTTTCAGGACAGCCAGATAGAACAATGAGTGTTAAGGACAGATTAAAGGTATAGAAGTAAAACGGCCTTTTCCAGCCCTCTTCTTCCCCTCTCAAAAACTCCTACATCTAACTGAGACAAAAACATAGTTGAGCGTGAAATGGATGGTGGAGGGATGAGGGAGGTAAGATATGTAGAACCATTTTGTAACAGATTGAACCATTGTTTCATTTATAAGAGGATCTTTTGAGCTAAAAAGTCTTTTCTGAATTGAATTGTGATGTGCTTGTGCAGAACATAGGTCTGCTTCTTTAAAATAAACTTAAGAAAGGATTGCTTTGCCTTTAAGCAAAAATGTTTTACTGTTTTTGTTTAGATAAATAGGAGCATAAAGGTAAACAAGGTTCTTCTTCCCTGAAATGTTAGAGCCAGATTCTAAAATGAGAAGCCATTGTACCTTGTGAAATGTCATGGATGGCAACCATACCAGGAAACTTTCAAAGGAAAATTATACAAATCTCCTTTATAAAGCACTTGATACTATATAAGTAGAAAACAGTATGCAAGAGAGAGGTGATTGCTCTTTCTCTGGCTGACTCAGTCTTTATGAGTTTCCCTACAGCATTAGCTAGGATCTGACAGATGGTGTGGAGAAGATCAAGGCTATGACCCCATGTCACACAGTAGACTTAATTAACATTTCTTTTTTCTTACCCATTCCTTTCCCAGACTCCCAATGGGGCATTTGATGTGCATGAAAGGGTAAAATGGAAGCTATGCGTATGGAAGAAAGTCCAATATTTTTAGTAATCTGTCTTTGGTATGGAACCACAAATGGAAATAAATGGAGTGTAATTCTCAAAACTAAGGAAGGTTGCTTCAACAATGTTACTATGATGGATCATTTACTAAAGAAGACAAATTCATCATTCTCTTACCCTCAGATTGCCAATTTTAGAAACACTTCATTATATTGTTCAATTGCTGTTTACTTTAGTCAGACAAAGATCACATATCTCATGATGATTTAGATTTTGCCGTTGCTAAGTATGAACATTTTCATCAACTTTGCAAGATACAGAAAAGAACAAAGTTCCTAACAGACTTGATTTTGCATGCTGTGACCTAATCATAGTCATTTTGTCTATAGCAAACATGAAAGTGGATATCC
This sequence comes from Microhierax caerulescens, assembly GCA_035590215.1. Taxonomy (NCBI): domain Eukaryota; kingdom Metazoa; phylum Chordata; class Aves; order Falconiformes; family Falconidae; genus Microhierax; species Microhierax caerulescens. Next base: position 9,339,556 of record JAVJGJ010000001.1, read on the forward strand.
CCACATGCTGTACTTGATTTTGCTACAGTTTGCATACCAGAAACCATCAGCAGGCCTGAAAAGGGGGAATTACCCTGGATTTCCAAAGAGCAGAATTCTAAATGAAACTGTAAGTTCAGGTTTGAGACAAATCCTTTCCATTATACAATTATGACTTAAGCCAGTAAGATGTAATTCTGGAATGGGGAATGATTATGAGACGTGAATAGTGTCACGCAGGAATCACAGGGCCAGGCGAGATGATCTGGATGGATCTGAAGTGGCCAGGAGTGTAATTCTGTTTAATAAATCATCAGGTTCCTTTATGCCTTTAATCTGTATATTGCACAATTTGTTCTTTTTATTTTTTTGTGATAGAATTCTGCCTGTATTTTTATGAATGTGTTGCTAGCGTGGAAGGAAGGCTTAGTAATGCAAAACAGAAATGAGTTAGGACAGCAGGTTAGACATCACACACAGAAGGAAGTATACTAGTAGACAGACAAGTATTGATGGGACAGGGGAAAAAAAAAAATCCAATTTGTCTTTATCCAATACAGTGTCCGGGAAACATCTGGGGAAAGTTTCCCTTTGCTTTCCGTCTTAAGTATTTTTTCATCAGAGATCATGTCAGGACCCAGTTACAGCAATACGTTTATGATTATGCAAGCCCCATGGAATAATCACAAGTCTCTGGTTTCCTTTCATGTTTTGTCAAGTTTCATGTTTCTAAAATCATGTTAATAAGCTTTACGGAAATGCTTCTGTACAGACTAAGTATACGTAGAGTGATCTTGTCTCCCCTAGCAATACATTTCCAGCAATATGTATCTTTTTTTCAGCACTTAGGCAGATGCTCATTGCTGTTTTTCCATTTACTTCCGAAGTACAAAAAAACCTCTCAGGTGGATTGTCCGGATTCCGTCTGAAGGTCCTTCTAGAATTCTTTGCATTCTACCCTTGCCTTTTACAGGTTTCTATTTCCTACACAGTTGGGATTACATAAATAATGATCTTCATCGATGTTCCACACCCCGTTTACACGGTGTTAGAAACTGTAAAGTGCTTTGATTTACTGATCAGTAATGATCTCTATTTTGCTTTTCTTGTCCACAGTGCTATTTTCTTTCTTTTCAGTGACAAAGGATACAAGGTTGTGTTTAACTGATTTAGTCTATGATCTGCACAAAGAAGTTGAAAAAGTAAGCACTTTGAGTGTACTCTTACTGCACAAACATTTTTTCTTTCTAAAAGTATGTCTTAGTAGAAATTAAAATGCTTGAGCAAGAAATGAATATGATTTCAAATCGAACTGCAGACCACAGGGTTTAATCTATATTTAATCTACAAAGGACTGAAACTCATATTCAGAAATTAGAAGGTTTCCCTGAGGGCGGTCAGTTGGTTAGTGTTGTTACTGTATTGTACAGCACAATGACCTGGGGTATGGCAAATGTTTTGCAGACTTTTGAAAATAAAAATAATGTGCCAGTCACTCAGCTGGAGTATGCATTATCTCTGATTTTTGCAATTCTTTGTTATAGGGCCACCTCAGAGTACTTGTCTATTCATTTCTGTAAAAAGTAGTTGTATTTATTCAGATTTATGTGCAAGGATGACTCATGTTAATTTAAAAATTTATATTCACCCATTGAGTTACAAAGCAGAATTTAGAATCAAAGTATGTGTGCTGGAATGGGTTGTGGTGTGATGCTTTTGCAAGGACTTTCTAGCTCTGACTTCACAAAAACAAGACAGGATTTAAAAAAATCAACAGTCTTGGATAAGGAGATACAGTTGTCTGTTTAAAGACATTTAAATAAGCACTGTAGAGTTTTCACCTGCCTATTAGCAAGAAAGTAAGTAAAGTAAATAAAGTAAAAAAAAAAATATTAAAAAAATCCTAAAATGAGATCCAGTGCTGATTCCCATTATGCTTCCTAATGATGCTCATTACAATCCTAACTACATTTTAATGCGGAAATCTAATGCCTCCATTCATCATTGGAATGAAATACAAATGCTGACAATTGACAAACTTAATAAAAAAGTTCAGAGGACTCAAAACTGTCTGTGCATATTTATCAGAAAAGAGAAAGCTATGGTGGTTGCAGTTCAGGAATACCTCTCTGGGCAAAAACTGAAAACAAAAATCCCAACACAGAAGGAAAAAAAGGAAATCAAAGTAAGAGTCAACCAATGAACACAGAAGTCAGTATTTACAGATTTCTTAGGGATAGGAATTTTGCTCACAGTTTTTGCTCATAAAGCCCTCCTTTGCAAGCAAATACTAAATATAAGGAAGGTGGAGACAGAGGAGGAAAGCAAAACATTTGAGTGGTTTTGATAAATTAATTTGAGAAGATAAATGTTATCAGCAGTTATGTAAATTACAGTCTTTCACATTTTTATGTCCCATTCAAAAGCATCCAAAAATTAATGTCTACCCAGTTAGCTGCACAAAATTATCAGTTGTCAATGTACACCTACATCTTATGATACATACATAGTTCACCTATAAAATTAATGCTGTAAATGGATCTGAAAGGGAGCAAAGATTGAAATTTATGTCTTTTCTCACACTTCTTGGCTCTAAGGTTTGAGATGCAAACATCCCAAGTACTTTATTTTAATTGTTATTATGCCTTCCTACCTTTTCTCCTCTTTTCACATAATAAAATCCCAATAAATGTGAAAATTTGTGATAATACTGCATGATAGATCTCAGTAAGTTATTTGGTGCATGGGGAATTTTTTCCTGATGGTGACAAAGCTGAATTTGTTATATTTGAGGTCTAATGCTCAGTTGTCCTATATAATCCAACCCAGAAACTATAGGGATAAGATTTGTCAAGCTGCTATTACAGCTGCTATTACACTGGATGTAATTACATTAATTCTGTCATTGTAAAAGTAAATTCTAGTATAAATTTTCCATTCGATGCTTTAGTTATCAGATATTTCATACAATGGGAATGTCTGAGTATCACTGAAACTGTAATACTGGGTTTCTGACTGTTAACATCTGGTCATGCTGAAATAAGGCAATTTTATAGTAGTAAGAGGGAGGAACCAAATTGTTTCTTTGTAGAAAATTTGATCAAGTCTCTCTGTTGCCACATACAGCTCTGTTGATCCTTCTCTTTGGTATCCCGGTTCTGGATTATTACATTTATTGTTTCAGAAACATATTTTCCCATTCCACTATTCTCTATTTCAATATTTTTCCAATTTATTTTTTTCATTTATCACTTTTTTTAAACTCTTTCCACTTTCTTCATCCTTCTTTGCATTCATGCACTTTGGTTTATTTTAAATAAAACTCTCGTGTCAAAGTTGCTGTGACCTCAAAATGCAAAAATATCCTCAATCAAACCTTTCACAGTTCTTTCAATAGGATAATATTCTGAGGTGTTTCTGGGAAAGAACGTCAGGGTTGTATACCACTGTGCAGACAGGGAAGGCTTTTAGAAATAGGTAAACGTAGTGCATATCCACAAATATGATTGGTTCTATAAAATGTGTGCAAGTGATTCTCTTGGAAGAATTTCTTAAGACAGACGACAAATTAGGCTCATAAAACATTGAGGTTCTCTTCTGTTAAAATTATTTCATCATGAAATGAAATCTAAAGCTCACTTCTCTGCTTAATAATTTTAACTTTCCTTTATTTGTAATGCTTTTTGTTCCAAAATCAATTAATTTTTCCCATTTATGCTACTCTGCACTTAATTTGTAGTCTGTTAGCAGAAATATAGTCACCACTACTTTTAACTAATTCTTACTGTTTAATAGCTCTAGGTTGATCTTCACTAAAAAAAAAAAAAAAAAAAAAAGGTATGTGGTAATGTATTAAATTAAGACATTAAGAAAATACTAAAGAAATACATTTCTTTTT
>JAVJGJ010000001.1:9343532-9357096 GCA_035590215.1 Microhierax caerulescens
CAGGGTTTACTTGGGATATTATTTGCACTGCCTCTGGAAATAGTGCCACAGTTGTCAATTATGATAAAATCTTTCTCTAGGGAGTGAAGTTTTTCTCTTTTTTTTTTTTATGGATCTGCTTTTATTTTAAAAACTTGTATTTTCCTCTCATTAATATTACCTGAAACTCAGAAGCCAGAACACTCAATGTTAATACAGCAGCAAAAAACCCAACCCCCCAAAAAAATAAAAATGTGAAGAATATTATTAGTTCAGGGAATAAAAAATATGACACCATTATTCTGAGGGTGTAGAAGATGCAGAAGAATAATGAATGCAAACCCACACTTTTTCAGAACTAAAAACAATGCTCACTGTTCTAGCATCAGGCAACAAGACAGTGTTCTGTAAGATGCTTTGCAAAAGCTCATATTCACAATAAATACAACACTCACGCTGTGGTTTTAAATATGAGATTAATATCAGCATTCCTTCTTTGGTGGAAGGCTTCCATTTGAAAATCAGACTGTTAAAGAAAAAAGAGGCAAATGGTACATGATGGTGAATGATTATACAAGGCCACAACTGAACAGGAAGAAATTATCATTTTAAAACTTACTTTAAATAGCATTTCAGTATTTAAGATATTTGTTCCTCTTTACATTTCTGTCATGAAAAATGATAAAAAGGCACTTAATCTGCTTTCTTGGGTTGTCAGTGGACAAAGCTCCTTTTGCACTGTACCCATGTGAGCACAGAACCACAAAAGCTGTCCTATAAAGTAATTCTAAGTCCAGGAAAAAGAATTTGAGCAATATCATTAAATCATTTTATTAATTAATCTTAAAACAACCTGCTTCAGGAATGCAGGATCAGGCCCTCTGGTTTTGGTATGCAGCAGGTGCAGTTTACACAACATTGTCAGCTGAGTTTGGTAATAATATTAATTGTAAAAGGTAATCTCTCTGCTTACAAGTAGACAAATACTTCTCATTCAACTATATAATGGTGCAGGTATAAGGCCAGGAATAACTTTGATTTAAATTCCAGTATCATGAGGAACATTTTTTCTGAGTGATTTTAGTCTGTTCATTGAACTAACAATTGTTTTGAAGCAAAACCTGCTTCTGCTTCACTGATAAGAACAGTTTTGGTATTTTTCTCCTAACTTTTTGAGTAAAACATTTTAATGACACTCACGTGTCTGGTAATTTTCTACCGATGCACATCCATCGCAAAGCTCTGAGGCTTGTGCTTTCCTCTTCTGCTCTGCTGTGCTTCTCCTTGTATTGCTGGAGTTCAGCAAATGTCTACTTGAGCAGATCAAAGCGTAATCTTGGCTTTCGTTGCTTCTCTGTGGTTTCTGGTGCTTATGTTAATCCTGCTTAAACTAAGTGGTCAGAGATTTGGGAGATTTGAAATACAAAATGGATTCTAACCTTGAGATGGATTAGGGTTGTCAGATGACACAGAACTGTCATGTAGGACTAACATTATGAAAACAAGAGCTGAAAATACTGTTTTAGTGTAGCTGACAATGGGGATTTATCCTAAAAGAGACATGGATGTGTTTGATTAAAGCAGCTCCTTAGTGAATATGTAGCCTGAATGCCTTGCAAGGTTATTGATTATATATCTTAAGTCAAAGATACAGCTTTTTCTCCAGGAGACTTGTTTTTTTTCATGCAGGAAACACAACAGTCTTCAGAACATGGATACAGTATTTCACAAAAACACTTTTATTTTGTATGATAAGGAGAGGATTAACTTGCATTATAATTACATATCTCTGACACTTTCTTCAGAAAGCCTGCTTGTCTTGCAAATTATTTTCAAACAATAATGAAGCTTCGTAGCTAAAACTCATTTACTAGGATCCAATGGGGGAATCTTCTAAGCCTCACAAAGGAGAGATGACACTGGATTTCCTCTTGTTGACTCCTTCAGAGGGCAGGGACATCTTGATAGTATAGGGGCTATGGGTCTAATTTGTGGTTGAATTAGTTGCCAGAGGGTGTTTCATAGCCAGATGGTATCGTGCAGCTGGCCAGCAGAGACCACATTCAGGAAAAAAGTTTCGTGAATGTTTCAAAAATATTTCTGGGCCTATTTTACTTTTGATTATGAAAATGTTTTTCAGTATTTTTTAACACTGTTTTTTGCAGTAACATCCCATTTTTAAACGGAAATGTTTTCCATGACCAATAGTTACAAGGTCCTGTTCTTTACAGAATTAATAAGGCTGTATCGTCAGCTAGTGGAAATCAGTATCCACCAGTGACTTAACCATCTTCTGGAAGCCTGGCCAGTTGTCACTTGCCTTGCATTTCTCCCCAGAAGAGTGATCCCCAGGTTCTTCCCTTCCCCAGTTCGTACTGCAGTGGCACCTGTGAACCTGCCAAACCACACAAACACAGGACAAGTGGGAGGTCACCCTCCCAAACACAGTAGGTACCAATTGGGACTGAACAGTCCCTCCTACAGCCACATCTAACCCACTTTCAGCCTTGGGTTCATGGATTCAGAGAGGAGTAAACCCAGGGAAAGGCAAGGCAAGAAAGGTTTGGCCCTAAATTAGTTGTCTCAGTACACATGTTAGCAGGCTGGAGAGCAGGAATTTACCAATTTTTCCTTTTGCTTTTAAAAATGGTGTGAGGGATCACCAAGCTACACTGCAGCACCCAGTTTATCCCTGCTTTTTCTTTTTTTGGTGGACTGTGAAGTCAGATCTTGGAAAAGAGAACCATTGTCTCTTTATGCTACAGATGTGTCCAAGTCTGTGTGCCTCTGGTCCTGCTGCAGTTTTCTATAATAGATACACATTTTTTGTCCAAGTGAGTTGTTTTCTGAGAAGCCGAATTCAAGCATAGCTGTTTCTTGATATAAAAGAAAAGAAAAAGATCCACAACTGACCTTTTATACTGGAAGCATTATTATGGTGGAGAGTAAAATCCAGCCTATGCTTTTCTAACATGGCTTCCCCTTCAGGAACCAGATCTAATAAAATGCAAAAGCCAGTATGTGCAGAGAGGGTTCCCACCCTCCTTACTCTCTGCAAAGAGTGACAGCTATACAGTCTTTATCAGCCCTGCTGCCATTGCATAGCTAAGTTTGTGAAGCAGAGAGATAAAAAGGTATTTTTAAAAGTAAAGGAAGAAGCTACTTACGCGAACCAAAAGTGTAAACTTCCTAGAACAGAGAACATTTAGCATAAAGTTGTTTTCCATCTGAAGGCAACATAAATCCTCTCTGTTCTTGGCAAGGGGACAGCGTGGAGACAGGGACCGTGGGCACACCCCAGTTCTGTATCTGCTGCAGCATGTCACCTTTCCCACACATGGGCACAAGCTCTTCTATCTAGCTCCTGCTTTGGGGCGCTGGTTGCTATCTGCCCACTTTCCACCTCGAAGAGTGAAGGTAGGGGACGGAGCAGTGCTGGGGACCTCTCTGCTGTATTACATCCACAGTATGGGAGCACTAAGGAGCAGCCTTCTGTGGATGGATCACTAGGTTTGGCTAGGTTTAGTAGGTGAACAAAGAATTGGAAATTAAAAGACAAAGCAAAACATGGCAGGAGACATGGGAAATCACTTTAAAATGTTTTTGCAGGTATGTTCTTACTCTCAAAATATACTATGATAATGAAGTAGGCAAGCATTTTTATTTTTATTTCAGCTTTTGTCATCTCCTCCCTAGTATTCTTCATTGAAGCTGTCTTTTGGATGAATAAACAGTAAGTTGGAAATATTTCATCTGATGGTATCTATGCATCCTTAGTTCCTGGTACAAAATGTGACCAATGAATCATTACCAAACCATATTGGGTGACAATGCCAAAAAGACAACTGCCTTTATTGATCTTACTGCTCTTCTTCTCCAGAATACAGGAACAAAAAGAATTTAAATCATGTTTGATAACACATTAATATCCTTTAAACAGCTGTTATAACCTCACATAGACAAAGAAAATCATTTTGGAAAAGATGTAATGTGGTCATGATCAATTAGGCAACAGATTTACACTTGTGGAGGTTCAGGGCCAGATATTTTCCTATTTAGCTTAACTCTCATAATTTCACAGAGAAGGGAACATCATGGTAAGGAGTATCAATATGGTGAAACAAATTTATTTTATAATGATAAAAACCCTTTAATGTCAGCTAAGCTGACAACCATGGCAGTCAGAGATGCAAGACCAAACACCACATTCCTCTGAAAATTTGAGCAAGCAGTCAGTACTTTCAGCTGTTAGGTCTCCACTTCTGAGTGTAAATAGTAACAGCTCTCAAATGTGACTGGGCTAGTCAAATACTAATTTCTATTCAGGCACTTGGAAACCAGACCAACAATGAAGGATGTCTTCCACAGATCACCTAAGCAAGTGGAGATTCCTACTGGTAATCTGGAAGAAAAAATAATCCTGTTATGAGTCACACCTCATTAAGAATGAACATAAATTAAACTATACTTGTGAATCACATTTCCTTTCCCTAAATTAGGATATATGAGTAAGAAATTTTTGGAAAAAAGTTGATAATGCACTTTCAAGTAATTTATTTACAGCACATCCTTCAGCTAGCTTTGCTTATAAGGATTAATCACTAACTTGCTTTGAGGATGAAAAGCTTGGTAAAAGGTGTTATTAATCGCTACAGCTAAAATGTTATTGTCTCTTATTCATGTGATATAATATGTCTAATTTTAGTACTTGGAATGAGAAAAAAAAATCTTATTTATGCTGTGATAGACACATGCAATCCGTAACTGAGGTTGTATTCTAACATATATTTAATATAGGGCATACCTCCTTGCTTTAGTTTGAGGGCAAGGCTTGCACTGGCTTTATCAGTGTAGGTTTGAGCATCAGATGGAAATGGCCTTCCAGCGTGAAATTTCAAATGACGTTAGGTTTCAGGCTTTTTGAATTATCTGTGTATCTTTTGTTTGAAAGTTTTAAAATACATTTTTGAAGGAGACTTTTTGAAATGTATACATGGCTGAAATCTTTGTATGTCAGCTTTTTTTTTTTTTTTGAAGTCTCTGTCATATTTATCTCCTTCAAAAGTAACTGCGGAAAAATTCTACCTATAACTATGGGTATATGCTCATATCTGCCTAATTTATCTACTTTCTCTTCTTCAATTACTTGCAAAATCTGGGTTGAAAGTGCTGTCATAATCCATTTATCTAGACACATTTAGTCAAGTGATATATTTGGACTTCAAATAAATGTACTGAATGTGATTGCATGATCTTGCCCTATAGCAGTGTTCTGCAGACTGCTGAAAATTTTTCATTGTGAGTAGAAAGCAAATACAACTTTTGAGTTTTGGTAATAGTAACTGTGCATAACAGGTATAGTTTTAGAACTATACTTGGATGATGGTGAGAAATCTGAAAATACTTCCTGTTAATCAGTTTCTCCTGTAAACTGTTTCACATAAGTTACAAAAATACTCTTTGTTCATTTACAGCCATGGGACACATCTAACTAGAGACTTATGATGTTTGAAAAAATGGAAGTGGCCAAATTTTGGCTTTTTTGCTTGTTATCCAAACATTCAGAAGATCTGAATCTGATATAGATCTGAATAGATCTGACTCAGTTTTCTTCCCAATCAAGATCTGATGTACCTACCAACTACATGTTACTTTTACAGAGTTTACAAATGACACTCTGTGGCTATGTATGAATCTTGTCATTCTTGGGAGTGTCCCTTCTGATCAGAAGATCATTAATATTTTAAAATAATAATAATAATGCACAATATTGATGGCATAACAGGATAAGCAATAAATAAATGGCTCATGAAAGCTGACAATTCCCGTCTAGGGCTAGTCTCTGAGAAGTGACTGCTGCAGTGCTACTTGTAAGGGGGATGTAGATGAAAGATATTTTTTTCCTGTGGTGATACCGGTGTATCAGCTTTCATGTAAGGAAAAAAAAAAAATTAAATCTACATGGTAGTACAGTTAAAATCAGGCACATTTATGCACATGGATGTACACATACAGATGCACATAGTGTATGGAAGTTAACTAGTGCTAAGGAAATGTATAGGAGGAACATGATTCTAACATAAGAGTTGTTTCTAGGTCTCATATAATAGAAATGAAACTGCACAGCAAACCAGTCTCTTATCCTGCCTCTGATTTTATGTCAATAAATGTCAAGATCTTTAAAAATGAAATCCTAATAATAAAACAACTTTTTGATTCATCTCGATCCTTTCTATGTGCTCTTACTTGTGAGTCAGTGATTGATACTCAAGTTATTTCCTGAAATGTAAATGATTCAGGTAATCCCATTAGGAAAGATATGAAACTGTAAATTTCTTATGAAGTAAAAATTACGGTGCAGTCTGATGTCTGGGGAGCCATTTCACAGCCTCACCAAGGGAAAAAAAGATTGATAAGCGAGAATATACAGCATGTGATCTACAGGCCAGTACTTGCTCAAGTGATACCAATCACAATTGATTGAAAGCCAGTGTTTCACATTCACCCTACATTCTAGATTGTCCAAATCACTCCCAGCTCTTCAGGAATTTGGGGTTTTCTTATGTATCTTGCATTGGATTTGGTGAGAATGCATTCAGTTAAAGTCTTACCCAGAAGGCTTTTGATCAGCATAACTGCCCATTTTTAGTAAGATTTCTTTCCTGTTAGTATAGTTTGGACTAGAATTCCTGATCCCCTCCCTTATGATTGTTTTTTACCAGTGGGTATTGTGCTCCACAGAATTACAACTGGAAGATACTGTTTCACTTCTAGCTTTTATGTTTACCTTTCACATGTCTTTTCTTCAATGGGAGCCAAGATTCTATTCTCTTTATAAAGGTTATCTTCTTAAGACATGATTGCATAAATCTGTCGTGGCGTTCTATGATCCAGAACCAGATTTTGTAGTGTTGTATCTGCCCTTTAAATAGATAAATTTGCCCATTAGAAGGCAATCCCTTTAGTGGGGGAGATGCAAAATAATGGAAAGCCGTAATACTCTTAATCTGATAACAAAGTGAAAGGGAGGAGGGAGAAAACCTTAGTATCAGAAGGCAGAAAAGGGGCTAAGAGGAACTAGATATCAGTTGTTACTTATTGCAGTTCATTATTGGATGCTGTTTCCCATCCACTTGACAAACAGAGAAAGATACCCAGAATGAATAGCTTGGTTTCATATTTGCTAAATGGTGGTCAGGCTTGATGGCATTTTAGATTGCTCCACACAGAAGCACCAGCACCTTGCCCTTGGTAGCTTTCCTTTGCACTTTACTAGAGGAAAGTATATGTGATTAGAGGAGGCGTGAGGTCTAGCTGAGGCAGGCTATACCATAATGCTCTTCAGAAGAGATGAGAATGGCACTTCCCAGTGGAGTGACAAAGACACACTCATGCATGAAGGTAACAATTTTGATTTTCATTGATTTCCTGAAAAGCTTTCAGCTTTTCTTTCGAAGAGCAGGATACGCGATGCAAAGCAGGAGACCCTACTGTTATGGCAAGTGTTGTCTCTAGTACAGAGAATTAGCCAGTTGGTTACTGTGAGCTTTTTCTTTTACTGCCTGAACAGATTGTGATTGTGGCTTTCATTTTCAATTTGTTAGCAAGTGTATATTGCGGTGGGAGAGACTGTTGATATATCCTTTGCCTAGTTACCTTCCAGTTTTTAGGGAAATCTGATTTCATGCTCAAGATGTGCCCTTGGACAGAACTGTCTGTGAATTTACTGCAGATTTGCAGTCCGTTCTCGCTGCATTAATTTAGTTTTGCTGCTATGATCTTGCTCTTTCTTAAAACGTAAAGCTTGCTGAGATAAACTCTTCCTTTCATAAACGCTAGTCAGCTGAACTTTGGGGATGCAGTACTTAAAGCAGAATGGGATTTAGCCCTATAGCTGTGTTTATTTATCATCCCTGTTTATTTATTTACTAAGACATGGTGCAAGCTTTTCTATTCATTGGATATCTACCGATCCAATAAAGATAGATTAGAGTTCCCTCCTGTTTTCTCTCAAACCTGCTTTTAAGCACTTAAGTATGGCTCTTGAGTTCAGTCTTCCGTTATCCTACACAAACACATTGTACATTCTTGCAAACCAGCATGTTAGCCCCCAGCTTTTAAACAAACTTTCTTGTCTTCACAACTCCTATTGGAAGTAATTTTCAGAACCTCAGTTATCAGATGGTTAATAGCCATTTTTTAATTTCTATTTTAAAAGCTATGATCTAGACACTTTAAAATCTGTTCTATACTAACACTATTTTCTCCTTATCCATATTTTCTCTTTGTGGTATTCATTCACCTAATAAGAGTATGGAAAACAGTAATTTTTTTTTTCTTCTGTGAAGGCTGTACAAATAAAGCTCATGCTTCATTGTCTTCACACATTTTGTCAACAGTAAGTCAGTTCTGTCTAGAAGACTGAACTGAAGCAAATTTCAGTAGGAGTTCAGCTCACCTGTAGAGCACAAAGTCAAGCTTAATTGTGTCCTGAAGCCTGCAGTAGCAGAGCACCATCAAGAAATTAACAATTACTTTAAGAAATGTTCAAAGCACAGTTTGCAATACAGTTCCTCTGTGTCTGATATGTTTCATGATGGATAGATTTTTAAAAAAACCCTAACATAACAAGATGTAAAATTGAAATTGAAGATACTAAGAACCGAGAGTTAATATCTTTTATAAAATGCTAAATATCAGTAAAACATTTTTCTAGGGAGAGAAACTCAGAAAAAACTTAGCATTCAGAAAAGCTTAGTAGTTGGCAGATTCCTTATTAGTTGAGCTGATTCACCAAGGTGTGTTCCTTTTGTTCATCAGGAGTAATAATATGATGCCAGTGGTCAACAACGATTTTCATAGGGATTGTACTATAAAGACCTTCTGTCTTCCTTGTAGTGTTATACTTCCAAAGTTCAGTTAAGTGAAGCAAATACATTAATCTCTCTGGTGTTTCATTGGTTGCGTTTGTGAATGTGTGCTCAAGGTTTGGTGTTAAGGTGTGTGATACTTAGTTGGATTAACCTGCCTGCCAATGCCAACAGCATTTCTTAAAAGCTCTTAGAAAAATCTATTTTGGATAATGATGACAGGTTGAGTGGGTTTTTTGGTGATGTTTTTGATCTAGTTACTGATACAGTTCATAAGACAGATTTTGATAGCCTGCTGAGTTGGTACCTAAGTAGAAAATTTTGAATTTAATTCCCATATTAGATACTGATAATCAAAAATTGGTCAAAATTGTTATTCCAGATGCTCAAAGTTTATCTTTATTGAAGAGCAGTGAACTTGCTCTGCTGTGTTACATATGTTGGTGTTTTTCTTCTTAGAAAAAACTTCATTAGATTAATAGAGATGTCTGTCTTAACAGCAAAAGAAGCACTTCAGCCTTAACAAACTGAATAGATATAATCTGTTCCTGAAGAATACTCTTCTGCACAAATGGCTAGAGCATATAGCACTTGATATATCTTTAAAAACAGGGTGGAAAATATCTAACATTCGTAGTCACTCATCTGCATTATCTTGCTTTTTGTATATAAATAAAAGTTCTTTGTTTGCTGATTTTACTTCTTCTAAGGATATTAAACCTCAGGCAAGTGCTGCTGTAACTCAGCTTTAATAAATTACATGCATTAATACAAAGGGGTGACATGTTAATAAATATGTCACCTTCTGAACAGGTTTGAAAACAATACAAATGTCTATCATTTTATCTTTTAACTACAGTCAGTACACAATTGAGTACAAAAATTGTCTTTGTTCTTGGTTGGAAGAGGTAGTGTTATGTTCATTGTGACTGTAAAAAGGCTGATTCTGAGGTGGATACCTTGTAATACTTGACCAATCTTTTTGGATAGTTAGAATCAGTCACTAGAAAAACACAGGAAATACCCAACACAAATTACTGTTGTCTAATACAGAGGCATGTACTATATTTTCTTTTTCATTGCTTTACCTAACTGTGGAACATAACATTTTATTGAGTATTAGTGTTTCTTGGCTCTTGCTTTATAAATTGGATATATGAAATTCAAAATAACACTGAAGGAGCTTTGCCAGGTTTGATCAAATGTGGTTGAAATCAATTTTTGCCAGCTCTGAAAGCAGATATCTGCTTCCAATGTTTTTATGTAAGTCTTCCATAGTGTAGAGCTGTGAGAACAATCTAAATCATGAATGCTTTTGGTCTCTTCAGCTCCAGCAGCAAGGAGGAAAATGTAGACTCCATAACTACCAGTACTGAAGTTGCATTTATTGAAAGGTGCCGAACACTTGAGAAAAGTGTCATACTCATTTATTGTGTTAGCTGAGCCTCACTGGGGCTGTTGGCTTCTTAATTAATTTGTAACATTATTCTGTTTTCTTATTTCTTGGTGAGTTCCTGAAGAGAAAATATTCCCATTTTGGAGTTAGGAGAGCTTGCTACTGGATGCGTTGTCTTCCAAGTTTCTGTCCTAGAAATACTAAGATACTTTTTCGTTGTTTAAAGATAAAGGTGTACAAGAGAGAATCCAGTCCTTAGTTAGGAATTAAGATTTAGAAATCTAAGAATTAAAGGAAGAACCATTTATAAGTATTGAAAGTGATTTTTAAAAGAAGACTAGCTTTCTTGTTCAGTGTCTGCCTCTCTTACAGTAATTCATAATCATCTGTATAGACTGCCCCTTTTTCTGTCTAGTCATCACATTCTGTGTTGACATACCATGAGGACAACTCTGTATTTATTTTCCACAAGCTAGCAGTGCTCAGATTAGTCTGTTTAAATAGATTGTATGTCCTTTGGCGGTCTTTGTAGTCCCTCATACTGCAGAAAATTAACCTGACACATAAAAATTGTAACAGACCTGTTCTTACAAAGCATCTTTTAGGCTACAGCTTAGCTGTGCCACGGAAAACAGTTCTCAAACTGTGGATTGTGTTGGACACTGACTTTAAAAGCCTGTTCTGTGGGTTGGGTGCTGAAGCAGTTCCATTTGGTCTGTGAGCTCAGCACAACTAATCAACTGATGTTCTGCCTATTTAATCAATGAATTATCAGTTGATAATTGATTATATTAAGGTTCTTGCATTGCAAGTTTACTTGTGAATAGACCCTTGCATCACTCTGGAGTCCTTTTGATTTCCATGAGGAAATGTTCTTGCACATCCTGATTTTGCCCTGTGGCAGTTTCCAGAGCAGGAATTAGAATAGCTAGGTAAGAAATGGGGGGGGGGGGGGAAATAAAATAAATAATAATAAAAAATCTGAGACAGCTTACTCTCCTTTTCTTGAGACATTGATTGTCTACTACAGACTTTTATTTATTGGGTTTCCCTGTTGCTGTCTATGTTTTCTTCTCATGAAGACTGTGAATTACAGTGTAGTAAATAAACATTTGCATTCTTCCCTAAATCTGAAGAGATCATAAATTAACACTACTTTGCTACATGCTTTTGTTTCTTTGATTATATTCAAAATTGCTATAACCTTGGTGAAGAAATTCCTCTCTTCAAATAAACAAAATACATTCTTAGGTGAAAAAGTTTATATAAAGTGCCATCTTTTTCTGGTTTTAGCAGGTATACACGGTACATTTTTCTACGTCTTTTGCTTCAAATCCTTGCCATTGATAAGCAGGGAGGATACTTAACCTTGCCTAATGTTTTTACTCCTTTAACTCTCTTCTTTCTCTCTCATCCCCAAAAGTCCACAGCATCCTTAGTTTCCTGTACATTATACATATTTCACCATATAGACAGAAAATGGGGGAAAAGCCATGCTTAATATTTAACTACCTCAGTTTGTTCCAGTGCTTATAATATTTATGTTTGTGACTTTTCTGGATGGTAGATAGGTTTATACATAATCATTTTTTAAGGAGAATCTCCATGTTTTGAACTTTTAAAAATCCATTTAATATTTTAAAGTTCAATTTCTAAGTCAACTCACTATTTGTAAAGCAGTTCAGTTTTGAAACAGGTTCAACATTCAAAACTCTGCACATTGGTTCCACTTCAGCATGCAACAGAGACCTAATCCTCACAAAAATGCTATTTGATCCCAGAAAGAAAGAAAGATAATGGATTGACCCTCTACATGAAACCATAAAACAGAGTTCTGGGTTGCTGCCATTCAAATGAATAGAAACCGGCAGCAATTCTAACACCTTTCCAGTTTCAATTTTATTGCATCTGTAGGCATCCTGCTGGAATGGTAAACATTTTAATGGTCAGACTCTGTCCACTTATACCATTACTATTTCCCTATTATCTCCTATTTTTTTGTGTGAAACAGAAACAAAAAGGTGTCAGATAGCTGCGAATGAAGTGAATGGAGATGCCATTTGCATTCATTTCAGTTGAAGCAAATCCCCTTCTTTCCCATTTCTTTGTTGTCCTTCAGAGAGATCTCTTACAGCTTCTGAAAATCCATGAGTGAGGCACTACATTTGGATAATGCGACTGAAACCCCAGGCATCAGTCTATCGTCAGTGTGATAATGCTAAACCTTGTTATATCCATCCTTTCTTTTTAAATCTAATTGATTTAGATTACTAGAAAGATTTCAGCTGCACATGCTCTGAAAAGCTTTTTTAATTTCTTGTTTTTCCTCTAAAGAATCTAGAGTAGAGAAAATCCATGTAAAAGCTCATCAGCTTATATACTTTTACCTTTTACCTTTATATTTAAAATGACCTTAACTCAAAACATAGTCCTGGGTTGTCCTTATTCAAAGATGAACATGCATATTTCCATTTCTTTGGCTAAGACACAAATTGTGGGTGTCAGATCATCTTTTAAACTTAAACATGCGGTATGCATTCTTAATGCACTGTTTCTTAATGCTGACTTCTTTTAGAAACGTTCCCCTTCTTGGGCTTGCTGTCTTCCATACTAGGAATTAATCTCTTTTTGGTTCTGTTTGCCTCTGAGGTTTGGGGAATTAAGCAGTTTTAAAGAAACTAGAGTCATCAGTTAAGAAAACAAGAGTGTTTGGAGTAAATTGTAATGCCTGAGAATTTCTTGCCCAGAGATACTTTCTTGGCTGCTATGGAAGAGACCCCAGCCATGGCTGATGCTCCGGCCTGCAGGTGAAGGAGAAATAACAAGACAGCTGCAGTGAGTGCAATATATAGCATTGGCTGCATAATCTCAAGAGCCAGTCAATTAAACTAGGCAATTAAGTTTTGCATTTAGAGTCAGAACTTTTAGGCTCAGGTGCTTATTTGGGACAAAAAAAAAAAAAAAAAAAAAAAAAAAAAAAAAAAATTTTTTAGCTCAGTACTGTTTATTACCTCAGATAGGTACCACCTGAAATGCCTTGTTGCTGGAGGATATGGAGTGAGCGTGTGTGTGAGCGAGTGGGGGTGTGTGGTCTGTACTCACAGTGCTACAGCCAGAACCATTGCCCTGCTTTGCAACGCTGAACCACTATAAAAAAAGATTTTTTCACTATAAGAAAAAAATGTTGCTAATTGCCACAAAGAATGACTTAAGGATGAATTCTGCTCTGCTCACTTTCTGCCTGTGGTCTTGCAGAGGTGGTTAAAGTTACTAGCAATTTCTTCTGTACCACACTCTTGTAAGGACACACACAGAGAAC
>JAVJGJ010000001.1:9360386-9401474 GCA_035590215.1 Microhierax caerulescens
GACAGGTAGACTTCAGAAGTAGCACAGGGATGTTTTTCCTAGGGACGTAGAGGCAGTTGTGTGGACACGGTTGCAATCCATACAGTCAGAGTTGCAACCCATTAAAAGTTGTTCAGTAAAAAGGATTACAAGGAAAGACTCAGCAGGGGTTGTTTTTAAGCCTTTCAGTTTCTTATTAAGGAGGTCTGAATGTCTCCATTTAGGAAGTTGCTTTTTCTAGTATATTAATTTGTAATGTAAACTATCAGCAAAAATGTGACAGAAGTTACCTTTCTCATATATGCATACCGCCTACGCAGCCTTCCCTGGGATATAAGGACTACAGGGGTTGTGTACAGTTTCTCCTCTGTTGCATAATGTAGAAAATCCTAGTAATCTAAAACCTAAGCACTTTATGAACTACTCTTCTTGGAGGGAAACATGTTCTGTGTTTCAGTGATAGGCAGAAAATAAGTCGATAAAGTAACTGAAGATACAATCATAATTTCAGAGCATATCCCAACAAAGGTCCTGAATAGAGCATTCGGTGTTCTCCAGTGCGTGCCGTTTTCCTTACTGCCTTGTTTGCACTAACAGTTGCTTTATGTGTACGTGACAATAGGACCCGCAATTGAAAACAGATGGCAAGACAAGCATGACCAATAACACTTTGCCACTTTACCAATACTTTTAATAAAGTTGGAAGATCAATTCAATTTCTAGCTTTTGTCAGAGAAATGTTGCCCAACAAGATACAGAATGATGAATGCTGATCTCTTAAACCCACTAAAGTATAAAGTGTTACAAAAGGTTTTTTTAATACAACTGTGTGATAAAGCAGGCTTCTGTTGATAAATCACAGTGATGTGGCTGTCCTAACGCTTATCTAAACCAGTGAAAAATGGAGTCATTAGTAAAAATAAAATGCATATATTACTGAATGCTGGAACATTTTTCTTCCCATATTTCAGGTTGGATTTTCAGCTCCCTGTGTGACATTTACATGCACCAAGATGACAATAAGATGCATAAACTTAGTTTGTCCCTGTACACCATACTAATGAATTAGTGAACCAGGAGAGCTGAAATGCCACCTGCCTTTAAACTAAGGCTACCTTACAGAATAAAAGAGTAGGATGAGTATCAGGTATGAAGTATGAAAAGAACATTTCAGTTACAATCTAGGCCACTTACTGTCTTTGAATGTGTAAGAATGGAGCAAAGAGACAAAAAGGGAGGAATCTTGCTACCCTGTTGCCAGCCTAAGGCTAATATGTTAATATCTCACAGTGTTGAAGTCGGGCTATTAAGATGCAGCACACTAATTCTACGTTATGCCCAGGTCACAAGCCTCTGTTCAGATCCAACGCACGTCCTTCATTTGTCCCTAATACTGTCTGGTTATTTCAAGATTACTCTAGGGATACATTCTAGATACATGCCCGATTCTGGATTTACAGGCAGAAAATTATTCCTCTCTCCTGGTAGAAGAGGACAGGGAAAGAGCTGTGGCCTCTTTTCTATGGAGTTTTCCTCCTTTTTACTCTAGCTCTAGAGTAGGTTCATCCCTCAAATGGGTGATGTTGCTGTTAACTGTGCTCTCTGGGCTGGTGCAACAGGCAGGACAGAAGGAGGAGGATTCAGCTGCAGTTTTTCACTGGCTGAAGATACATGTACCTACAATTGATCAATACAGTATGTTCTTAAGATTTTTTTTAGATTTTTTTTTTTTCCCCTAGTGTTAGTTTGGTAAGAGCTTAATGTAGACTGACCAGATATCAGACTATAGAAATGCCTTTATGCCTCTAGCTTGCATGAAGACTTCAGGTGTTAGGAGCTTCCAGCCAGAACAAAACTCTAAAGGTAGTTATCATGAATGGAGGTTATGGAAGTTGTTAATTTGTCTTTTGTTTTCCATGCTATCTTCTCACACGGTAACAAATTTTAAGATCAGGTTTTGATTTTTATCCACAGGTAGGCTTTTGGTTATCTGGGTTAGCAAAAAATGGTTTATCAAGAGCTTAAAGAGAACGGTCTCCAACTTCATTGCCAGGCCACCACTTTCCTTTGAGAGGGTGCATTTCATCTATGTAAGTCTGATAACCGTCTGAGTATGTACAATGAATTTTCCTCAGAAACTTGAGTCCATTCAGCCTTTTTATCTGCTTTTACTGGCAGAATGTGTATTTCTTCAATGTGACCTAAGTAGTAAGTAGTAATGTGTGGATTAAAAACAATTTCAAAGAAAGAAGCCCAAAGCAGACTACTAGAAGAAGACACTTTACTGTGCATGTTTCTTTGTTCTGAAACAGGAGAAAAAATATGGTTGATTAAAATCACATTATTACAGTTTGCAGGGAGAGATGCTCAGGCAAGAATGTTCATAAGCACCATATTCATAAACACATACCTGTACATTTAAAAACATAGAAAATAATGACTAAGGTTGTCCTGTGATGTAAGTTTTTGTCTTACGGAGGGAAAAATACGTACTAGTCATTCAGAGACAACAGATTTTTATTTTTCTTTATTGCAAGTTAATTGAGATTTGGGTTTCTTGACTAAAAAACAAATCTCAATTAACTTGCAATAAAGAACAATATAATCTTGTTAAGAGAGGCCAAAAAGCCATTTCCCAATATAGGAAATCAGTGCAGTATGAACATGGCTAACCTTACCGCACACAGTTAAATGCGTCTGAGAGCTCCATGTATGTGTGTGGTGAAATGGGGTAGGTTTAGCGTTGCTAGCTTTGCAGGCACAGAACTGGAAGTCTGAGATGCTGGTTCATGAATTTGAATTCATTGTTCATGAATACCCCTAATTATGCTAAGGACTAGGGTGGGAGAGTTAGATGGATTTGTAAGATCATGACGTAGATGGTTGGAAGGGATCTCAGGAAGTCACTGGTCCTTCCTCAGAGCAGAATCTACTGTGAAATCAGACCAGGTTGCACAGGGGTCAAACCAGTGAGGTCTTGAAAGCTCTGAGGATGTAGACAACCTGTCTGGGCAACCAGTTAAGATTATCTTGGAAAGAATATTTCATTTCCAAATTTGATCCATCAGTTCAATCTTAAAACATACACTGATTTAGTTTTCCTTATTTCACAGAATTTCTGTTTCTGAAAAGCAGTGTTTATTCCCCTATTTATAAGCAACCAGATTAGCAAAGTCTTCCTTAGCACTTCTAAGCTAAAACAGATTCATGAGAAAAAACCTGCTGAGGACAAGGGTGTATATTAGAAATTGATTTAGTAGCCTCCCCTTGCAGTGGACTGGAACATCATCTTTTCTGTCCTTGGATGATATTATGATACCCATCTGGAGACTCATAAGGGTTGTTGGTCCTGAATGAAGATATTCTAAAGAGATAATTTCATTTGTTTTGCTAGAGTAGCCTTCACACTAATGTGGGTGAATGGAGGAATCAGATTTGGTTTTATTTTTGTGACACTGAAATTGACATAAAATACTATTTGACTACAGGGAAACAAGAAACCTCTTCTTGTTTCATGTGTCTCTGAGACATAGTTAACACAATATTATTTACCCTGTTAATAATAATTACTATCTTATCCAGGATTAAATATCAATTAAATCCAGCTTCATCAAACATTCAGAGGAAGCTGTTTTTCTCTCCAAAATGTAAAAATAAAGACATTGGTTAAATGTAAGGAAAGATCTGAAAAGGAACTAGGCTTCCTTTGTAAAATCTTTGTTAGTGAATTCTCTCAAACATAAATGGTTGTAAGACCAAAGGCCTACAGTACCCGATAATTAGATAGTATTAATTGAAAAGTTACTTCTTTAACTTAAAGAAAGAACATCATTTTTAATGATGTTAAATTTTTAACATCATTTACAAGCCACTTCAGTATAAATATAATTTAAGTAGAAAGATTTCACCAGTGCATACCATTACTTTCTTCAGAGAGACAAAAACGGTATTCTCACTTTTTTGGTTAATTAATTATTCTTGGATATCTGTGAGATCTGAGGCCATGTTACCACAACCACCCTTGTCTAAAATATGCATACACCTTACCAGAGTAAGAAAGTAATTTGCAGCTTAGATGATTCATACACTGGATGATGCAGAGCTGGAATGGTACAAGTTTGTCATTCAAAAGACAGATTTGAGATAGAAGGCTTCACACCTGCATCATTTCCTTCACTGCACCCAAACTCCATTTAATGAGACTGACTGACTTACATCCATGTTGCTACCTTTTCCTGAATTGCATTGTCCTTCCAAAGCTGTGAGATTGATTAGTAACATACACACAGTGCACTGACCATTAGAGCAGCAATGGGGTAACTGGAAAGTGGTATCAAGCGTGGTAGAATCTGTAAAGTTTTGTCCAATAATACATGTAAGCACAGACATGCTATCGTAAAAATAAGTGAATGCAGTTCTGTAGTTCCATATGTTGGCTTTTGATGTCTGGCAGCAAATGAGATATCCTCAACTTTAACTGTTAATACGAAGTATTTGCATGCTTGGTGAATACATGAAGTGAATTGGAACAAAATTGTTTGCTTTTCCTCATAGCATTTGTTCAGCTGAACATTTTTGTATGCATAGAGAGGAGATGATTTTAATATAGGATAGTGCCAGTTATAAGCCTTTCTGGTGGAGATTTTTTTTTCTGTGGTTAGTATACATTGTTTTTACAATATTGAACTTGTTATTTGGGACACAGAGCACAGATTGCTTAGCACAAAGGTCTTGTTTCTACTAGGATGTAGAGGTGATTTGGGCAGAGATAAAATGCAATCACTGTGAAATGTCCCATCTCTATATAATACATCTCTATTAACAGCAGGGAGTCACAGTTAGTTGAAGTAATTAGATAAGGCTTTGTTCCTTTCACCTAAAGGAGAAGCCATGTGGTGGTGAAATATAAAAGGAAATTGCTAGACCATATGTATTGCAGTTCTCCATTTCCACCAGGTTATTTTCCTCTGTAAAATGCTTACTGCAGAATATTGACATCTATAACAAGGCACATTTATACTTTGTTAGGTCAAAACTATGTGTATGCATTTGAACTTATGCTTACATCATCACTGGCGAGTATGTAAACTGCTTCAAAATGGACTTCCAGTAAGAAAATATGCAGAAATGTGCTGCTTCCCATAGGCACGTTCTGCCAGTTTTTGAAGTGGAAGTCAAAATTCGTAACTTCCTAGTAGACTGAGGATTGATTTGTACCAAGATATTTTTGCAGCAAATCTGTGTTTGTGGGTTCATGAAAAGTCCATGCAAATCAAAGCAAACATTTTTAAATTAAGCCAATTATAAATCAAATCGAATTTCTCACAACTCAAATTGTTATACTGAAAAGAAAAGGACTAGAAACAGAAAAAAAAACCCAAACCCAAGAGAATTGGGTGATGTTACCTTTTGTGTTGCAGCTTTGCCTCCCAAGCTAGTGATTTAAGTGGAGCTTCACTCACAGATATCCTGTATGTTCTGACCCAGAGAAGGCAAAGTCCCTAAGTGAAGGAATTATAAAGAAACATAGCAAGGGCTAAAGAGAATGAGATGAGGAAGAAAGGCAAGAAATTTACTGTGTGCCCCACTGTCAAGCAGGTAAATTTGAAATAACAGCAGCAACAACAATAATAAAAAAAAACCAACCCTATTGTTACTATATACATAATTCTAAATTCTTAGGCACTAAAGAAAAGCAGGAAGGCAAATTAGTGACAGCAAGGAAAGTCAAAGTCATGATGTTTCTCATATGATGATATTAGCTCTGTACAGCTGCTTGAAAAATGTTCATGTAGTATCAAGAAATTAACATCTGCTTCTCAGTATGCAGCAGGCCACCAAAGCTGCTGTGGAGAAAAGGTGGGAGGAATGGATGGATAGGAACTAGATCAGGATAAGCAGAACAAGAAGTGGCATCCCACTGAATGGCATGACCTCTATTATAACTTTCTAAGTCATTTACTCCCACTTCTCAACTTGGGAGCTAGCATTTGGGGTGATGGAGGTAGCTGCCATAGGCAAGTTAACCTGCTAGTAAATTTGCTAATGCGGGATAAGTTTCAATGGAGTGCTTTCCAGAACACACAAAATACATAATTTCAAGGTGAAAAAATCCTTGACATGAACTTGTGAATGCAGTGCCTGCCACCGACTTCTGACAGGTACACAACTAATGTGGGGAAGCAAGCAGGTAAAGACTGTCAGATACAAGTGTGGATAAGAATGATGATAGCAGAGGAAATGTATAAGGATCCATTTGTGTCTAATTACACATAATGGGAGGGATGGGAATTAGATGTATAAAAAGCTATTGCTTCAGGCATGTTTTTTGCCAACTTGGAGGGCTTTTTTTTAATTTTATTTCTGTTCGGCTCAGTAAATTCTTTCACTTTTAATGGTTCGCTACACTGAATAGCAAGAAATTATAGGACAGAGTTTTCAAATGGAAGTTGCTACCTGTACGATGCTAAGAAAAACGTGGGTTTTCCTTTCTGAGTATCTTGGTAATTCCAAAATTCATTATTAAGAGCATGTAAATTGCTGTTTATAATTTGTGTGGTTTTTTCATATCTATATATATATATATACACACACACACAGAGGCATACACTGTTAAAAAGCCTTTCTTTTTAAAGAATAATGTGCTATGTTTGTTTTCATTTCCATTATTTTCACATACTAACAGTACTTCTTGTCTTTCTCTTGCATTCTACACCATCCGTATTAAAGGAAAAGTAATATTTCTGATCATTTCAGGAACCCATTTATAATGCAGCACTGCTCAAAAGATGTTTTAAGATGGGCTATATTTGGTTTGAGAAGAGCACAATTATCTAATAATCTAATAATAATTTAAAAATCTGTGATACCATCTGTGCAAAAGCCTGATAGAGGCTCTGCTTTAGCACAGTATGGTTTGTCTATAACATGATTTGGTATCTTTAGCGGGCAGATGTTTTTACTAGCTTTACTATCAGAATAATCTTTCTCCTCCGTATTATATGCACAGAGGTCCACTTCTGGGAAAAAGTAAAAAAGACAGTATTGCTGTTGTAAAAAGCCGTTCTATTGCTGTGTGCAACAGTTCTGATTAGCAGATTCTGTAGAAATAGAGTGAACCAAATTTACAGTAACATTTGGAGAATTTTGTCAGGTACAATGTTACAAAATGTCAGAGATGGTTATTAGTCACAGAGGGATCTAAGAATGTTGCTTATTTAATCAGTTAAAAAAATACTTAGAAAAAGATTGTAGTTTTGTGAGTCACTTCATCTGAGCTGTTTTTTGCATAAATTGTTTTCTGATTTTGAACAACGAACAAAACCATTAAGAACCTGTTATCTCTTCTACCACACACCTATGAACCTGTGAGTGCAACCTTGTGTGAAGTTAGGGTGCTAGCTACCATGTGAACGCAGATGTAGATTATATAGCATTTCAGCTTAATTCTAGAAATAACAGCTACATAATACTGTGGATTTATGCAAACATGTTCACCATACTAGTTAAATGCAAAAGAAATATCTCCAATCTGAAAATTGGAGATTCTGTAATTCACTTTGCCTGTAGGGACTGAGAAATAAATGGTAACAAGAACAGAAAGGAGGAGAACTGACATCTCAAGGATTATGCCTTACGCAGCTCTTAACACCTGCACATTCACAGACAGTTTTTGCTCGGCCATCTGGGGGATTTTTGTTCAGAAAACTTCTTTAATATACTCCTTTAATAAATAAATGAAATACTTCTTTAATTCATATTCTTTTAGTCTGTCGGGATGCTATAGGAGAACCTGAAAGATGGGTGAATTTCTGAGTCTGTGTGACCTGATGAGTGGGTTGGGAGAAAGGTAAGCAGAGAGGGAAAAGGAGAGAAGGAAAAAAAATCACTATGTCTCAAGGCAGACATTTTCATCTTCCTCTATGCATTGTACATAGAATTAAGAGGTTAGTGGGGTTTTCTCCGTCTTCTGTCCTCATTTCTGTGGAAAAAAGATAGGAGATGATCCTTGGTTATCTCTCTGGACCGGGCCACTAGGGAACACTCAGAAGAGATGTATACCAGAGAAATGGAACGGAATCTAAACATTCACAAATACTATCTACTGGTAACACTTCAGTGTCATGGGCTTTATTTAAACCTTAGCCTGAAATCTGAAATACTCTGCATTGCTGCACCAAACACCCATAACATGTAAAAGGAAGACTTTCCAGAAATACTTCTGGAGCATCCTATTGTGCAATGACTTTGCATGTTTATATAAAAAACACTTTGGAAAAGGGTTTATATATGAAACACTTTTCAAAGGTGTGTCATGTAAGAGACTTTCTGATAGGCAGCTTCTCATTAGTATTTGCCTCTTGTGAATCATTCATTTTGTCACAGACTGTAGTGGCAGTACTCTGCTTTTATTAAAATGATAGCTTTGTTGACTATTCAGTGTTTGGAGTTATAACAAGGGTCACTTTGTGTCTCCTCTGTCACCATGACCTTCAGATTATGCCTTTATTTTCCACTTCAGTCTAACATCCTGCTTTCGTTTACTTGATGGCTCCATGGTTCAATAGCACTTAGAAAGATATTGACAGCAAATGGAAAAGTTTGAAAATACTCTTTTAAAATAAGACCATCTGTGCAAGCTGTATACCAAATTTATTTTCTTCCTCTTTTAAAAATGAAGACAGTTACTTTAAATGATAGCTTTTCTTTTGGTTCTTCAGCAATTATTTTTTTTTTTGCCTTTTTTTTTTTTTTTTTTTTTTTTCTTTTCCCCTGCCCTCATTTCTGTGCAAGGGTTTTATCTCAAGCTATACTGAGGTCAGTCAGTCTTCTTCCTACTAGAAGTTAGTATATCCAGCATTGGGAAGGAAACTATAATATCTTCCAAAGATGATGTAAATATTGTGTACTCTGCTCACTGCCACTGACATGAGAGCACAGCCCGGGGAAGTGACCGCTGCGAGGTTATCTCTGTGTCTTGACAGTCCCTAGCTGCTGTTTGGTTGTGTAGGAACTATTTCTTCTCATCTGTGCTGAAGCAGCCCCTGCTGCAGGATTGACAAATACATACTTCAGGACTCAGGGAAGCAAATTTAGCTTGCAGATGGGATGTTGACTCATGGAAATGTTCTCACATACAGATTAACGGACTAATGGGGGCACAGAAATACATCTACATGGGCTGTACAGTTTAACAGGAATGTAGAAACCTCCTTGAACTGAATGTGGTGCTGTGTGTTTACTTGAATGGAGGAATTCTAGCACGTGAGTTAGTGTTCTAGTTCAGAGTTCTTCAGTATTTCTTTCAAGTTTAAGACATACATTTCACTCTTCATTTGGAAATGTATGCATGTATTCCAGAATGTCATGATTTTTCTTTGTTATTAAACTAAAAGTATTTGCAATGTGTTGCAATGAGAGATAAGACACAACATGGAACATCTTTTACACCTTTGGAAATATTTGATTACTTCCCCTCAGTTTCATTTGATGTAGCCTGGGCTGTTTTGGTCAGGGTAACTATGTGTTTAACCTTTGCACTACTCACAGTAAAGCACTCCAGTGTTAAAGAACTGTAATTCTGTTACTCCTTGCTGTCCTGTTTCATTGTGACTCTTGTTTTCCTGGCAGCCTTAGGACACACTGCCTAAGCCATTTCTTCTTGCATTTCTTAGCTGTGTTTCAACCCATTTGAGTCAGAGATCAAAGCAGGACACTGAAGTGAAATTACTTTACTAAAAATTTTCAGTGACCTTCATGTAGCTAACACAAATGAGTTTCATGTGATCTGGCTTTATTTGATTTGTCACTAGCATTCAACATTGGATCAGGCACAGAAAATCCTCTTACAATACCTAGTACCTTGGCTGTCATCGGTGCTTGATGTCCAGGGCAGTGCATCCCCTTCTTTTGGGCTGTGTCATTCTGAACATGTATTTCAGGTGATTGACTCAGCTAGGAGGGAACAGTTGGATGTTACATTTGTTACTTCAGTGGTTTTTTCCTTTTAGGACTGTTGGGTTTTTACCAGCCTGTTCATGAATTGCTTCATTCCTATGGCTTATGTTATCACTTACACACAGATGACATACAGATCCATAATTCCTGTTGGTGTTCTCAGATTTTGCCTTTGTATTTCTCTGCTGCATCATCTCTATAACTGGATGCATACTAATCTTTTATTACAAACAAAGAAGTCAAAAGGATTCTTTTTAATCCAGTTGTTTAGATTTTTTGCTCCGAAGTACTTTATGTGTCAATTATTCCTTCTCTTTCCCTGCTCCTACAGTAATGTATGAGAGATTTAAAATGTTCATTATAATTTATCGTATAATGAACACCTTGCAGTTCAAAACTAGATATTTTTTTTACAGATTGTATGCTTTTCCCTTATGCAGATCTTCAAGTCTTTTTATTTTTTTACTGCTTATATTAAAAAAATCAAAAAATGCCTGAAACAACTGGTCCCTGGTCTCTGCAAGTCAGGCAGAGCACAAGTTTTATTATAAGACTACCACTTCTCAGTCCAGTGACCTAAATTTTAGATTACAGCAAGTATGAAAGCTACTGCCTGCTTTTTTTCCATGTGCAATCACATTTATATGATTTGACTTCTTTTTGTAGACTTGCCTAGAATATCAATTCTGTTTGCATCTGCAGTTTTTCTTACCTAAACTGTAGGAGCTATAAATATAGTAAAAATAATTTTTAATTTCCTTTTTTTTTTTTTAAATTTCTTTTATTTTTTTTCTTTTTTTTAATTAAGATCTTTCTTTCCTGATATCTTCTGTATTAGATTTTGCTGACATTTAATAGCATTGTTTGTCAACTTATAACGTACTTTCAGTTTTGATTTAATCTTGATCTTCAGTTAATTTTTGCAGAATATCTACCCTTTTGTTACACGATGTTATTCAATTTTTGGCTTGGTACATGTTCTTTTTATTCAGTTTACACTTTATGTTAAAAATGTTCAAATTAATAAGGCATATTTAGAGCTTGATAACACTGTTGTCATTGCTTTACCCTCTTGGCAGTAATGTGGATAGGTGTTATAATTTTCTACTGATGATATTCTTGTGTCTTAATAAATTATCACTTTTAATTGCAGAATGTGGTATGATAGCCATAAATACACACAATTACTACATCAGCATTAATATTTTCTTATCTACGAGGAACTGTCCCTTTTGATGTTTTTATAACTGGTGTATAGACAGGCAGTAATAGTGGCTAATCTTGTGCTAGAATTATTGTGAAGGCATCAGTGTGAATCTTGCATTGAGTGGAGAGCCAGCTTCAGGAGGAGAGGTATAAATCCAGCAGGGAAAGCAGGGAAATGGTTAAAAACTGGGGGGATATGTTAGGATTTCTCTGTACTCACAGGTCGGATGTACACTTACAGTTCAGGCTAAAGATCAGAAAATGCGTGGAACAGATAGCATCCAATATGGGAGCAAGCCAGACAAGGAGCTACCAGCAGGAAGAGGTTTGTTGCTACACGGAGTGAGCAGCCATAAAACTCACTCCACTGTAGCCAGCAATTTGTGAGGCACTGGACTTTTGCAGACTGACAGCTGCAGCGCATATGTCACAGCTTGAAAAGTAAGTAATTCAGCTGATGAATAAGTAGACTGAAGGTGCTTAAGTGTGTCGCAGCCCTCTCCAAACTATCAAGCCGCAACAAGGTCTTCTACCATCTCATACCAACATACTCTTCATGCCAGTCCCTCGGCTGCCTTCTCCTGGTCTCTCTACACCCAGGGCACTCCTCCTCTCTCTCTTCTTGTTTCTTCCTCCTCTCTCTCTTCCTCGGCTGCTCTCTCTTCACTGACTGCCCAACCATTTAACAGAACCAGCCACATTTGCACCTTATCTACACCGGCCAACCCACTGCCCCTGAAGCCAGCCCACAGCTGTATGTTATCAATGCTAATTAACCCAGCTTCTTTCCTCTTTGCACAGTCAGGGGAAAAAAAAAATCATTGGTTTCTAATGGTTAAGATCTGTAAACTTGTTAAAACCATTGGCTTGATAGGTGGTGTCTCTACAGCTGAAGGGATGTGGTTGCTGTGGGGTTGGATGTGCCATCAGAAGGCTTTGGTAGAAGCAACGTGGAAGCACCAGCTGCCAAAGGAGGTGCTTGTTGGATGAAGATACATTTAGTTTTGTTGTATACAAGTTCTTTAAGATAACAGACCAAACCTCTCTTGTGGAGACTGTGAAGCTGTCCAATTCCTTACATACCTGTTGTGTGTGGCTACCCCCTTGCACTCCTCTCGTCCGGGCAGAGCAGCTGGTTTCTACATGGGAACTATTTCATTCCTTTGATTAAAGTGCTTGGCTTCTTGAGGTTGTGTGTAATCACACATACCCAGTGGCAGGAAATGTATTGATTAATGCAAGGTTTGTGTGGTCACCAGAAATTTCAGGGAGAAACATACTGGTTTTAGTTAAGTGGAGTAACACACTAGGGAGTTGTGGCACAGTGATTGTTTTGGTAGACATGCCCAGAGGTATGAAGAATGTGCAATTACTTTCTTCTTGGACTTCTGAAAGAATAACAGTGCCACTGTATGTTAATTTCTAACACACCACTACAAATACTACTAATAAATTGATGTAAAGTCATTGAAACGTTAGATGCTAACAGCATGAGAAATGCTCTTAACTCTTAATTTGGGGATTATGCAGTTCCTTGCCTAGTGGCCAAGGAACCCTATATGGGAAGGTCTGGAGTGATGAACAGGCAAAAGTGGAACAGGGTTTGGTGGGTTTGTTTGCAGTAGGAGAATGGGGCGGGGCAGGGAAGGGAGGTAGCAAGAGTCAGGAGGAGGAAAGTTTGGCTCCAGGAGCACAGTTCTGAGCTCCCTGTAACCACCTGGAGCTTTCTAGAGGTACTGGCAGGCTTCAGCTCGTGATTTAGGTGGTGTGTGCTGGAGGCTGGCTTGTGAATACCTATGCCTAATGCAACCCATGAGTGTTTGCATGGAGAACAACCAACTGGCCTTTTTTCCAAAGCCGTAGCTCAGCTGTTTTATCAGCCAGTGCACTCAAAATTTTTGTCAGATAATGTGTACCTACGTCGCAGCAGAAAATGCTGGTAGTAGCCACAGGTGAATCTTTTATAAATGAAGTTTCATTTTATATTGATTGCCCAGCAACATTTTGTCTTTGTTGTATTCATTGCCTCTTCTCTTTTGATAATAATTTTAAGCTTTGTGTCTTTAGCAAAAACTTACTAACATGCAAAAATACTAGCAAGAAGAAAACAGACATTTAAAACAAATATTCAGAGAACTTCACTATCCACATATTTCCAACACAGTAGAATTTTTCCTGGCCAAATCTATGGTGGTCTCAAGGCTCATCTTGATTCTCATCCAAACAATTCATTTTCTAAAAGTTCTTCTGAAGCCAGTAATACTACTACAGTCAGACTAACAGGTTTTTATGTGTTTTCATTTTATTATCCCCTTTCTTCAATACAGATAAGGCTTTCGGTATTCTCTATTCATAAATACCAACTCATTTTGGTAGATTCATTAAAATAATTTTCCTCTGTGCCATTTTTTCTTTATTTCATATCTGTAATGGCAGTTTGAATTTCTCAGCCCAAGCCTTTAAGTGATTTCAGTTTTTTGCTTTCCTTTTAGATGTCACGATTTCCATTTACACTTTTTAATCCTAATATCATGGTGAATAATATTCTTACTCCTTTTTTTTTTTTCCTCCTTAGTTTGCTGTGCTGCTAAGTACTGGTGTCCTTAATGAACACAGAAGCAGTATATTTAATTTGGGGACTATAACTTAATTGACTTTGGCTGAATGTCACTGAAAAAATCTGATTTCTTTCTTCGTTTTCCATCTTTCCCTTTTATGGCTCTAAGAAACTTTTGCTGTTTATTAGATCTCCCTCCAGAGTTATAGCTCAACTTCAATCCAGATAATTCCTAGTTGATCTGTACACTTTGAGATTTCCAAAATACATGCTTTTTTTGATTCTGCTTTTGGAAATAGTTTTATATCCTTCTGCAGTTGATGCCTTTCCCTTCGTATGTTGCCCTGTTGCTCAAGCTGGAAATTCCTCGTAAGTTTTTAATCTTTGCCTTGAATAACCTTTACCTTCTGTTGTAGTTGAGGACTTGAACTCTTTAATCTCATTATCTTTTCTAACTAGCTACCCAAGTTTGTCCTTTTGAAACCTAAAAATATCCCTTAGCCCTGTGTTACTTCATCAAATCATCCTGCAGTCAACTTGCTCCATTATTAGATTTTATCAAATTTTTATCATGTAACTCCATCAGATAAAATTTATTCTCGTTTAATCATATAGTACTGTAAATATGTCAAGGTAAAATTAAAGCAAAGCCTTCTCCTGCCTTTTGTAATTTCTTTGTCACTGTCAACCCTCCTGTTAGCCACGTTTCCTTATTAGTAGCTGTTATGAATAGTTTTGACTCTGCACTCTTTATTGGCAAAGATGAGGTCACCTGTAAGTGCATACTTCCAGCATTTCTCTATCTTACAGAATCACAGAATGGTCGGGGTGTGATGGGACCTCTGGAGATCATCTAGTCCCAACCCTCTGCTGAAGCAGGGTCACCCAGAGCGGGCTGCACGTGATTGTGTCCCGGCGGGTTCTGAATGTCCCCAGAGAAGGAGACCCCACAGCCGCTCTGGGCAGCCTGCCCCAGTGCTCTGCCACCCTCAAGGTAAAGAAGTTCTTCCTCATGTCCAGAAGGAACTTCCTGTGCCTCAATGTGTGCCTGTTGCCCCTTATACTGTCGCTGGGTACCAGTGAAACAGTCCTGGCCCCATCCTCCTGACACCGGCCCTTCAGATATTTGTAGCCATTGGTGAGATCCCCTCTCAGGTCTCCTTCAGGCTAAACAGGCCCAGCTCTCTCAGCCTGTCCTCATCAAGGAGGTGCTCCAGTCCCCTCATCATCTATGTGGCCCTACGCCGTTACAGAGGTCTCTGCTGTATTAAAATTTGAATCTTTGGATCTGAACCTTTGGATACCTGACTGTAATCCATAAGAATTTCTAGTGTTGATCTTCTAAACAAACAAAAATAAAAATATCTCAAAACCCCCACAAACAGCTGAGTACAAATACTTCATCTCATAAGTATACAGTAGTGAAAAAGACACGAGATTATTTTATTATTTCATTTGGGCTTGTTGATCTCAAAGGTCTTTTCCAATCTAAATGATCCTGCGATTCTATTAAACTGACATTACGGGAATGAACTAATACTTCTGAAAGAGTACACAGATGACGTTCCTCAATGTCCTTTACAATGTTTAAAATTCTAATCAAAATTTGAATTTTGTAGTCAGTGAAGTCTTGGAGAAATAGGCAACAAATTACAGTAAAATTTGATACTGAGTATTTGATATTGAGTATATTAGAAGGCATAAATGGACAAGTAGCGTGATGGAGTACTTCCTATTAACAAGTGCCACAGCTTCTGCTTTCTGTCCATATTTTAAAGAGGCATTACCTGTTGCAGAATTGAAAAGCATTGGCACTATAACACCTCCTACACTGGAAATACTGCCTTTTTTCCTTTTCTTAGTATGACAGTTTTAGAATGTGTTATCCTTTTATACGAAAGATTGAAAAAAAAAAAACAAACCTCAGACTAAAGCAGAACAATTCTTGCAATTTATGACAAAAATATTATCAGTGGAAGAGGAGGATAATTTGTCACTCAGCAATTTTGGAGAGTTCTGTAAAGAAAAGAATTAATTAATGATATTACTTCCCAACTGCAACACTCTTCTTGGGTGTTTTCTGGTTTATCTAACAGGTACATCCATTACATCTTTCTCAGTCATGACATTTTGCAGAGCAATTAAAATGTTTGAAGGAACCCAGGCTATCCAAGCATTTTTCAAAATTATTAGAAACATGGAGTGCTGTCTGTGAGAAATACGATAGCAGTAGTCATTTTATCATGAGTTTCTATTTCAGAACAGGAAATGAAGACTGTATTTTCCACCTAGGTATGTCTACCTTGTTGTAAAGCAAAGGCTGGAAATACTTGAATAAGCCACCATTTTAGACTTATGAGCAGATATGATGGACAAACATGGTAGGTGAATCTCATGAAAAGAATTCGAAACGAGCAGTTGGGTGCCAGTTCAATGAAAGGGACGATGTTCTGGGACACTGTTGTGCTGAAACAACGTCATGCATGTAAGCTTTGCTCTTTGCTTATCACCCCTGAGGTCTCAACTGCAGCAACTAACGTGTACTGCCTTGTTTTGAAGCAATTTCTTTTACACTGTGATTCATCTGCTGCTTGCTTGATTTTTGTGAGAGTTAAGTGCTGTTGAGCTCACCTGGAAGAGCTACAATAATTAAATTCTAAACAAGGGGACCCAGGAGCCTTCCCAGCTCTCAAGTCTTGGTGCTCATGTCAGTCACATCCTCAGTACGTGTGAGGATGAAATCTGAGCGTACGGCATCAGCATCAGTAGGCAGGAGCATGTCCCCATTTTCTTTGGAAGAGGAAAGGAGCCCCAGTGTGCTTAAGTGCTGCAGCTGACTTCTTGTGT
Organism: Microhierax caerulescens; assembly: GCA_035590215.1. NCBI lineage: Eukaryota > Metazoa > Chordata > Aves > Falconiformes > Falconidae > Microhierax > Microhierax caerulescens. The sequence continues at coordinate 9,376,933 of JAVJGJ010000001.1, forward strand.
GGAGGGACACTGGTTGTGGGTACTTGATTGCTGCAGGTAGGACAGTAGATGCCCACCCTCAGCGTTACTTGTTGCGGCAAAGTGTTAGCTTATGGCAGCTAAATAGATGGCACCCTCACACACGCTGTACGAAAGGCCAGAGCTAACATGACCCTGTGTTATCACAATACCTCATTATTGTCAAGAAAAGTAATTAATGAAAATGCAACCAAAAAGCTAATATATTGCAAGGAAACCGTAACAATGACGCTACCTCTTCCCCAGTTGTCAGTGTATAATAGAAACTCATTAATAATAAAAACATGCAGATAAGACATGAAACAGAAAATAGTTTTGTGAAGGAGCTACAGTTCTTAAAACCCAGCAGGTTTGTGGGGAAATCTTGGCTATTTACAAGCTGCATAAGAAACACTCAAGTAGGCACTCCCAGCACTCGCTGCACTGCCTGCTTCTTGCTTTGTTTTCTGCTTCCTTGAAGTCTCTGAGCCCTCTCACCCCATACGCCCACAAAGACATTCTTCTTGCTGCTTAACGGATCTCTGGGGCATCTTTATGGGTTACAGCTGTCTGATAAGCAAACAACACATGATCAAGTCTGTTCCTAAGACATTGTGGAAGTGAGACAGAAGTTGTAAAGCTTGTACAGTTTACCAAAAGTGTGCATTTTATATCTCTCTTGGGTTTAGCCAGCTTTAGGATTTTCGACTGTATTATTTTTTGCTGCTGTTTTATCTCACTCCTGAAAACCTCTTTATCTATCATTGCTTCCTCCTGCGAATACTAGATCTCATCTACTGTCATGGACTTCTCCTGTACTACACGTATTCAGAAAAGAGCACATTAAGAAATAATGAACGTACTCAAATGAGGAGGGGAAAGAAAAGGAAACGCTACGTAGTCCCTCTCAGGAATACAGGAACAGATGAGAAGGAAATTGCTTTAACTGCAGGGGACATGTCATCACTGGCTGGGATGAGCAGGAATATTGAGGGTTGGGAGTATGGACTTCTTACAAGGCCCTGTTAAGGCAGGACGACTGTCAAGACCATCTGGGGAGATGAGACTAAGAATAGTGAAAAATGGAAAAAGATTTGAAATCCAAGCAGGGTGGCCAATGGCATTAGCTTTTTGAGCAATGAGTCTTTTATTCAGTCACCATATTAAAGAAAAAAACTTGTAGGAGGAGAACAAGAAGGATACCATCATGCTATCTTATTTTTAAGCTATGTAGTCCTTTATTATCCACTGCCTTCTCCCTCCCTCTCTTTTTAATAGTAGCTCAATCTATTTTGACACAAGAAGTCTTATGTATTTTTAATAATCTCAAAACAGATTATTTTGAGTTTTCTGGAAAGAAGTCCCATTTTTACTGCTGGAGCGATTACTGAATTTGTCCAGGGTTCACAAATACTTTCACAGAATTAACTGATACTACAGATAATGGACTATTTCTGGGGAAAAAAAACAACTATATTTATTAATGCTTTGCATACTTGATACCCTATGGGCACGCAGTGTGTCATGAAAGACAAATACAATTTAAATAGATTTTTTATGCAATAAAAAGAATCATATCTTAGTGCCGTGATGTATGGCATATATTCCACTTCAGAGGAGGGTTCATATATCATACATATCGCATAGAGCTCTATGCATGAATTATTTGTTTCTTTTGTAGCATGTGTGCAGTACATGATAGATTAAAGAACACAATCCAAGTTTCAGTTGACATACTAAAGCATTGCTGTGCACAGAGATATTATTTATGAAGGAAATATTATACAATCATGAGTTTTCAACAGGGCCTGTTTCCTTCTCTTTTGAGGCAGAATAATAGTAAATAAGGTAGAAATCTTGAGGAAAGCATTAAAGGTTTTATTTCCAAAGCTGTATTCCTGTAGTTTTATCTAGTTAGGTGCTCACACTGGTATTAAATCTTCCTATTCAGAGCTGCTGTTCAGTTCATCTTAAAAAGATGGTTTGAGACTTGACCTCTTTTGCAGCTCATATCCACGAGTTAGTAGGTGGTCATCCTGTGCTGTGGTCTCACATTTATTTGAGAGGCTGTGTATTGCCATTGCGTTTTGCTGGTAACTGCAAAGGTATTGAACGGTCATGCTGTGTCAGGATGAGCACCCAAAATAAGTTACTGATACCTCACCACACTCAAGCCTGTATTTGTCCAAAATGTCACTGTTAGCACCGTTTCACCTGCAGAGTCAGAAGTATATTCTCAGTGACATTGCTGTCCATGAGTGTCAAATGAACTACGCCTCGAAGAAATTCATTAGAAGATGCATACTAAAATAAAGCCTTAGTCATGGAAGTACTGGCTACTTTTCCTCTCTTCATTTTGGAGGAGGAGATATGAATATGAAAACATGTTTTATAGCTAAAGCAGATTAGCTGTTTAAGAGGAAACCAGTAAACAGACAGTATCAGATGTCTGGAGCAGTTCCAAACAGAACTGCTGTCCTAGTTGGTCATGTTTTGCCCAAGCTTTGGATGCTTTGAAAGCCTGAGTTTAAACACAAAGATAGGTGGTTTATTTGCATGCATGTTTCATTTAGTCACAGACTGTCAGGAAGAGGCATATGTACGCAAAGTGTTACGGAAATACCTATTCAGTTCATTTACAGATGTAGTTTTCAAATTTACATACTTAATTGAAGAGAGTACACAAGTGAATGCCAATGCACAAAATCCAGATTTATTAGTGCAAAAGGAAAAAAGCATAGAGAGTAGCTGTGTGCATATATATAGAATTGATGTGTATTTTGATTTATTGTGATTATTTCTTTTGCCACATTATGTGAAAAAGGGAAAAAAACCACCTTATTTTGTACAGGCTTAGGGACAACTGAGAAAATGGTGGTTAATTAGTTTTAAATATTTTTTACTACCTTCAAGTGGTGATTGAGTACTTTGCATATATTTTATACTTGCAAATATTATCTATATATTTAATATAAATATATTTATATATAAATATAACTCTACAGCCTCCACCCAGTAAACACAAACAAACCTATACTGAAATCCTGGCTGTATTATAGTCACTGGGAGGACTGCCCCAGCTTCAGGAGGGTGAGGATTTCATCCCCAGTCACACTTCTGCAAAGAAAGAATATTGCTTAGGATACTGGCAATCGCTATCCCAATATGGGATATGATGTTAAATATGTTTTTGACACTGTTCAATTCATTTTAAAATCTGCTGTTGTTAAAGTAACCATTCTAAGATAACTTAAAACCATGATAAATTAAACCCCATGGGCTTAGTTGAGTCACAAGTTGAATCCTGACTTTGCTGCAAAATAAGTGAGGATGTTTATTTCATTGAAACTGTAGATAAGTAATTTGAGAAATGTTTGCAAATAAGGTGAACTGAAACCCAAAGAAGTGTGTTATTTTTTCTTTTTCATTAATTTTCTTTAGATTTTTTATTTATTAATTTCTAGTGAAAAGCTTATCTCTATTTTTTGCCTTGGGGCAGGAGATGGAAAACTGCATCTAAAATTCCCCATTTATTTGTAAATAATACAGTACTGTATAGAAAAGTCATAAAAAAAAGAGACTGCAAATTGAATTCCAATAACTCTATCCTGTGAAAAACAAAACCTCCATCTAGTAAATGGGAAAGCATTATTGACAATTATATGCAAATTACCAGGCTTTTGGCAGGCTCTTCAAAACTATTACCTTATGGCAACTCTGTAAATTACATAGCTATGCCAGCAATGTAGAATTGTTCATTATACTTTATTGATACATTTGCGTTGCGCTATATTGGAATATTTTGCTATGGGTCTTCGGAGGCTTTCTTCTTTGCTTGTATTTGTGGCTGTGTTTCTCTTGCATTTTGTACTTAACCCCCACCCTTAGAGTCGAAACTTCCTATAAAGTCATTGGGCCAGAGGGAGTCCACTTTCATCAGCAAAATCACCATCCACTCTTCTTTACATCGTGAGGCCGCTAAACAGGCAGGCAAAAATTAGGTGTCATTTTGTTATCATAAGACTTCCCCGGAGACCTGTGCATATCCTCCCTTTTCAAACCTCCGCTCGTTCTTCATCTCAGGTCATGCATTCCTCTACATGCCCCAAATTCAGTAGCCTGTGTTTCTTCTTGAGCTGAGAACACATTTTTCCATTGCTGCTGTGCTACAGAGTGTGCGCGCGCTCTCTCTCTCTCTCTCTATTACAGCTTATATTTAATAAACGAGGAACAGGCACCCTGTTTATGTTTATTCATAACAAGTTTAGATGTTACTTTTGAAGATAAAGAAACAAGTTTGATGATATACAATATCAGCTACACGCTCTGCACTGATAGCAAACTTTAGCAATCAAGGAGAGATAAAAAGGTCTGGAGCATTTAATCATGTACTTCAAAGTAGGCTTAAGAACATATATTTCAGAAATTGAGATAAAATATGAATGTTTAATTTATCTTCTTTCTTTTTTACCATGAGTGTTTCTGATTCTGTTGCTAATAACCTCGTTGCTTCTGTCAGCCAACACCTCTTGTGGGTTTTTTTTCTTTCCTGAAGTATCTTCTGTTGAAGAAAGAATCTTATAATTAGCTTTTAGTTTTCCAGAGGATGCAACTGATGCGTAATTTTACTTGGGTAGAGGACACATGTAGTTTGAGGTGACTCAATAAATGTCACTTAGTTACTGGAAAGGAGGAAGTCGATGCAAAAATAACCGGGTCATGAGTGATGACATGCTGAGGTTCATCTCCAGTAAAAAACCCATTTCTCGAGTAACCTCAGACGATACCTCTGTGTGATGGTGAGGACAATCACACTCTATTGTTTCATTTTTTGGTTGGTTGTGTAGTAACATATGAAAGAGGTTTCTCTGGTGTGACCTGAGGTAATTGCAGACTTGTTTGGGCAATGAATATAACCAAATATGAAGCACCACCTTACCAAATATTTGCCCTTTTCTCTTGTGGACATTGTTAATTGGATTCTGGTGTTAAGGACATGTACAAACAGAAGTCAAAACATGTCTCTGCCCTTTCTTATAAAAGCAGACGTTAATTCTTGCCCTGAAGTCACAAGTGAAATATTTAATTTTACTTAGGAGCAGTTTTTTGCCCAGAATTAATATACTTGCCCAAATTATATTGGCTAGCCTACGTGTCAGGTGAGACACATGGTGTGGTTGGAGGAGAGCAGCTCTTTATGTCCTCTTCAGGTCGTTCAGCTAATCTTAAAAGTAGAAGAGCTTGAATGAAGGGCAGCGGTTACAGCATGAAATACAGTTTTTGGCAAGACTTAAATTCATATTCTTTTTACAAGGCCTGCTGCAATGTAGTTCTGGTACATGTTGATAATACTCTCAAAGGCCCCTTTCTTTTTCCATACTGTAGCTGTAAAAATGTCAAATTGAGGGTAAGACATGACCTGGGTCACCATATTTCAGAATCCCACAACTCTTTCTCCAGCACAAGGACTGGTAATGGGGAAAGGGAGTGAGAGAGATCTTTTACTGCAGTGGGGATACGAAGAATGCAAAAGCATCCCGAGGATTGTTTGCAGGCATCCACTGAACCAAAACCTTGATTTGCACTTGGGGAGCTTCACAGAGAAGAAACTAAGCCATCATTTTTAGGGTGAAATTTCAGAGTGCTTGGTGTTGAGTACTTAACTGTACTCCTGTTAAAATCAACAGTGAAATAAAGCTCTGCTTGGCTGGACAGCACTCACTCTAAAGGTGAGGATTTCTGAGACTTGTTTCTTGCCCAAAGTTACTGAAGTTAGAAAGTCTACCAAGTCTACCTAATTTTCTAGGGGACAAATCTTGAGGAAACCTGGTTGATTTAATTTGTTTAGCTTTTAGAACAATTTAGAACAATGAAATCAAATCAAAGCAGCAAGGCATTGGGTGTCTCGGTGGCAAATAGCGCTGACAGCAAAGTTACTCGTTAGTGTAGGAAGCTGTTAGCTTGAGCTGACAGGCATTAAAGGCTTAAGTGATCTTCCAAACACCATCAGTTACCAGTTTTATGGAAATGAGGTTGCTCATCTACTATTTTGGGTTTTGAAATTTTGGGACTTGCCAGAGCAGAATCTCTTCACTACTGATTAGCATGTTGAATCACTTGATCAGATGTGTGCATCAGCTAAAATGAGGGGAACTTAGGAATCAAAGGACAGGAAATTACCCCTTATATCCTGCACTTTATTTGGTGTTCAGAACTAACTGATTGGAAAATGAGAGGAAATATCCCACACTTGATGCTGCATAATTTGCACTGCTTCCACAGGACAGGGGTCGAAGTGGCTTAGCATTATGTCCTACTAGTTACTGAGAAGCGAGATCCTTGTGGAGAGCCGAGGGTTGTGCCTTCTAGGTCACCACAGCGGCTGAAGATGGCCAGGATTAAAGGTTTCTGTTCATGGGGAGAGTACCAGAAACATCTAAAAATTTAATACTGTTTTACCATTTAATATCCAGCCTGTGGCCAGTGTAAAGTACTCGTGGTAAGTAAGATACTTTCTTACACATTAGCAGGCACAGTTCAGATAAACAGACCTTAATACTTGGAGTGACTTCAGGAGCTGGACCACGTAAAAGGTGTCAATCTAAAGGTCAGCCTTATGAACTTCAAATTCAAGCACAATTTTAGAAGTAGAATTCAAATTCAAGCACAAATTTAAAAGTAGAAGGCTCAGTAATTTTTATGGTGCGCCCATACGTTCCCTCTGAACAGCAGGACTGCTATTCCAGAATATTAGTATTGCTAAGTGACCACCTGCTGTGTTTTGGTTCTGCAACTCTGGCTTTTCAGCATATCTGGCTTCCTTCCTAACGCTGCCTCAGTATGCTTTCCAGAGGAGACAGCACACTTCCTATCAGCTAGAAGTTACCTGTAAGGTGTTATGTCTTAGCTTTTTTTTTTCTCCATTTTTTGGCTGTATTTCTTTTTCTCTTGCTCTTCTCCTGGCAGTGGAATGCACGGGCTCCTGAGAGAATTCCCCCTGGCTACAGTTCATTTACAGCTGATTTTAGAAACGGAGAGAAAAACACTTTGAATCAGAGTATGTCTGCTACCTACCTGACTGAAAGAAGGAAGTGCATAAATCCAGATATTAAGATAAACAGAGAAAGAACCAGCTGTTTTATGAAAACTCTAGAACCTTAAAACCTTTGTTTGTTCTGTTTTTTAATCAATTACCTGAACCTGGTCTCACTTTCCTAACAAATGGCTGCAAAGAGAAATGCAAACAGACAAAAGGGAACAGCAAAGAGGATTTGAAAAATGCATACAGTTATGACGGAGCGTGAAGAGCTCAGATCGAGAAAATCCTTCCCTTTTGCCTTCTCTGTTTAAAATGAATTGCTGCAGATGCGGTACTATGTAACTAGTAGCTTACCTATTGCTAGCTGCGGGGTGTTTTGCAGAAAGTGTGAAACTGGTAGGTTAGGTTACTCATTTTGCTCTGTTGCAATAAATGATGCATGGGGTGCCCCTGTTTTGTATTGTGTTTGATTTCCATGAGAGACCAATGTCAGTGGAAGAACAGAAAAGTGTGTCTTGATAAATCTGGAAAGAGCTGTTTTCTCTAGTCCCCTTCAGAGAACATGTGGTCTTTGTAGCCCTTGGAACTCTGCCTGATTAGAAGAAAAAGCCACATAATTTGACAGAACAAAGCAGTGCGCAACATCAGCTTGCTAGCAGTGCCTTAGTAGCTTGCCTGTCTTTCCAGAATATGACAAGTGCCTGAGGAGAGAAGGAAGGAGTATTAAGTGCTGTTGATTTTGGAGGGGGGGAAAAAAAAAGCCTTCGCATGGCAAATGAAAATAGAAATGCAAATCAGCTCCAAATACTTAACATATCTGATAGACAATTGTATAAAAATAGAAAGCAGAGACAATAAAGACCTTCAGACATTCTGTATTCACGTTCGCTGTCGGCGTAGCCTCACGTAGCTGAGGAGTGCACCGGTGTACATCACCAAACATGAGCAAGTATTCTTGCTGGTCAGACCTTTCTGTGGCACGTGCAAACATCAGTTCCCAAATACCCATATTTGTAGTCACTCTAATGATTACAATTATATAATGGCAATTGAAATTACATGCACAGGATCAAATACTACTCAGCATTGCCTGAAGCAGCAGAAAAAAGGTGTAACGGAGAATTGAGGAACTGGGAGGGAAAGGGAGGAGAAGAACAGCCTAAGCTTATTGTGTTGTTCAGCATTGTCAGTCTGAACAGACCATGTTTGAGCTGGTTGTGCCTGATCTGCTTAATGGTTGTTTTCTGAAAGCTGTATTTCAGCTATTCCACAGTTCAGAAAAACATCTTCTTACACTGTCACCTCCGCAGATAGCTACTGCAGGGAACTTTATATAGTAATGTCGCTTTCAAAGCAGCATGACAATATCAAAAAATACTGAATCCACTGGGCCTTAGGTGGATCACACCTTTTAAAGAATTCTTTTTGAAGACTTTTTAAGAAGGGATTCACTGCTTAAGCATTGAAAGATCCCTACTTCAGTGTCTGTCAACCCATAGGTGAGTTACTTGAATTTTGTCAGTATTTGTTTTCTGTCATGGTGTTTCTCTGGAATAAGTTTTTGAAAAGACAAATTTTTGAAAATGCAAACACCTTATTTTCTGCATTCTTTCAGAATACTTGGTAAAAACAGAAGCAGTAATTTGTAGTGTGATTTGAATTTCCGTTTCAGGAGAAGGGCATTGCAAGTGTAATTTCTGCTCAACTTGTGCAAACAGGCGCCATAACAACACATCTGTATCTCTCCAACATCAGTCCATCTAAGAGAAAAAAAAAAAAATTCTAAAGAAATCTTAAAATAAGCTTTAGCATGAGATCAGATCCTTTTAAACATTTCTGATTTGCAGGGATATGTTATTTATGATCACAGGATTCTTCAGCCTTCTTGAAGTCAAGTAGTTGAATGTGACCCGATGACAATGAATTCCCCAGGTGTGTGGCAGCTGCAAAATAAAAATAATTGTTAAGATCTCAGACCAGCCTTCTAATTCATTATCATTAGGTAAAACAGGGTGATTCTCTTGAGAAAACGTAATACAAACTCTCCCTAACTCAGTAGGATGTCCATGGGGTTATTCTCCATGTGGGAAAAATACCTAGTAGATGCTAAACTTACTGTTTTTTCCCTTTAATAAAGTGTGGTTTATAACTCCTTATACCTTTGGGCCTTAGTCCTCTCATCAATCAGCAAATCAAGTAATGGCATTAAATATTAATGAGATAGAAACCGACGATTGTTTTTTCTTTCCAACAGCAGAACTCCAGAACAGAAATGCTTTGGCTACTGTTAGCACTGCTTCCCCGTTGCAGGCTTTAGGGATGAGGCGTATACTTACACTCTTCTTTCTTCATCGACTTAACTGATTTGTTCCCCCAGCCAACCTGAACAAGGTGTTCAAGACGGTCTTCAAGGAATTACGCTGTTGTGTCCAGTGGTTACTTAGTGTTTGCAAAAGCTCTCAATACCTTCCTTGCCTTTTAGTTTACACAGTGGAGCTATGGTATTTCTGCAGAAACAGCAGCTCTCTGTATGAGAAAGAAAAAAAGAAGAAAAAAAAATGAGGAATTGGTGTTGTAGTCGGGGAGTAGACTCAGAGGCAATAAATCAGTGTTCTGTTTTTTTCATGTCAAGTTTAATCCTTGAAATTTTGGTGAAAAATCAAAATCTATTTCCTTCTCTCTGAACACAGGCGCAGTAATCCTGAAGTGCTTCTATCATGCCTGGAAGCTGTTGTGAAATGCTCCATCCATGCTCATTGCTCCCTCTAGCCTCTCTGTGCAAACTACTGCCTTGAATTCCTCAGCTACTTTCCCTAACACCTCCCATAGCGCACTAATTTTCTTCTTATTGAAAGGCACTACATGAATGGATATCCTGATATCCTCATTTTTTATGGCGTAAAACAACAGCTTTATGAAAATCCTCATTTTAAAGGGATACGACATGGTTTAAGAGTTTTTTTTCGTCTCAGAAACCTCATTCCCTTTTTCTTCTGACAGCCTATTTATCTCACCTTAGCTAAATCATCTATATAGATAATAATTCATATTCCAGTTACCAGTAAGGTGGTTTTTGATGTTTTACTAGTGTAGGTGAGAAATAAGGAAATCCATATTCTTCTCAACTGAAATTATCATTTATTACAGTCTGTTGTGTTATATTCTCTATATAGTCAAGAATATAAAGCCAGCACTTCTTCGCTAAAAGGTTCATTGCAATAATAAATAAATAAAAGGTTATTGCAATGCAGTTTTCATTCTCACATATTATGTCTTTTTTTCCCCTCAATCTAATTCCAACATGCCTTGCATATGGACTGTCCCAATTATAACAAATCTCCAGCAAATAACCAACTGATGAGCTTACTAGATGCTTTTAATTAAGGAAGGCGAGTCACCTCCAGGATGTCTCTTTGTCAGTCTATAGGAAGAGTACTACAGTTTCTTCCAGAAATGTTCATAGCAAAGTGGAAGAGACATATGACAAGTAACTGCTGGGTTTGGATTTCTGCAGAGAAAATACACTTCAGATAGCCACAGTGCATTTACATACAAACTCTTTAAGCTGAAAGGGCCAAAGCCGCGCTAAATACCTCATTGCAGAATGAAAATAGTAGCTTTTTCCACCAGCTTGTTTTTACTGCTTTCTATTGGTTGTTAAGCTTGAAGATACACCCTGCAGATGATATCTGCATGCTTTATTTGCATAGCTAAACAAAAAGGCAGATCTCCTGTTACTTTCTGATGCTAGGTGGCACCTGCTAGGAAATGGTCTACAGACAATCTCAATGTACCCAGGAATAGCTCTTGACATCTAGTGAAGGACGTCTGGGTTGACTAAAGAAGCCTGTAAATTGTCAGGTAGTTTACTGCTGTGACCTACGTATTTGATACTCATTTTGAGCTGTACACGAGAAGTTTACTAGGAATTTTCCATTGTGTATGGTAGTCAAGGTTATGTTTCAGCATGACAACTTGTATTCTCCATGGACATGTCTTCAAAGTAGATGATTTTTTTTTTTCCTTAATTCAGCCACTCATAACTTCTTCTCATGGCATATGAGTCTCCAATTATTTGTAATGCTTTCATGAGGGGTATCAGAGACAGGTAAAAAACGTAAGGCACCATTTACTAATGGCTTGAATTAGTGAAATCTGTCAAAATTGTGGCACTTGATACTGGCTTGCAACTTGTTCTGTCTTTATGGTAGTAATGCAAACATTTACTAAAAACTGCATTTTCCGTTTTGCAAGTTGGAAGCTAAGGAACAGCGAGGCAAGGGGTTGAGCTTCATTTTTAATAGCACAGTCTGTCACACCTTGGTAATGAACCCAAGAAAAGCCATGCCAGGAATATACCAAGAATAAAATAAATTCTCAGACAGGGTGTGTGTGTGTGTTTGTATGTGTGTTCTTCTTTTTCTCTCTCATCCAGCTAGCTGAGGGATTACAGAGGCTTCTGTAAATGTCAGAGGTTTATGTTGTAGTGTTTAGCACTCTGTAAAGCTCTGTACAGCTTCTGCGTTCACATGGTATGTACTTACTATGCAAAATCAGTTAGAAATTTCCTACATGAAGTAGCAGCAGTTCTCCCAGGTAAAAATAAATAAATTGATGCCACTTTAGGTGTTCATCAAGGCTGCTTTTTTTTTTTCCCCTTCCTTATTTAGACATTATTTTGCTTCTATTAGTTCTGATAGCAGCTTTTCCAGTTGAAGTAGTAAGGCTTGTGAAGTTAAAATCAATTACAATAGAGGATCCCTTATGGATATCCTGAAAGAGAGAGCCTGTACATGTGCCGCAGGTCTCATTTCTAACTTTGAAAACTGTAATCTGAATTCAGTTCACGTAGCCATTAAGAATTAACACAAGTTATTAAATCTTGCTGACTGTGTTTATAAAATGTCAGTCAAGTAGCAGCTGATGCCTAGAGTTGTGTTAATACAATAAACTCAGGGTACAATGAGATATTTTCAGGGATGTTTATTTTGGAAACCTGGGGAAAAATGGAAAAGCTGTATGACCTTGGAGACACCAGTTTCTTGATGAATGTTAGGAGTCTCAGAGGCATATATATATGTATCTACGCACATGTGTGTGTGTTTTTTGAAGTTTCTGCTTTGTCAAAGCAATCTGTGCTGAAAGAAAAAGTGATTCCGAGTTCATATGGACGGCTTTTCTGTAATCATCGTGGCCCAAATTGATTTAAGGTTTCATGTGCCGGGTTCAGCATGGAACCTGCGCCCATGGTGGTGTTCTGTGTGAGGCAACAGTGAGTGCATTGCGAGAAACATTGGTATTGCTACCTGAGGTATCAGTGTTAAGAGGGGGCTCTGGAGTGGGGACGCAAGTTAGACCAGGAAAAAGAGCATGGGTGAGGCATTTCGCTTGAGCAGAAGGATGGGGAAAACTCCACTCCCCCAACCAGTCATGCATACACTCCTGTGGTTAACGTACAGATTGTTCAGGGATTGCAGTCTTAGAATTTTGAGAGATCTTTTTCTTCCTGAAAATCAGGGAATCTTAAAGCACCAATTTATTTACAGAAGTACAGGGGGAGTATACACCCCCCCACACCCCCACTTTCTTTGGCCTTGCTCTTGGGAGTAAAATTATGAGCTTCTTCAAATCTCAGAGGATTTAATTTATTCTGAGCAGGTTGTGTAGGTCAAAAATTGGGATCAAAAAGTTTGTTCAGGGATTGTTTCCTTTTTTTCCTTTCTAAAAATGCTTTATGTTTTTTCATGCTACAGTTTATTAAAATACAATTTTAGCTTAATATAGTGTAACTATATTTCCTTTAAATTACATTGGTCTTATATGACTCATATCTTGTGTGGGTATAATGTACACACAGCATGTTGAAAAGAATTGTCTTTAGATGTTTGTCAGCTTTTTGAGAGAAATGGAGAATTGATGAATTCACAGCTCCGGCAGTAGCCCAACTTTTACTCTTGAAGTCAGCACTGATTCTTTTGTTCATACGTTCCCTTTAGAGAAGCAAGACATTGTTAGCAGCACGTAATATCCACAAGCAAAAAGAAATCTGAAATTGAAATTTTTACCCTCCACTAGTATCTTGCTGTCTTCACTGAAAACAGTACATTACCAAAGTGCAGCACAATGTGGTTTAAAAGGTAAACAAAGATAAAAGTATCATACTGTACTGGTTTAAGGACATATAAAAGTAACAAAATAGAGGGAAGACATTTTTCTTATTATTGCTGTCTCTTTAAGAAAGGTGGTTGTTTTTCTAGAGTGGAAAAATGTCAGCTTTAACCAGTATCCCCAGATGCATTGGTCCAGTGTATTGCATATTTGGAGAGTCAGTGCAGTTCAGGCACAACAAATTGTAAAGGTTTGTATAAAGCTCTGCAGTCCCAAAAGAGCCTCATTTGGCACTTTTGCCTTGAGAAGTCCATGGAGGCAGTAGACTCATAGAAATTTAAGGTGTTTACAAACTGTATGCCAGCTACTACAGCACTTTCTAGAATGCTGCTTATTCCATTTGGGTAACTTTTCCATATTTAACTGTGACAGGGTAGTCTGCCGCTGCCATACATCACATTAACAAATGAGGGAGAAAAAGAAATACCTCTTTCTCTGCCTTTCTTCTTCTTTGATTATCTGTGTTTTATGCAGCAACATTTTTGTAAAACCTTGTTTGCTTTCCTCACATGAAAAATAATCCCACACCCAAACCTGGGTTGCCTTAGTGGTTAACTGGACAAGACTACTTGCCTTGATTTACTCTAAAAAGGTGAGCTGGCTATTGGGGTAAATACACACCCACAAATACACAAATCTCTGAAATTTGAGAAAGAAATTTGTTCACACTGCTGTGGTGCTCAGGATGTGTGCACTTAAGGTTCCTATTCATTTTTATGAAGAATATTATGCCTGTAGCTTTTGTTTTGTAAAAGGTGGACTCCTTGCCCACCTAATTCCATAATATGAACTGAAATCTTACCCCTTGAAAAAAACACCTTGTCTTGTTTCCAAAAAGTACTGCACTGCTTCCTAGCAATTTTTTCATTGCTAGCAAAGAAGCACTGGAGAGCTGTCTACAACCCAGGTTTTCGACTTCTTAGAAAAAAAATGCCTTTTTTTGGATATGCCACAGCGAAGGTGTATGTGATGAACATACACCTCTGGCTAACACCCTCAATACAGCTAGTGAGGATGTGGCATGACATGTTTTAATAGTACCTCAGTATGCATCACAGTACCTATTTTATGTCTTTAGAGAATTTACATGATGGGTTTAAGTTTGTAAACGCGTATGAAAGCTGAGGCTGCAGTGTCTTCGTTGCCAGTCTTATTTATGTTAACAAGTTTATGCTAAAAGAAAGTTGAGGCAGATGTTCTGATTCCTTCATCATTCTGCCGTGCAGATGAACTTTATCTGTCTGACTGAACATGATGGAGCTGTTTTATTTTGTTTAAAAAAAAAAGGGGGAGGGGTGTGAAATAAGTCCCAGAATCAGAGAAGAGCCTTCCAGCCTGATGTTTAGGTTATAGTTCTCTAATGAATGTTTAGTTAGTAATAACATGTGGAACAGTTTCTACAGCAGATAGTGGGAGCTTTAAAAAAAACAAAACAAATCAAACATGTTTACTCCAGAATGCCTCTTCTGGCAGGGTTTATGGCAATTATAAAAGGAAATACAACACGTAGGTTTGAATTCAGGAATTCTCTCACATAGCAGATAGAGGCAGGAATGAAACCTGAATCTCAGAAATTTGGGGTAATTGCAGTGAGCATTTGACTGCATATTTATTAAATGGTGGTGGTATCACACCATTCTTGGTGAATCTGTCCTTCATAATTATCTGTTATGTAAAAAATATTTATGTTGGAATTTGTCAGTGTCTTCTGGATGACCAACACAGTGCTTTTCCTGCAAATACTGGATTTATTAGGGAATGTTCTGCTCTAGTTTCAGAATCATATGAGTTTGATTTCCTGGCGATCAACAGTCATTTGAAATACTTGTTGGGTACTAACTTTTTTTGTGTATACGTGCTTTACTATATAAATAAATGTATTTTTTACAGAAAACACACCACTTCCAAATATTTATCTGTAGATTACATCAATCACTTTGTATGTAATTTAAATGCTTTTCATTTGATGGAGGCTCACAGAAATGTGAAATGATTGTAATTAATTGTCTTTGAAGCTTTGACACTAACTGAAAACCCAAGTCTCTTGTTTGTGTCAATGTCATAGTTCTTTCCCTGGTACTATGGTATAGATCGGCTTTCCACAAAGACTTTACTAATCGTAGTAGAAAATCTAATAGAATTCATAATCTGATTTTACATCAGCTCTGGTCAGACAGAGTCAGTTAAATTTGCGTAACAAAATCGTACTACATTAGATGAGGAAGATGACGATGATGATTATTATCCATGTTGCATCTATCAGTGCTCTGTTTCACTTCCCCCAAGTTGCAGTCAGCCTTTTCCCTTTATGGCAAATTTTATATGTACTTCTACTTCCCTTTTGTGTACGTGCTAAGAATGGATGTTTAAAGGCAAGCTGACTTTCATCTCCGTAATTAACACTTGCATGAAGCATAAAATGTGAAAATTAGAAATGAAGATGCATCTGAGGGGGGAAGCTGAACCTGCCTGATCTTTCCTGGTTTGAAACCGCTTGACAGATCAACCCTTTGAGATTCAAGTCCTGTTTAGTGAAATGTCAGTCGGAAGCTGCTGAGTGGGAGGGACGTCGTCACTCACTCCTCAGAGACAGCTAATCGTATCGTGGTGAGGAGGAAAAACTGTTTAATTCCTGCAGACTTCAGTTTTCAGAGAGTCTTGTGAATTGCTCTTTGTAAATTTGTTCTGCCAGGGCCAGAGGTAAGCGTGGTGTAGGTACACGATCTCAAACAAAAGCTTCCAAACAGCTTACCAGCAGCTGTTCTCGAGCATAAGGGCCCCAGTATATTTACTCCGTGTTTCTACCCCACAGCTGCTTTTTCACACCAAGGAAAAGAGGCAGATAACTGGAGTGAAGCTAGGTAGAGTAAAAAAAAAAAAATTGTGATATCATTAGTGTGTTTCAGTGTTTGTCTGTGTTTACTGGACCATAGAATAAAACCGTGCAGAATTTGAAGCCAGATTTGCTTTTGAATAGGGAGCTTCATAACAGTTTTGTAGCACTCAGGTTATAAATAACATAAGACTGGGTAGCGAGGTAAGCAATCCAGAGTTGAGTTGTTGGAGGTAACAAGGCCTGAGATTTATAAAAGGGTTCTTAAATATATACAAACTTGTTGCAACAAAGCTTTTAAGTACATTGCTGCCAGAAAAGGATAGAAGTCATCACTCCATCTTAGGTTCTAGGCGTCCTGGTTCAAATTTGAGGAAGTAAGAAGTGTCATTTCCAGTATCCTGGGCTAAGTAAACTGTTGCTGCATTTCAGTATGAGACCTAGATGTTGGGTGGTTTTTCTTACTCCCGTCAGAGCCAGCTGTGCCTGCTGCTGGCAGGTTCTCAGGCAGCGCGTAGCAGGTACTTGCCACAGAGACCAGATGCTGCTTACCTAGGAGCCTGGGGCAGGACCTGACAACTCCAAATGAAATGCTGCAGGTCGAAGTCTGTCAGTAGTGTCACCGCTCTCTGGGGCAATAGAGTCCAATGCAAGGCTTTACGTCATTTCTTTCCGTTGGCATTTGTAGCTCAGATACCATGGCGGTATGGAAAGCTGAGTGGCCAGTGGTAGCCATGCAAACGAAGCAGCAGTATTTAACCGACAAACCTGTAGGCGCTTCTAGGACTAGACAGACTTTTCTGAGAATTGGACTCTTTTTCTCAGGCTCTCCTTTTCTAGTTGTGCCCCTTTTCAAGCTTTCCAGTCCCGGCATGGATACTGACTGAGTTCCTATGTTAAGAACTGGAATATGTTGAGAAAGCAATTTCAGAACTGTAGCAGAGAAAGGCCAAAATGATTAGGGAAAAACCCAAACTGATTTTCTTTAAGAAAACACAAAAGCTGTGGAGCTGACCCTAAATACAGCCTGAGACTCTCTAGGTGGATAAATACTTTTGGCTATATCTAAAGCTGCACAAGAGAAACATACCTGTAGAGTCTGTTAGCTAAGCTGAATGTCATACTGTACTGCATCTGCTCCATAGGTGAGCTCAGTTGTCCCTGCAAGGTGTTGCTCTTGGAAACTTAAGTCTAATGTTAGTTAAATTCCTCTGTCCTCTGTTTCCATCCCTACCATATTTGCTTTACAGCAGGGGATTGGCCAGAGGGAACTGCAGTTTTACCAGTGGTCTCTGACTGTGGTTCAACCAGAGAGTTTTAAGTAGAAAATGTTTAACTGGCATGCTGTATATTGATAAGAGATAAACAAAATTAAACATACTTATCTTTGTGGTGGCAATATATTAATAAAAATGGTGTACAGCCCTGATAAGTGTACATCAAGGCAATTCTTTTATACCTGAGTCCATTGCTTTCATTGTCTGTTGTACACGTGTGAAAGATAGGGTTAAAATATAGTGCTTTAGAGTTATTTGTTAGATTGGAAAGCCAACAATTGTGATAAACAAAAAAAAAATAATGTCATTGTTTTCTTTAGAAATATATTTTAATACCCTTGATTAAGATGTATCTCATAATGTCTAATTGATACATAAGAAGTAGAATAGATTTGAGGGGGCTAAGTGCCTTGATGAGAAGTACAGGGAACAGATGACAGAAATGTGGTATGTGGGTAATAAGTGAATAAGAATCTCCCACACATCTATGATAACAAACAACTTAATATAAACAAAAGAGTACACTTTAAAGGATAGAATTTTAAACTATTTTTACTGCCATTGAATTTTATTTCTAATGTAATTATTATCAGCTGAATAGAATTTAATGTCAACATGTGAACATGTATGAATTAATCCAGATACACAGGAATGCATAGATAATATATTTAGCACAGGAGCACAGTTAGCAGAACGATGTTATCATGCAGAGTTGTTCACACTGTATAATTACCTTATGACAAACACATACATTGGGATTATAAAGAATCTTCAATCAAAGAACTATGCCATTCTGCACAGTATATAATTTTAAATAGAAGTGTTCCAGCTGTTGCCAGTACTGCTGTCAAGTTTGTATCTAATCATACTCCCAGCAGTAGAAAGCATGATTTAATGCTGCTTCTCTGGTCTGAATTTTAAGAATCCAGGTTCTAATCCCCATTGTTTTTGCTAGTTTGTGTAAGACAGCTCTTTAGTGTTAAAGCACTTAAAAATTTGAGATTGACCCACTCAGTGATGTTTCCAAAACCACTTTATTGTTATCTGCCCTTTACAGTGCCTAAATTACTTTTAAAAGTGTCTAGTATTGATCATCTCGGGAGTAAAAGACAAAAAAGCCTGCATGAGCAAAAAAATAGGGGATGACAGTTCCTGGAGAATTATTTTCCCTTTTGTTATCCTTCTAAAAATTGAGGTTTTGGAACTCTGGGTTCAGAAACAGGGAAAGAAACTGACCCAGTGGTGTAAGCGTTCACCAGGCACATGAAAGGTCAAGGTTGATCTTCAATATTACAGCTGCTTATGTGAAAGGAAAGATGGTCAAGGCTAAAACTCTCCAACAACTTCACAGCTGATGACAAGAGAGTCTGAAATCCAGGAGTCTTACCTGCTTTGTTCATAAATCTTGTTCTCCATCATCTAAATCCTTGAATGATGGGCTAATGTGAGATATGTTAGAAGAAATACAGACAGCTGCCCGCCTGTCTCAAAACGGGTATAAATCAGCCTGGAGATATATATATATGTGTGTGTGTGAGAGAGAGAGTGTATATATACAAAATTATGTATATATTCTGTTTGGTACTGATAATTTTGCTAAAAAAAAAAAGAAGAAAAAAAAAAATCAGAATTTTCCAGCCTGCTCTTACCTACTTTCTGACAAGCACCAGACTAATATAAAATGAATGACATGTACCATTGGGACTTCTGATTTTTAGTTTGCTTTGCCTTTAAGATTTAGCTAATGCCAATTAGTGTTCCTTATTTTATATAAAAGAATCTGGGTTTAGGGGCTGTCAGTCTTCTTCTCAGCTCATTAAGAATAACATAGTAAATATGTCCTAATACTTTTCAAGTTTTCCTCTGGCAGAATTAGGAATATAGTAACTACTGTTGCTGTTTTCTCAGAGACTAACCATAAATTACATGTAAAGCCAATTGAGAATGAAGAGAAACAAAGAACAGGCCTGATGATTTAATGTATTTATATACCACAAAGAGGGAGGAAAACGCTCAAACATTTAAAAATGTTAGTGATTCTTGACAGCTCACCTTTTCAACCATATTTATGATTGAAAAATACTTCTGATTGGCCCATCTAAGTAAAAAAGAATGTTTTGATAGGTGGGTTTAAGAAAAGCAGGTAAGTTGTCCTCCATGTCTCAGCCACCCTCCAAGACCATGAAAGACATTTTGTAGAGAGCACCGAAAGATTCAAAGAATAATTGGTGGCTCATCAGTATTGTTCAGCACAAAGCTGCAAATAAGCCTCCTTCTGAAGAGCAGATGGGCTGTTAAATAGGCTTACAGTTTTGTGCTGCCAGATTCATATGACTGAGTTCTGAAAATAAATCCCCTGGGTTTAGATGTAATGCCTAAAGGGAGGGCCATGAGGATACCTTCCCTACCTTGCTGCCCTGCCTTCATGTTACTTTGTAATGACCAGAACCTGAAAACCGCTGAAGTGGGAACTGTTTTTTTTTTTTTCAAATAGGCTTTGCATACTGAAGTTCATTTAACTGTAATCTGGTGGGATCTGCTGTCAGGAATTCAGGTCAGGTTCCAGGACTCTGAGGACAAACAGCAAGTAGTCTCTCTGAAAGTGCTGCTGCTTTAATTTTGACAAGCATGTACTGAAAAGAAGCAAGAAACATGGGTAAACCGTACAGCCTAAAATTTCCTACTGAAAGGAAACGTTTCCAGAAAAATGCAAGGACACGAGAAGTGCAGTTCATCTCAAGAGAGTTCTTCAGGTGAAATTGAGTCTGTCTCTCTTACGGCCAGCTCTAACCACCTATGGTTTGGCTCTTTTCTGTTGTCAATGAAAAGAGGCATCTCTGAAAAGCAAATCTTTTAAGAAAAGGAGGTAAATCTATCCCTCTATCTACCTACCCTGAGCAACATCATACCTTCCCTAGAAATAAGGACAAATTCAGAATGGCTTCAGTCGAGACTATTCCAGTTTTCTTTTTGAAGTCCTTAGTTCCATCATGCATTAAGCTCCTCCAGGAACACTCCATTCATCAAAGGCTGGCTAGGGATGAAGTTCATTTCAGGTGAAAGTTGAAATTTTTATAGAAGAAAATGAAAATTTAGTGAGTTTAATTGACTTTGTTTCAGCTTTATTACCAAATTTACTACCCTAAATCTTTACTTAGCCTCTTGGAAAATATGTCTATTTTTTTCCTATGGTAAATTCTATAATTACATTTATAAACTTCCCATGAAGCCTTGATATTCATCTTAGCTGAACAAAAATATTTGTACCCTATTTGAAGTTTTATTAATTCACAAATAAAAGATTACCTGTGTCCTGTTTTATGAGTGCACACACACACGGAGAGCCAGTATTCTGCATTGCCAACACATTGAAATCTGTTTTGTATTATATGCACACCCAATTAATGGATGTGCTGAACTTCTTTTCCACAGAACCATTACTAATTGATGAAGATAATGAGAAAACAAACTATTAAAAAAAAAAGAAAAAAGAAAAAGGTGGTACTCAAGATTCAGGTTACTTACCAGAATTTTGAGAATAGGACTATTTTTTAAATGCTTGTGTTAATTCCCATTTGCTATGTACCTTTTGGTCATCTAAGTGAACAACAGCTATATTCAAAATCAATTTAAATACTTAAACAAAAGTTTTCAAAATGCATTTAAATATTCTAACACAATTTTGTCTGACTTACCACTACACTGTTAGAGATTGTTTTGTCTTTATGACTGAGGACGCATCAATTTCAGATTATTTAGTTAATGTTTCTTCCTGGGACCTGGAAGAGGAAAAAAAGACCATTGAGAGTATTTTTATTTGGGTTTTTTTTTTTCCTTCCATCTACAGTGATTCCCAAGAGCAGTCCCTGCTCCCTGCAATTGCTGATACTTCACATGTCCAAAATCGTACTACGAAGTCCCCAGCCCTCAGCTGAATGCCTGTTCCAGTGCTCGCCCAAGCCTGCTGCAGGTGTTTGCCCTCCACAAATCTGTTTAAACAATAGGCAAATCGTTTCTGACCCTTGGTGTATTAGCAGTAGTGGTCTGGAAGCATGACATTTCATTAAATTTATTGTGTTTTGGGATCTTGGGTAACTGCAAAATGTTTGCATGACTGCGTTACTTAAAATAGGTAGTCTTGCTGCAATAAAACTGTGTTATATAGATGAAGAATTGTGCTTAGTGCACATCTGTGCTTCCTGATAATGTGGGGGTTTGTTATTTTTTTGGTATAGGAGTGTGTGTGTGCATGCATGTATGCAGTATGTATATTTTAATACATATATATGTATGTACTTAACAGTTGTACTCCTTTATTTTACTCTAGCAGCCTTCACCCCTCTGGCTTTGTTGGTTTTATTTCCAGCAAATATTCTTGATTTGGTGATCTGGTGCTGGATTAGGTTTCCGTTAATAGTTCAGTGAAGCTGAGAAAGGAAGGTGGTGAGGGACTGAGCAACTTCTTTGTAAATTTGTATCCTAATTCCTTTTCTCTGTAGAAGTTTTGTTGACTTCAGCAACACAGACACTTTCTTTAATGCTGACTTTTGCCTCATCATTTGGGTGAGAAAGTTATAAAATAATGCTTATTTGCAAGCTCAAATTGTTTTTACTGATGCAAGTGCATTTCCAGGCAACTCTTGCTGCACCTGAATATGCATCCTTTCAAACATAAGTTTTTTTTTCTGAGAGTTTTAAAATCTCTTTCTCAAAATGTTTAGGTACTGCACAAGATGGAGGGGTGTAACTCTGCAATGGGCTTCCTGCAAGGATAAATGTGGTCTGGCTTTGCAGCTTCTCTTCTCTATCTTTCAATATCATAATCCTTTACTGATTCAATTGGTATTGAATGATTTTTAGGTTTGGACTTTTCATTTTCTTGACAAAACAAATATGGAAAGTTCATGAGGTTTTTTTAGTCTTAATTTTAGAAATGTTAAGTATGAAAGTAGGGCGAAAGTTAGCTGGCCTGATAGCCAGAAGATATAAATAAATAACAATTGTCAGACTGAAGAATGTGATATGGTATACTGTCTCATATAACCTGTATGACAAACTTCTTGATGTGCAATATAGAATCGTATCTTCTGTGGAAAGCAGAGGAACCGCCTACAGACTGTAGCCTAGGAATCTATTCCAGTTGCTAGTTTAGTTTGAATCTGCAACCCTTAAAGCCTTACGCTAGCATGTAGCCCCCACATCTTTAATATTCTTGTAACACAAATACCGATCTGCCCATTTCTCCTTAGTGCGCTCTGCTCCCTCGGTAAATAATGAAACCATCCACAATCTAATCACGTGTGGTTGGGTTTGTATTTTTTCGTTTTAGAGAACATCTCCCTTACTCATTTTCAGAATTTGGGTGTACTGCTAGCAGTTCAGTTGCATGTGTGTCCTCTAGCACTTGCTCGTTTGGGATTATTGGTTTATATGGAGCCAGAATGTACCCATAGTGCTGAAGGATAAGTATGCTATGAAAATGAAGATCAGCCACATCTTTCCTCCCTTAAAAGGATCTGCAAGACCTTGATGCTTGCCAGTAAAAGGCTGTAGCATGCTGTAATGACTTGAGCAGACAAAACGAGTAAACAGATTTATGAGCCTTTTGTCACAGGAACCCCCAAATGTACTGGCGTAGTAAGTGATCATATTATAAATTAAACAAGCCAGTCACTGATGACAAGGGAAAACAGAACACTTGGTCTAGAAAAAAAAGGGGATTTAGAGTTGTTGGGTTTTTTTTTTTTAATTATTATTATTATTATTATTATTATTATAAAAAATAAGAGAAACATGTATAGTTTGGGTTTCCTTTCTGGAAGTTAACAGCACTTACTTTTTTTTCCTTTAGTTTTTCTGTCACCTCATGAGGCTGTATATGTGATACATTGGAGCTGACCTAGAATATAGCCTGGTATTGAGTTGTGGGTTTATCCAGTCCACAGTAACTATTTTTTTAAAACATTTCTGACAGAATAGTTCTGAATTGCAAATAAAAGCAAATGACAAACAGATATGTAGACATCGTCTATTATAAAAATCCAGTATGTATTGCTAAATCTCAAGGGTTTCAGCTGTTCAGCCCTAATGCAAGAACACTAAAGTCTATTAAACATGAGCAGCAAGTAATAGGAAATGAAAAAAAATACGTAGAAGACTTAACATTGTTCTGAATTAAGGTACAGTTCACATTGCTTGATCACAGTTGTGAATGTATCTACGTGACTTCAAGTTATCAAGTGCAGGCAGTAATTTGCTGGTTTTGTTTATAAGAGTAAAGGGAAGTTATTCCATGGTGAAGATTTAACAACATAATTTCCACAAGGTTTATGTCCACACATGGTTTTGGATGAATACCCCACAGAGGTGCTTGCATGTGGTAATTCCTAAGAAATTTGGCAGTTTATAGTTAAGACAATTACTAGTTGTGATCCCTACTGTATTGTTAAAGCTGATGGCTAAAATTTCTCTTATGGCTTAAAATGGTCTGGAGTGTATCAGTAGATAAGAGGATAAGAGTAGTTTAAATAGGGAGTTTGCAAAGTAATATATTTTTTGAGTGATACGTTTCAAGAGTAAGAAGTAAAATGTTTGAAAATTAATCAGAAAACATTATGAGAAAAGTAGAGTTAACTTGCTGAGAGGGTTCAGCATTGCTTATTAGGAACTTTGGGAAAGAATTCAGAACAGATAGTGAAACATTTCAACCCCCACCATAATCTATTAATGTTTTCTCTTGAGTTTATTCCAGCTAACGTATTGGGAAGTTGGTGTGCGTTCAAACTTCCATAATACCCATATGCATACAGAGAATATGTTAATTTTGCATTGTGCCCTGAAGAACTAAAATAGTCTTTTGTCTGGAGACATTCATTAAAAGGCTTGCATTCCTTAGTTTATACATACATGGACAGAGATGTGAAGTACAAGGCAAACACGAGCTAGACTCAAATCTATTTTGAATGAAGTCAACTTTAAAAATGTATTTTGGTAAATAAAACACATATAAAGTCACATAATTTGAAAAAGTAGACACAAACACTCTCTTCTACTTATGCCCAGCAGCCACTAATTCCTTGGGTGTAAGTTAGTTGGTAACAAGTGTCTCCTTTGTCAGCTGTTGAAACCAAAGATGTTAAATGTTAGGAAACTGTCGCAGCACTCTCCAAACTATCAAGCTGCAACAAGGTCTTTTACCATCTCATACCAACATACTCTTCATGCCAGT
>JAVJGJ010000001.1:9403806-9453925 GCA_035590215.1 Microhierax caerulescens
CTTTTTTTTTTTTTAGCTGGAGTTGGCTAAGACCTTTGTTTATCAGAATCAGAAATGAAAAAGAAGCTTATAAACTGCCCATTTGTATAATGAGCCTGTAATTATGTTAGTATTCAATTTTGTAGTCAAATTAGAGAATGAATTTCCTTTATTCAGTACTGAATTTCACTTACAGTTTCCCAGTATCTATAATGAAAAAGTAAAACTCCTGACATGTCATACATCTGCCTCTTTTCTGGTCATTCGGAAGTGTTTATGAATTGGGAAGAGAATTGATCTGGAGATTCAGCTGAGGATCCCTCTTGAATAAATGAAAGTCCAGGTGATACAATCCAGTACAGTCTTTTTCTTTCCTTATCGTACCTTCACATGAGGTAAGACAAACCTTCATGCTAAGTACGGTTCAGCAGTGAGAACTGTTTCTCTCTTGAGATCTTGGACTGCATACTTGGACCTCAGCAAAATTTTGAATCCATTGTGAAATTTTGAATCAATTACAAGAGGAATATGGCAAAAAGCCATTTCTGTCCTGATTGTGCTTCCATATGCTGAGAAGAGTCTGCTGCGTGTTTATTGCTTCCTCCAAAAAAAAGAGGAAATTTTTGAGCTTGAGAGGAGCGTGTCTCAGTTTTGCATCTCTGCAAATAGTGTAGCCCATTAAAATGATCACAAAATGTTTTTGGGAACTGAAGTGTGACAACTAAAATTCTATATATGAGGTTGCAATATCTGTATACTTTTTATTTTCCTTTTCCCTAAAACTCCAAATTAAAATTGTACCTAGTGAGAGTAACGTTTAATCACACATTAACTTTCACAGAAAACATCAAAACTGGCAGAGCACGTGCTACATCAGCCAAATTTAGTGGCAGGAGTGGGTTTTTAGGGGTAGAGTAAATTCTCTCTCCCTACCCTGCTCCGTAAGAGCAAACAGCAATGCAGGGGGAGGCAGAGAACTGACAGGAACTTACTGGCCTCACCAGCATCCCCCTCATTACCAGTAAGAGACATGGCTTCTGAGGAATGCTCTGAATATTCAAGTATTCTATTTCCTGTTTACCTTTAAATTTTGTCACTATGTATTCTTACAGAAGTGAAAACAAGTAGGATCTGGTTTCCAGTTTTAATCATGCCATTAATCTCGTTATTATTTCCCTCACAATGTCCCAGTATCCACCTTTGTAGCATGTGAGATAACCTCCCACAACGTAACAGCATTACTGCCACTGGGGTACAGATCCGTCTCCAAAAAATTTACCTAATTTTTGCAGATCTTGCCTGCAGTCAGAAAGTGGAGCTGGTTTTGTGAGCCATCATTACTCCTTGGTTTTCCTTTCTCAGCTTTCGGTTGTTTTCCACTACCTCTTCTTTCTTTGCATCTGCCTTAAAAAGCGCTCAGACGATTTGTAAATACACCAAGTCAAAGTCATGATAGCAGTTATCTAAGTAAAATGTTCTCTTGCAGCATGAGACCCTTAACTCATTCTCTCGTCACAGTGTTTGGTAATAAAAAAGGAGTTGGATTCGGATCTCTTTAATAGTGTAATATTTTATGAGTCTTGAGTTGGGCAGAATTCCAGTAAAAAAATAGATATCTCTTATAAAATCAACAGTAAAAATCAACTTAACGTTTTATGAATAAATTTGCTGTGACTGTTACTCTAGGCTTTTCTAATAAACCTTACGAGAATGTTCTGAAGAATTTACTAGAAATGGTAACTTTATGCTTTTTCATATACCCACAGAGTACAATAGACACATACTCAAAATTACATGAAAAAGGATCTTCCTGAATTGTTATAGATGTATATGAAATTTCTGGGGTTTAATTCTTTCTTGGGTTCATGTCTATGATAATTTGCAGTAGGAATCTCCATCATGTATCATTTTCTTACAGTTCATGGTGTAGTCCGAGTTGACAGACATTGTAATAGAAGTGAGGTAGCTTATTTAATTCACTCTAGTTTAAGATATCAGAGACTTTTCATGGCGGATGATTCAGGTTACTTTAGAATATCTAAATTTGCAC
The DNA here is from genome assembly GCA_035590215.1 of Microhierax caerulescens. Lineage (NCBI taxonomy): Eukaryota > Metazoa > Chordata > Aves > Falconiformes > Falconidae > Microhierax > Microhierax caerulescens. Next base: position 9,405,836 of record JAVJGJ010000001.1, read on the forward strand.
TTTCTCCTATTTCATCTCCTTTCTCTTGTTTTTTTTCTTTTCTACTACATCCATTTTCTTACTCCATTAGTAACAAGGTCACACATTACACTTGGATCTTGAATTGAGTTCAGATGGGTACATATGCTCTTTTAAATCATGTTGAATATTGTCTGGAAATCCCAATTAAGCTGAATCCTCTCATCTTTTTATTTCTTGACAAACTGCATGGCAAAGTTCTGAAGAACTCACTAAAAAACAATAACTTTTGCAAACCTTTTTTCCTGAAAGGAGTAGAAGAAAACGTTGCCTTTTTAGCTTTCTCACTCAGTGTCCTTTTTAGCACTTTCATCGAGCTGTTGCCTTGGCATAGATGTAGGGCTAATATAATTTTTCTCTTACTGAATTCCTCAGTGAAAGATAACTGAAGCGTAAGAGTCCTCCTTCAAATAACCTGTCTTGTGGCAACACCCCTACCATACTCTCTGTGCTGCCTGCTGCTGTGATGCTATTCTGTCCTGGTTTTACAACATTATGAGTGTCTTCTGGGCTGGTCAGAGTAGCTGTATGGCAGTATTAAGCTGCATATTTGATTCCCACTATTTCTGATGCGCTGCAAATATTGCAAAAATATTCTTGCTTCTGGAAGCATGGCGCTTGGGGAGTAGGGGAGTAGCTTGCTCAGAAAAGAGACTCAAACTGTTTTAAGCCTTGAACAAAGACTGACATTAAAAAAGGAGGGGGAAAAAAAAAAAAAGCACAGGCCAATTACTAGCTTTTGGTTATGATGTTTGTCATGATAAAGCTATTTGGAGTGTTTTCAGTCCATGGAAAATACCGCAGTTCATTTGTTTCCTTCTTGCTCTCTCTTTAAGGAGTTGCGGTTACTGGATATGTAGATTTCATTTCTGGTAAGAAATGTGATACGTAACCGTGTGTTGGGTGAGCATGTTTGCCGTTTAACTGCAGATACCACTAAGCCGTTCGTAAGTAGTTGGTGAAAAAGAGATCTCAGGAAAAAGCATCGCTCCTGTTTCTCTTGCTTGTAACCTTCTCTGTTCACTGAAGAATAACAAATAAATAAAGAGGAAAAATCTCAATAGTTCTGAATAACAGTGCCTGTAATTTTAATGGCTAATCCTTCTTTTCCTTTTTTTTTTTTTTTTTTTTTTTTTTTTCCTATAATGGATTTTTAAAGAAATGTCTAGGCAGTTCCCAAGCATGACTTTGATGAAGATAAGAGCCTTTCTTAACTTCGAAGTATGAGCATAATGATTTTATAAAACAGTTTCATTCCAAGCAGAGTAATTTTCAAGGTATGCTTGATATCTGCAGGAATGTATATTAGTCAGCCCCCTTTTACTCCTAGGATGAATTCGTGTTGTTCACATCATTAGGGTGTTGAATTAAGTTTGCTTGTGGATCATAGCTGTAAGAACTCATTTTGAAAACAAAACCTAACTCCTATTTATTCCTCACCACGTTTTGACTTTGTTCTGCTTTTCTCCATCCTTCCCTCCACATCATTACCTTCCTTCCAGTGTCCCAGCCCAGACATCTGGAAAAGCTGCCCCTGAGTGAAGTAGAGACCTAGTGCAGTGGCTTTCTACCAAAAGGTGAAACTAGCTCTCAGAGGTATCAGTTCCCAAATGGATCACATCATCCTCTTCAACAGAATTAGCCATGTTCTGTATTCCTTGCATGAAGACAAGGAGGATTATGTATGGTATGTGGATCTGGAACCCTTAATAGAACAGTTTCGTTATTGTCATGGAAGAATGAGTTGCTATTTTAGAATAGGTTGTGGAGAAAAGTATCAAAATGCCCTGCAATGAATTCATAATCTCTTCTGAGGCTCACCTGGCAATGATTTAGAGGAAGAATAATTTTTCAGTGCAGGTAACGCTGGATAGCTATGATTTTTTGCTGATGTGGTCTTGTAAAAGAGCTCTCCTTCCTTTGTTCCTTGAAGAGGTTATTTCAGAGCAACATTTGCATTTGTGGTCTTGATTAAATAAATAGATAGTTGCCAGATACATCTGTGTAATAGTTCGTTAAATCATGGCTGCCGCTCTATAATTCCCACATAATGCAAAGTCCATATGTGGTCTCTGAAAGAGGGAGTGATGTGCTACAGGAACAAAGCTTCTAATAACGACAGTGGAAAAGAATGGAATGTAACACAGGCAGGTTCCTGTCCCTCTGTTAATGCTTTGCAAAGCCGAGATTTCCCAAGCCTTCTATGGCCAACATTGCTTCAATCTTAACACGAAGGGTTCAATAAAATTTTACTCAAATCCTGCTGTTTGAGCATTACAAGATGACATAATAACTGTGGAGACAGATTTCAAATTGTCATGTAAATTTCCCCAGCATTAACTTTCAAAGTTTATTATTGCTTTATAATATTCATTGCTCTTAAGCTTCTTATTTATGGAGGCAGTGTATGTATTTGGAATAACTGCGGTAAATGGAGAGATTAAGGTAATATTTCTTCTACTGAATCACTTTATTTGGGAGCCAATAAAAAGCTATGCTTTGTAATTTGTTACTTACTTGTGTTTGCGTGCGTGTGTGTGTGTATTTAATTTCAGTCAGTACCAGTGTTCACAAGGCAGAATTTACACTTGCCCCAGGCCATCAGGAATCCTTGGAAACTAATCCTGAAAATACATGTAAAATACTACAAAGGTTCATGTATGTATCACAAGAAGGTAGGATGCCATTGAGAACTTTAAATATTCCCTATCCTTCCTTGCAATTTCACAACAGGATCAGCACATTTTTTACAAAGAAACTTAGTACATACCCACTCAAAAATAAGATATTTGCTATTTTATTGAGTAAATTTTTATGTTAGTAGATAATATGGCAGTTCTGGATTGAACATGCGAGACATATTTTAAAGATGAACTTGCAGTATTTGTGTCATGTCACAGTACAAAAGTTCTGTTCTTTCTCACAGTTCTGAATGATTTTTTTTCATTGCGTTTTATGCTTATTTATTTCTCTGATTTGCAGAGTATATTATATCAGTATTTCCTCTTGACCAGCACAGTGCGTGCACTCCAGGAAGCGTGGTGAGGAAAGAGATGGTCTTCTAAGCCATCGGTCATGTCAGAAGGGGATAAAGCGAGGGCAGATGTGGAATTACTGTAATTATTTTCTAACGCTGTACATAAATCTTCTGCAAATCTAAAATAACTTGTAAAGTTCTTTACAATTTTGAAGATACTTTAGAAACATTAAATAGCAGTATTTGAATTAAAGTGGCATTTTAATGCTTACTCTTCTGTAAATTGCAGCTGTCTCCATTAGCTTTTTGATTTATCTAAGGATGAAGTAGTTACAGGTCATGTGTTTTTGAAAAGTATAGTCAGCATGATGTTCGAGAGAGCATGGCTTTACTCCATTCAGACAGCAAGTACAATTGTATCTGCTTTTCCATTGAGCAGATACATGTACATTTATATATGTATGTGTGTGTGCAGGTGCATTTATGTGTGTGTCTGTGGCAGAGTGATAGCAGGGCAGTGAAAGAAAACAAAACTCAAAAGGGAACACTAGCTACCTGTTACTTAATTGGTCGTCAGAGAAGCCTGGGGATCTCGAGTAGCAATACTCAAGTTCACTACAGAAGTCAGACACATGCAGCAGGTAAGGCAAGCATCGCATGCGTTCTTTCTGAAATGGTATAGAATTGTTCAGGTGTCCCTCAGAAAAGCTGCTGTTATGACCCTGAAAATTGCACAGGATAAAGTTACCCTTTTAAGCCAAATGTCCAAATCTTGGGAAATCCTGGATCTGGGAGGGACAAACCCCATACAGAGATTTGTCCCATTGTTTTGGGATCCTTCATTGAGAATCTTTCCAGTATTGTCCTGAGGAGATTCCCATTCCAGTTTTCTACTTCTTCTCTTTCCCCTCCTTCCTTTCCTCCCTTCCTCCCTTCCTTCCCTTTCTTCCTTTCTTTCCCTTTCTTTCTTCCTTTCTTCCTTTCTTCCTTCCTTCCTTCCTTCCTTCCTTCCTTCCTTCCTTCCTTCCTTCCTTCCTTCCTTCCTTCCTTCCTTCCTTCTTTCTTTCTTTCTTTCTTTCTTTCTTTCTTTCTTTCTTTCTTTCTTTCTTTCTTTCTTTCTTTCTTTCTTTCTTTTCTTCCTCCTTCTCTCCTTTGGAAAATGTCAGACATCATCAGAGCAGTTTTCCTTTGAATGTGCAATCTTCCAAAAGTACACAGGATTCTGTCAGCTCTGTGCTTGAAAGTATTACTGCCTTAAACATATGGTGTCCTGACATTAAAACAGATTTTTTTTTTTTTTAAATAAATCCGCAGCCTGTAAATGATGCTGTGATGCTATCTTTTGAGTAATGCATGAGAAGGATGCTCTGATGTCCTATTCAAACATGAGTTAATTCTAATCAGAGGCACTAGTGCTCAGGTAATAGATATTTTTATATGGGACAAATGCTGTAACAATGGTTGTATAGATAAAAATGTTCCTACTACCTGGCCAAGAAAGACAAGAATTCTGATATTTAATAACTATGACAAAGAATCATAAATACCACAAAGCATGCAGTGTGGTAAGGAAATTAAATAGAAAAGGAATGAGATAAGAAAAAGAACATATTTTCCTGTCAGTTCATATTTACTTAAATTTTTATCTCTGACCTCTCTATAAAGGAAGATTTTTGTAGTTCGGTCCCTGAAGAGATATATTTTACTTTTTGAAATAAGAACAGAAGCGATGAAGCAAATGTGAATGCAACTGCTGCAAATGTGACGTCCCGTTGGCCCAACTACAGAAGGACATTTTACTTCATCTGCAGCACCAGGGTACCAAGCAGCTGAAAGGTGCGATAGGCTCTGGCTAACCCAAATATGCAACGCTAATGATACCTTTCACACCCTTAAAGAGAGCCGAGGTTGTCATTAATCCATCTTCAGGAAGCCTGGCACAGTCACCCGCCAAAATGGAATGAATTCTGTGATCCGGATATTAAAATCCCCCAATTAAATAAGGTTTTATTTTAACACAGCTCATTATGCAAGCTTGTCCCGCTTTGAAGTAGTTCATTTCCTGTATAATTTTAAAAATGAAAAGGAGTTAGATAATTCTTCCTCAGAAACCAAGAATAAAGAAGAATATTAATAGAAAAAGTCAAGATAATCTATATTCTGTGGTCACTTTTAGAGTTTTGGATTGCCTTAGAAGGACTAGTTTCCTCATGCTTCTGCTCTGTTTCTTCCATTTTCCAACCATGCACCATGAATTGTAAGTTTCTTTCTTGTTTGAAAAAGTCCTGGAGTTATTTTTCTATATATATCAGGCAAACATTTAACTGAATTTCCTGGATTTGCAGCTATTAGAATGCCTCAAAAATGGGCAGTTTGTAAAAAAAATTAAAAATAAATAAATAAATAAAAAAATCCAGCAAACCATGCAAGGACTCTCAGAACTTTACATTCATAGTAAACGTTTTGGTCAGCTGTGTTCAAAATCTCTGGGCATTGTTTGATATTTGGAAGCAAATACAGTCTTGGAACAGTGCTGGCCGCAGGTCAGTTACAAACTCAGCTTTTTGCAGGAGATTTCATTTTTAAGGTCCATTCTGGAAGTATCGGTGATACTTTACACAGTCATGGAAGAAGGAGTTGCAGTTTCAAGAAAGGTTAAGGGAAACTGAAGGAAATGGTAGAAACATGAGCTCAAAGTTTTGTTGCCTTATTTTTCAAACAGTACTTGTGTAAGGCCTTCTCAGGTTTGATGCACTGTTGAAATTGTTGTTTCACAAAATTAGGAGAAAGGCCAGCCACAAGTTTTTCTCATTCTTGGTTGCTTGCAGAGATTCTGGTTAGTAAAAGCATACAGGGTGTCTTCCAGAAAATTTATAAAAATAAGCTTTTTTTGACCGAGCTGGAAGTACCGTGCATGCTCCCAGTATAACTGCAAAACTCAGTAATACGGGAAATCGGAAGAACTGTAAAATCACATGAATTTTAGGTAAAGCAATTTCATCTTACTAGGTTTCTTTTCGTTCTAAGGGAGTAGTTGGATTAATTCATATTTTGGCCAGATGCGAATATACCACACGGTCTTCCCGAACACCTGCTTCCAGGCAGATGCTGCTGCCCTAGGCTGTGACATTGATACAGTACACGCCGTGGCTGTGCAAGGGCCTGCCTGGTGTACTGTGGCTCTCAGGTTATTTCCAGAACCAAGAGGAATCCACTTGGATTTCCCCTAATTCTAATGCCTTTGGATATCTCCTAATTCTAATGCATGCTCGTGAGTTAGGAAGCCCAAATGGAGAGGTCCATTTTGCTTAACAGCAAGAAATAAAGAGCCTGATTTAAGACAGACGTTTTGAAGGGGGCTTCCTACATTCAGTTTCCATCTCCATCTTCATATGTAATAATTCTGTGCTTCTGCAATGATTTAGCATAAAAGTGTATTACATTCCTCTCTTCCTTTCATTTCAGATTAACGTATATCACTGCATTTTAGTTAGCTGTAGCTTATTGTAGAACTCCCTACGTGTGTACATGTGTGCCTTAATGCTGTTCTCATTTCTCATCGGTGTAGCGTAGTTTCATGCACTGTATCAACCTCAGTACCTGTGGTCTCTTTTTTGCTACAGATCAAAAGGGAGAGAAAAGAATGGAAAATTTCTTTTCCATAGTGTTGGTAAAAAGCTTATTTCCCCGGAATAATGGAGTCCAGGTAGCCGGCAGGCAGGCTTTTGAAACATCAGATCTCCCGAGCTGGTGCACAGTTTCAATTCAATAATTATTCTCATTCCCACTATGCAGCTACTCATCAGCAAGTGGTGCATCCAGACTGCACCCCATGATTAGAGAATGACATAAAAAAGGTGAGAGAACTCTTCACCTACACACCAATTTTCTTCCTTGCAGTAAAGACTCAAGTTCGTGTTGCTGAAAATAAAGAGTTAGAAAATGAAATTGTGGACCTGTGTGGCCTTGGTTCCATACCACTCTGGAATAAAAAAAAATGTAACAATTCAGTGTAATAATCTGCCTGATGCAATGAATGAGGTTGAAAGTCCTTAGTCCATGGCAGTGCTCCAATAAAATTAAAAAACAATGTAAGGATCCTTTGGGCATGCTCCAGTATATTAGTATGCAGTGACATGTACTGAAAAGGCATCTATAGCGAGTGCTGCTGGTTTCATTTACAGACCTGCCAATAGCAGCTAGCAATTGCCTATGAAAAGCCATTATACACTGGCCCATAAAGCCACACAAAATTTTCATTATGTTTCACTTAAAAAGTGCTTGTTTTGCAGGATAGAGGCCATGTCAATAAAATGGATTGGATGTCACTTAAACCAAGTGACGTGCTAATCTCCTGGAGGCCTTGTGTCCTTAATCTCTACAGGACACAAGTCAGTTTAGAAGCATGAGCTTTCTCACAGGTAGCAACTATTGAGCTCTTTAATGTAAATTCAAAGGCAAAGCTTATCAGTGTGTTTCAGAAATTGCTTCAGTGTGGCTGCTGTCTATGGGAAAAAAAATCCCCACAATTCCCCCAAAATCCCTGGGCAACTTCCAAGCTTTCACTGTGCCTGCAAGCACCTTTTAATTATAAAGAAATTGTTTTTGGTGATATGTGCCCTGTGACCAATTGGATTAGAGGCATTTCTTCTGGCTATTATTAAGCTAACTTGACTATTGCCCTTGTATAGCTAAGCATGATCAAAATGTAAAGTATGGGGGAGCATCTCAATTATGAACCATAGTACAGTGCTCCTGCAGACTAAATTAAAAAGAAAAAAAAAAAAAAAGGCTTCAATGGCTAGTAATACTGTAATGAAAGGGCAGAGTAATAGGTGCAGGATCAAGGATACTGTAGCTCATCTGGAGGAGTTACAAAGGCTGTTGAAAGATTCAGACTGGGGTTTTTAATATTTTGGTGGGCTGGTCAGTGTTAGACAATAAGTAGGGCCGTTGGAGACCTGTAGGCAATCTGTGACTCCTGAGAATGACCTAAAGATGGAAGAGCAAATGTCTCCTTGGAATGGCTGTAATAATCTGCTAAACATTATAAGATACTAAAATACATCTTCTCCTGTGTGTTCCTTCCCTATTTGTATTTATCTACTTTCCTCTGTAAACTAATAATTACTAACACATTTTACACATGCTATAAATTAAAGCCAGTTACATTTCTATGTGTTTGAGCTGTAGTGAGTTTTTCACTAGAGAGCTGATCCGTGAATCAAACCCGTTCTTCAGAGTTTGTAAGTTGAAGTCAAAACCAAGGACCAGAATGCTCATCTTTATTTCTGACATTCTGATCTATCTCACTCTGAAATCATGAACTGAAACCAGTGTAAATGGATGGGCTCCATTTATCCTTCCATCGTCATTTATGAGAGCAGTGCAAAACGCCGCCCTTGGCTGTGTGTGACTATATTTGGTGTGAATTAAGTGATAACAGGGAGCCAACTCTTCAAACTATTTTTACTGCTCATACATCGCATGAGGAGGGGAGAAGTGGGACTAAGAAAAGAAATTTTAAGAGATCTTAAATTTGTTCATCACCAAAGAGGGGGTTCTGTTTTATAGAAGCAGGAGGTAATTGAAACCAGTAACATCAGAACATGCTTCAGCTATAATAGTTTATTAGTAAACTACAGGTTTTGAGGTATTAGAAGAAAGTGCCAGAGTTGATCTTCATTGTTCTGTGTGATAGATCACCACCACATGCTAATTGAAGAAGATTTATTGATACTTAAACTGGACAGTATCACTGCTAGTCTTACCTTGATAGCATTTACTCTGTGAATATTCACATGACACTGTGAATAATAGCCTTGATGTGGAGATTTGATAACTCCTTTGTGGCACTGAAGTTTTTAGGATTTTCACCATGACCTCTTATATAAAAAAAAAAACCACCCAACCCCAAAAAAACCCACATCTGTTCAGTATTTCCAAATTCTCTTTCTAAGGAAGAAGAAAAGATGTCAAGATCCCCCCACTCACCACACACAGAACTGGGAGTTTGGGAGGTGGAGCCACGTAACCATCATTGCTCCCATTCCTAAAAACTCAACCTGTCATCTAATTTCCATCTTGAAATTAAACACAGTAAATTTGTACTCATTTATTTAGACACTTTTGTTTTCCTTTGGTACAAACAAATGATCCTTCTAGTGTTTTTTTTTCTCTTGGGAAATTTGTAGGTCAATTTACCCACCTCTTTGCCATTTTGCTAGATTAAAAAGCTAAGGCCAGAAAGATTCTTGTTTTAAGATGCATTCTCTATTCCTTTGATCACTGTAGTAGTCCTTCCTTCATTAGATCTAACATAATTTTTTTAATTGTAAAGATGGAGCAAAATTAGAAGTTGAAGTCTTGGCAGTGCCTTAAATAGCTGCACGGCGATTTGCCAGTTCCTGCTGGAAATACCTTGTGTGATAGTTCTTTGAGTTGTTTGCCTTTTGCCTGACCATGTTACACAGTATCTAAAAATTAGTGTTATTCAGGATAGCTGAATTTCTCTGTGTCTGTGATGCACTATTACATTTGCATTTTTCTGTGTCATTTGGAAAGAGAATGAAAAATAATTATTGTTAGTAGCCTGTAATATGTAATTTCATCTTACACCTCAATGCCATCCCTTTTTCTCTCCGTGATATATATGTGTCTTGCTGTTATTGATTCAGTTCAACATTGCATTATGAGGAAATGCAATTAGTATCTGACATTCTTGTGTGCCAGGGGTAGCTGTAAAATTATTAAATAAGATTGGTCCTAAAAGAAAATTTGGAGAAGTCAGCTATTGATCTTGTTCCAGTACAGCTGTTGGTTCAGGATGACCTGTCATCATCTGTTCTCTGGTGAGGTCCTTCGGCATTTGATATTTCCTGTACCGATACCCATCTTTTTCAATTGTTAGTACACGTTCTTGTTATATTAAACATTTTACTAAATTTGAATACCTTACCTCGTGACGTTCTGTTTGTTTAAAAAAGTTGCTGATCACTTATACTGGACAGTGCATTACAAGCTGTCACAGGTAATTCCATACAGACCAATGTTGAGGTTCTCCATTCTCATTTTCTGTTATTTTTCCCTGTCTTTAGTTACTCTTACCTTAAAAAACAGTGATCTAAGATTTTCTACACTGTAAAGAAAGGAAACAAGAAATCTTATTTTGCCGTGAGTCCTCATTGAGGTTTTTTTCCTGATGTCATTTTTACATAAAATGAGTGAAATGCCACCCTCTGGGTTTGTTCCCTTCATTGGACTGTAGATGGAAGACAAGAGTGCAGGACATGGATGTGTGTGTGTGTGTGTGTGGTGTGTCCCCTTTTCATCTTGAGTAGTTCATCTCTTTTCAAAGGTTTTATCATGGTCAGGAGCCGGGAGTAGGTCTTACAGTTGCAAATCCTATGCCTTTATCATAAGACCATCACTGACAGAGGAGTGGCTGTATTTTTGGAACAGGTTCATCCACTTAATGTCTAGCACCAGGTATTAAAATAATTGTACTATTAGCAACGTCTTTTACTTAAGTAAAAAGTGTATTCCTTCTCTTGCAGATTATACAGAAAGTGAATAATCCTTGCAGAGGTACAAGTCACAGAGGTTCTTCTCCAATTCAATTAAGTATAGGACTTAGTAATTTTTACTAAGCGTTCCCTTTGATGAGAACAAATAGAGCTCTGCACTTTTTTTAGCCCCATCTCCTTTCTGAGGCCGGTTGATCCATATCACTTCTGAGCGTATGACAAAGATAGTGAGGAGTTAATGGCTCTGTGTAACAAGGTGCTCTGTGCCAGAACTGTGCAGCTGTAATGAATTGGCTTAAATATTAGCAGTATAAAGTAATTTAAGATTAAATTTTATAGCTCATATTTTTACAGTGAGCATTACCCACTGTTATAAGATATATCCATCTCATATTTCACACCATTTAGGATGAACTCTCATTTTCGCTGAAATCCCCTCTTCTTGGCCCAAAGAGATGTCATATGTGAGAAGCTAAAAGCAAGGATAAATACATTTAGAAACTTGAACTAAAACTGTCTTCAGCTGAATATATTTTTAATCATCTGATTTGGCAACTGCTAAATTATCCACATTGTATCCTGTTTCTAACGTTCTGCTGTTGCAACATGAAACAGGGTTTTTTTCACAAACATCTCAATGTTTCTTCATTCTTTTGGGGTATCAGAGAAAAATGTATCTTAAAAATGTATCTTAATACCACAGCTTTATACTCTTTGACTTTTACTTCCTTTTGAGGTAGTATGGTACTAAATAGCAAACAATAAAAAATAAAAAGCAAAACAATAAAGTTAGTCAATGTGAACTCAATAAGAAGTATACAGTGACCCTAGGTCAGTTTGCAGTGTTGTGTTACTGTTCTTCTAATTTGTATTCTCTGAAACACCCGAGCCAAAATGTCATGTCAATCAAACATGTATTCTTGTATAATCCCAGTTTTTGTATATATTAGATTAGAGGACAATAAATAATGTGGAATCTGTGTTTTAATGAACACTTCTTCTAGTGAGAAGATGGGCACAGGAAAGAGTCAGTCTTCACCAGCCATATTTCTCAAACCCCACATTTTCTCTTCAGTTCCATTTCTGTTTATGGAATTAACTAAAAAAAAAAACCCAGAAACCAACACAAGTGAAGAACTAATCCAGGTTAATATTGCTCAAAAAAGTGCTTTCTTCACTGTTGTTAGGACCTATGGATGGTTGTGTGTGGTTGTGTTAACATGGCAGTGTCATAGCTGGGAAGACCAGTGAGGAGGTGAGGCAAGAAAGGGCAAAAGCCAGAAGTGCTGCTGATTTTTATTTATTTATTTTTTTTAATACTGAATTCTAAAATGAATGCAAGATGTTGAATAGTAACAAAATAATGCATTTAATTCTGAAGGATCTTTCTATCCCTGGAGAGGAAAAGCAGCGTGAGAAAATAAGAAAAAGGGAGAGGTCAAAACTTTGGAGAAGATTTTAAAAGCGCAGGTTTACTCTTGCTAAGGAGAGAAGTTCTGGCAGTGACACTTGTCTCCAGAGTGTTCAGATTTTAACATATTTCTGCTGCCTTCAAACTGATGTTCAGCAATTGGAAAATACATTCTGCTTTGAATGAAAATTGGTCATGAATGTTGCTGTTGGGTTGGATTTACTATCCTTCTTACACCTGGTTTTAGGCAGTAAAAACAAAAGCCAGCCTGACAGGCCCTTAGTATATTTGAACAGAGGGATGAATAGAGAGAAATACCTTGAGGGGCAAATACTGAAAAACAAAAGCCTGCTTGGAAGAGAAAAATCTAACAGGAAACACATTTACAGAGAGGTGGCATAATCTGTTAATAGCTGTGCAAAGTTTAAAGTGACACAAGGTCAATATGCTATGAAGGTAAATTAGTACTAGGTACACGAAGCAATTATACAAATAATCACACTATGGAAACTGCCAACATTTCAATGAGAGGAAAGCATTTACACATTGAAACTTCTCAGTGTCACCTTTGTGAGAACTACTCTGAAAGTTTTCTCCTAAATAACCGCTTTAGGTTGTCTTTTTGCATGTGGTGGGTTTTTAATTTACATTTTCCCTCCCGTTGGGCTGGTGTGCTGGAGCGTCCGGATCGTCACCCATCAGGATGGCTTTCATACTCCTACCACTTGCTCACGTAAAACCTTACTATCGTTCCAGCAGTTTTATGGCCTCTCAGAAACGATTCTTTCCCTCTGATATTTGACAACAGTATTGCCTAACCATATGCTCCTTAAATTGTGCTTTCAGCCCCCTCCTTAACAAAAGTATAAAGGAAATGGGCTCTTACAGGCTTCACTGTAAATAGGGGGTCTTAAAATGCTCTAGAAGCAATAAAAAAGGCAACAGATTTTTTTGTCGGTTAAGACTAAGCTGAGTAAGCTGTTTGGTTTTTTTTCAGATACTACCAAATGCTTTTTTATTATTTTATTTTTTTTTAATAGACTACTACAGGCTTTGATTTTTATATGCTTTTACTAAATCATGGAGCCCAAGTAAAGTTGTTTCCTTTAAAGCATAAAAGGAAAATATCAGCTATTTATTTATTTTGATGTATTTATTACAATTGCATTTGAAAATCATTTTATCTCACAGATTTTTATTTGGTTCTGATGGAGGCAAAAGACAAATGAACAGTTTTCGAGACACCGAGGTGTTTCCTCTGGTGAGACAGAAAACGCTTCTTCCAGATTACTCAGAAGGCAGCTATGACAGAGAATATCAGCACTTCCTTTTGTTGAATCTTCATGGAACATGGAGCAATGGGGGGACAAACCAAGTTTACAGTCCTTCTAAAGAGTGGTCTCAGAGGGGAAATTTGGAGCCTTGCAAACTGTGCATGCCACCTCGGAGAATAATGCGTGTTTTGCACTTACTGTAGATAAGAAGCTGCCTATAAGGTTTTTAAATTAACTGTCAAGTTAATGTTAATTATTTCTTGTTGTAGGGTTTAGAGGGGAGTGAAACTGGGCAAATTGTATCTTTAAGAACTTAGGCCTGAGCCACTTGAAGCTGCTGTGATCTGCAAAGCTTGTGACTTGAGATAATGAAGCAGATTCCTGCCGGGCATTTTGGCTCTGAAAGGTCCCTAAACGACGTAGACACTGAGAAACACCATGAAGGTAAATTCCCTTTGAGGAAGCATCAGTGTTTCGGTCAAACATCAGTGAATCCATTTAGAACTGGCTGGCGGATTGGTTTGAGGGTGAATTTAGCTACTCTTCTTTATCCAGCATGTTGATGGTAGGTTTTCTTTCTTCCTTAAGGAGTGAGGGATTTTAAATGACATTGTATGGAATCCAGGCTCAAGTATTCTTCTAAGGCGGATGTATATTCCTGAGTTTTGCTTTGTGATTGCTGTGTGTTCATGTGCATAGTAGGAATCTAGGGAAAGATCTGAGGAGGATTTTTCAAAAGTGTCAAAAGTTTTCAGTCCTCTCACTGCCTCTACCATAATGAAATGGTGCTCTCCCAGTACGCAGCTATCTGCTCTGGGAATTGCATCAGTTCCATGGTGCGATAATTGGGGATCTGCATTTCTATAAATCCTAGGATGGATGGTGATTTCTCACTGTATCCTCCACCAACAGATAATAACTTTGGACACATACAACACCCCCACCCCCACCCCACCAGCCCTGCTAACTGGTGGAAGAGCCCTTAGGAAGGGACACCATGCAAGAGAAAAGAATGTTTGAGGAATACATTCTCTCTTAATTTGCAATAGGTAGTGGACTGATCACTGTCTGTGTTTATCTGTTGAGCTGACGTGTCAGTAAAACATACATAAACAGAAATCAGGGTTGTCACTTAAGCTGTAAATTTAGGGCTTCAGGGATGGATGTGGCTTACCGGCTCTCAGAGCTACTCTTCAGAATGAAGACCAGTGAATTACCAAGGAGCAGCCATATTCATAAAGGTGACTTCAAATCTTTGTCACATTCTTGTCTTCAGCTCACGTTACAGACACACTACCTTCCTAGCTTGCTTTAGGTAACCATGTGTTACAGCTGCCTTACCTTACTCCGTGTTTTCAGTGAGTGAAACGCATTGAGAATGCTGCTTATCCGTATTTCTTCCACCTTCTACTTCTTACACCACAGTTGCCTGATGCACCTAACCTAGTAGTCAAACAACATAGACATGTATAAATCTGTTTTTGTGTCAATCACATCAGTATAGCTACGTAACAGTGGATATATTCACTGTGCAAAGAGGTTTGTTCTACTATTTCTCCTGTTACTCAACAGAATCAGAGGGCATGAGAGGGATACTATATATTTCAAAGGAAGATTTGAATACATCTTACAATCTTAAATGCATTATTCAAATGAAATTACTTCCCTTAAAAGATGTGTTGCTGTTACTAATACTAACAGCAGCTCATTCCCTTCATATCCACTCTCCAGTGTTTGAAATCTTCACACGGTAAAAGAACTGCTACCAAGGGTTTGTTAGAAACACAGTCTTAATACCCATAAAAGGTTGTCCAAGGAACCGATTATCATGTTTGGATTTAAACATGGCAACTCCCAATAGCTGAGTGCTGATAAAGTTTTTTGGAATCTCCACAATCAGAACATCTGCAGTGCTCCTTGAAATGCAGTGGCCAGTCGAGCTGTGGCTATAGACTACTCAGCGTAGAAAAACGAGGCTATAAACAGAGCCTTTTCTAATTTTTACAGTTTTCCTAATATGGGTAATTGCACAGAGTATTACTTCTGCTGCCAAGTTGATATAACCACACAGAACTGCAATTTTAAAGAATGCGTTTTGAGGGCTCAGTTTGGTGCACGTTCCTTCTCATGTTGTATCTGTTCTCTTTTTCACTGTGTAAATAGCTCCTAATGTTTCTTCTTTCCTTCTGCCCTGCAAACAGCAGCCTTTGTAATATGAAAGAAAGATAGAACTAAGCATAAGCCTATTTTGTTGGAGCTAAAATAATCCACCTCAAAACTAGAACATCTGGAATCCTAACCCTGTGATTGAAATTCATCTCAGATAGTCTGAATTTTGATTCCTCACATTTTCAAAGAGTGCTTTCTTTTGTTTTGTTTTACTGCCGATAGTCCAGACACTCGAGCTTGTGTATGCAAATGGTAGCTGAGATAGGAAAGAGATGTTTTTCTTCTTGCCTTCCTGGGACAGTGAACACTCACAACTCGATTTGTTGCACTTCCTTCCCTGTTGAGGCTACTTTGGCTGGATAACACCAGGAACGAGGTGCTTGGGAAGAAGAAGTACGGAACAACATGAGCACTTTCCCACAAAGCAGCCTCCCAGATACATTTGCTATAGGATCTGCGATGCACCGATTTCCAGTTCTACACCTGCAAACTGCTGCTGCGCTTAGCAGAGGCCGTTTTAATTTATACCATCCATAGTCATCATGTATTTAAAGTGCATTTAATCTGGTTTATTTATTCTTAGTTGCTTGTATATAAGTGAGTCATTGAAGGTTAAAAGACTTCTTTGATTCTGCTACTTTTAGGAAGGTACATGGAATCAGGATGAGTTGTGGTGGGTTACTCAGTTGCACTCTGCTTCATTCTGAATCTGTCCACCCCTCACTCAAGGATCTGCATTGCATTCAGTGTGTAGTTTGCACTGTGCTGTACCTCTTTTCTGCCTCCTGATTGCCTCTCACCCGCACTCCAGAGATTTGCATGCAGCACATCCCTCAAGGAGCCCTGTCATGCTCCTTGTGAAAACACTTGAACTTTAGTTTTATCATCTGAAAGAGGTCATTCCACTGGTTCTGTCAAATATAATCTTGGATGAAACCAACACAGCTGCTATCAGGGTAACTCTTAAAAGGTTAAACCACATATTTAAAAGGTCCCATGTTGTGTGTATGCACTTAGGCAGGCCTAGGGAGAGCAGTGTTTTTGGAACTCACATTGATTGAGAGTAGCATCGTTAGGAGCTGACCTCCCCCTCTCATACCTAAGGACAATAGGAGATCCGTGCATGTTTTTGGCATCAGACGGATAGTGCATCATATTAACGCAGGCCAATAAATCACGTTTGTCTCCAGACACGTTTCTGTGCATCAACACCTGAACAGAATCACTATATAATTTTAACCCCTCTGCACAGACCCTGCTTTGGCTGACGCCTGACTCTGGCAATTTTGAGTGAGAGGCAACCGCAATATTGGGGGACACCTTTGTCGTTGCTGTTGTGCTGTGGAATTACTACTGGGAACGGGAAAGGACAAGCCACCACTCTCCGGCCCCGCTCTCGTACCTTGCCTTTTCTCAGGAGCTGCAGGATCCCTCCAGGGAGATGTCGGGGGGTCGAATGCTGCTGCCGACACGACTGATCGCTCCCTTCTCCTGGGGAGGGATGGATCAGCACGGGCAGGATTTTGTCTGGGCACAGTTCCAGCATCTGCAGTCGTGCACTTAGGCAAAGATCTTTTGCTGGAGATCTTTACTGGGGTTTATTATTTCTGCTGAATTTCAGCCAGCAAGTGGAAATTCCCACTAGGAGGTGGGAGGAAAATAAGTGGAAAGACATTGAAAACAGAAAGGATAAAGGACGGAATAAATTGAGCGACAACCAGCATATTTAGAACCAAAAATGAGAAAGTAATCATCTACTCCTGGAACTTAACAGGATTTATTTTAAACTCCGACTGCCTGTGCATAGAAGGCAGGTTGGAAGCACAATTGCTTTCTCCTAAGTACCAATTAGTGAGCGTTGGAAAGTGCAGGCCCAGCGAGGTGAAAAATTGTGTACGATTTGTAGGTGCATAACACTGGTGTTTCTCTTTTGGAAACAAATCCGTTCTGCGGAGGACAAGGAAGAACCTTCAGGATTTAGCAGGAAGCCCACAGTAATGCCCGCAGAGTTATTTGCATTAAGAAAGATTGTTCCTCGGTGATGTTTCATTCCAGATTTTCTGGCAGGAGGAAAAACGTGCTAATCAGCCGATTTCAAGATCTGATAACTTTTTATCTGAAACGCTTGCCTCACAAAATGAAAATACCCCAACACTTAGAAAGGCTAGCTCCCCACACTGTAAAGTGTTCCCAAATCCTCGAGTATCTTTCCTGGCATTCATTTATTGGGAAGGATGCACATCGTGAGATCAGAGGAAGTTGTAGCCTGCTTTTCCACCTTTACGCTTTCAAGTGGAAGCTACTTACATTTTTACCTTGAGGCTTCTAAAAGTGCAAAAGGGTGTTTTCACTCAGAAGTAGCCTGTCACGTACCAGTGATCTTCCTGTTTTGTGTCCTTCTGTTTTTTATCCTTTTGGCTAAGGACTGCAGAGTCACACATTGGATGTAAGGAATCGAGTTTGCGTGGCAGAGAGGAAAAAAGAAAGGAGGAAAATGCTGCTAGTTTGTCAGTTGCCGTCCTTCTCTCGGTGGGTATCTACGTGGCTGCGTGGAAGCTGCCCATAGAGCACCGTACACTGCTGGAAGCTGCTGTTCCTTCCTCCAGGCGGGCTCGCCTCGGCGGGTGCTCGCACATCCCTCCAGTGTCCTGACAACTGGCTTAGCACGTATGGGATGAACTGTCTTTTCTATACACTTCCTCAGTTCAAATAATAACCTGTAATAAATTGTCAACCTGTTTGCCTGGACATTTTTATAGAGGGTAAAATGGTGATTAGGCCAGCCGAAGAGTAGCACAAAGCTCGGTAGCTTCACAGCAAGGAGCAGCAGGCAGTGCATCCCTGTCTGCAGTGTCTACCTGGAATCATAAACACGAGATCCAATAAATACAGGTGCAAAACCCAGGTGCTTTAAAATATGCTGCCTTACAGAGATATAGTGCTGTTTCATCATACAGGTATGTAGTATTTTTTTCCTGTTAAACGTTTTTAAAGGCAGCAAGAAATATTACAGGGCATAAATGAAACGCACGCTCACTGCCTGAGAATCTTAGAATATATGTCTGTATGATTCTTACCTAGAATCGCCTGGGAATGCTGAGTGAGGGTGTACCGTGAAGACAAAGCTCTACCCTAAACCCCTGTTCGACGATTGACTACTGGTAGAAATTCATAGAAATGTTATGGATAAGTAGCATGCTATATTTATGTGATTTTAAATGCTGCTCAAAGACAAGAACAACAATCAGACAACGTGGTTTATAAAAAGGGAAATAGATTTAAAGTGAGAATAAAATGAAGATTAGGCGATTAGCATTAGTGTTGCTAGGATGAAGTGCATTCAATTATCTTTGGAATCTTTGTCATCCAGTGGAAGGATCCTTTATAATAAAATGAATAGTATTTTTAAAGGGACACAAAATGAGCAACTTTGGTTTCTTGAGTGTTAAAACAGACAAGGAAGAAGGCTATCCGAAATCCAGTATTTCCAGGGTAGTAGATGGCCAGGTTCCTAGACTAGTACTTTTTCCAGTTTTGCTATATTTAAAAATTTGAAATACTTCACAAGTCTTGTTATGGAAATGAAAAATCAAAGTGAAATCACATTCCTCTTTTGAGAGGTTAGAATAGCAAAAATTACAGTTAGCGGTTGCCCTTATTTTAGGCTTGAACCAGACTGTGATAGAAACTAGATTGTGAAATAAATTTTAATTACTTGCAATAGAAGTTATACCTTTATCTATAAAATCAACGTAGCTGCTAGATAAGAGGAATGTTGACTTATTTAATGGCTGAACTGATTTACACTTCCAATTCATGAAACATGGAAGAGGACTTGATCACCTGTTACTACAGTGTAGGAATCTGAGGAGCCCCAGTGTGCTGACAGATGGCATTCAGCAACATGCTCCTTCTCCAGGGAAAACACTGGTTCTTATTTTGAAAGATTCAGGCACTGCTCAAATATGAGTATCTATAAAATGCTCATTAGGGACAATAACAATCATTCTCAACCACTGCAGTGTTATTAGGTGCCATCAGAACTTTGACTAATTTTCATTCTTGTTTGGGGGTTTGCCTTGTGAAGAGATTCTGTAGCCAAGGCTCACTTGTCTTTTGGGATTATGCTCTCATTTTGAGTAGAAGAGAGGATTTTTTACACAGAGCTGTCTGCGACTTGGATTTGTTCAAGCTCCTATTCTGCACCAAAGCAGTAAGACCACGAAAACAAATGTTCCATCCCAGGTGAGCCCAGGGAGCCATCTAACCCCAGACCTAGGCTCTGACAGCATCCAGGAGCTGAATTATTGAAGGGCTTGAAAACAGGATTATCACAGAGGGATAATTCTTTGGTACAGTTTTCTGGTTTTGTATACAGCAAACCCCTGTATATAACACCAGCGATTAATTTATATAGAGAGACTGTTATTTGACACAGAAAGAAATGGCATCTGTCGGGGTGTGATTTTCCCCATCAGATGAGTGTTTCTCATTAGTGAGAAGCTTATGCACATGGGTGTGAAAAAGCATGTAACAGTCTGTAGAAAACGGAAAGGAAGAATCCGTAAGAGTGTTGATACATGGGGAACCTGTTAGCTTTCTGGATGATCACCTGAAATAGAAGGCAGTAAGAGGAAATGCTATCTTAATTCTTCATTATACATTGCCTTATAGGGCAAATTTTCTGCAGAATCACCGTAACTCGTGCCTCGTTCATCTCTCTTCACAATCACATTCGTTGCTGTATCATCAAAGGCCGTATTGTATGAGTTTTATTTGCGTCAAATACTCAACCTGTAATTCTATTGAATGAAGTGAGAACACTTAACATTTTCATTGTAACACTAAAAAAAATACAGCTTTAAGGTTTGGTTTGTTTCATTTTATTTATTATTTTTTAAAGTAGTGTTTTAAGAAAAAGAATGCATTAAAAATTTTAAGAAAAAGAAAAGAGAGAGTACTTTGCCCAGTTCTCATTCCTCTTTCCCCAGTCCTACTGGGCTTATTTAGATCTACTGTTAATAAATAAATGGAGACATATAGACATAATAATACGGCAACAAATTCAATGAATCATCTCTGCAAGGGGTAGTTAAACGAAGGCAATGCTAGTCAAACCTAGTATCAGCTAATGAAATATAAACAATGCTTATTTAATTAGAATAAAATATGGGTTGAAATCTTTATGAATTATTTAGTGTATTGATTTATCTATAAGTGAAGAAGAATATTTATGTCTTGGCTAAATGTATATTTAATTTCAATCTCTTTGGCACATATAACAGTTACAATAGCCAGAGAAGAGACTATGTTCTGAAATTGGTAAGGAGGAAGGACCAGAGTTAATAAGGGTTTTGGCTACTTAAATAAATTCAGGTGGGAGTAGATGGAATTTAAGCATGTGCATCCAAAATTAAGAAGAAGGGAAAGAATAAGAAAGGGAGCCCTCCATTAGAATGGAAGATTTGTCGAGGACATAGCCAGAGAATTACTGTATGTTTGATATACATCTCATCTGAACCTAATGACACTGGTCCTCTTAAGTATATGAGGATTTCTTATTAAGTAAATGGACAAGTTAATAGTGGTCAGGCTGGCAATTTGAGCTGCATCTTGGGGCAATTTTTACTGAAAGGTTGAAATATAATCTTAACAGCCCTTTCTAGACACGTAGAGATATCTTCTGGAAAATCTTCACAACTAAGAATCTGCACTTGAATTTAATAAAATATATTATCAAATACTTGGTATTTTCTTTACTTGATCATTCTACTTAAAAAGCAGAATCTGGCTTTATGGTGGTATTTTGATATTACAGGAACTTGAGAGTGGCTATAGTGGAACAAGTTGGCTGTAGTCTTTCTATTAGAACTCTCATGTATTTACATACACATATAGGCAGATATAAAATGCGTAGCATAAATTTATTTTGTATATTTTAATAATCATGATCTGAATCTTGAAATTTTCTTTTGCAGTAGGCTTAGATTTGAAATTGGACAGTGTGCCCAAGGACACGAGATAGGAAAGACAAATGTCATCAAGACCCTTCTGAGAGTTTATATCAAGTATGACTTATAGGGTGTGAGGCTTTAAGCTGTTTCATTTCCTTTCCTAAGGTTAAAAGTGACATTGTTGGATTTAGCTTGTCTCAGGGGTGAACAAAATGTATAATAAGCCGTCTTGCCATTGCTAATGACTGACGGCTGACTGAACAAGACCAATTCAGTCTGCCCCTGCATGAAGTTATGAACGTGCGCTATAGAAGTTTGAAATTTATTTACTGAAAGACCAATAAACAAAACTGCCTATTTCAGATGACCCTCTTTTGAGGTTTGAGCTTCTGCTATTTCCAGCCAGTTACTCTGAAAATACCATACTTGGCAAGTCCTTAGGTATTTTTTCAGATTGAAATTAGTGAATGCCAAAGATTTCTGGAGTTCTCTATCAGTTCCTGCTGACTGTGCTATAATGACCTTTCTAATACCAGGGAACTATTGGCATTTGTCTAATTTTTTTTGGCAAAAAAAAAAAAAAAAAAAAAAGCTTTTCTTTCCAAATGTCAGATTCAGAGACCTTATTCAAA
The DNA here is from genome assembly GCA_035590215.1 of Microhierax caerulescens. Classification (NCBI taxonomy): domain Eukaryota; kingdom Metazoa; phylum Chordata; class Aves; order Falconiformes; family Falconidae; genus Microhierax; species Microhierax caerulescens. Next base: position 9,427,797 of record JAVJGJ010000001.1, read on the forward strand.
CAAACTAGTTATTTCTAAATTTCATAAAAGTTATAAAATGAACCATTAGTTTTCTTAAGCCATCCTTCTGCAAGGCTCATACCTTGTCAAGAGTTTTTCTCAGGCTTTAATAAAAAGGATTTTTAAATTTAAAATCATGACAGAAAATAATGTTGGCCGAGAAGTTCATTCAGTAGTAATGTAGCTAAAGCTGATCTCAGATATTCGTAGATCTATTGGTAATGATATCAGTTGATACTTTTAAATAATTATGTGAATTCCCAGTTAAATCCTTGATTATTACTAATTATATATGGGGCGAACCATTTCTGTAAACAACTAAACCACGTGCCTTGGAAAAATCCCAATATGCTCTACCAGTTACTGCTCATAATCCCATCAAAGGCAAAAGAATGACATTATCTACCTTCTTTGACCCCAGGCTGGTGGGCAGTACTGACACTTGTGATCTCTAATCCGTAATGATTCTGACCTGTGAATAAAGATTAGACTGACCAGTCTGTTGTTCCTAGTCATCTTCCAATTCTTTTAAAATATTCAACTCTCTGAACCTGTGGAAAGTCACCGGTTTTCTGAGGACTGTTAAATATTTAAACATGAGGGAATCAAATAGATCTTTTGCCATTTTCTTCATGGCATTATTCCGTGTTTTTCTCTGGCACCATCGGTTCAAAATTACTTAATCTTTTATGATAGTGACTCTTACCCACTCTTACATGGCAACATTTTTATTACACTGTATATCTGCCATTCATGCAGTGTCATTCACTTACTGTATCTGTGGATCCAGTATTTCCAGCCTTAGAGGTCTAGAAGGAGTTCTGGCTTCTTAGACATGTGACAGATAGTATTTGTGTGTGGCAGATGTTTTTCTTAAAACAGTCTTTGCTGAATGCTTTATTAATTTTTTTTTTTATCTAGTCCTGAAAATGTTCTTTCTGGATTAGTCCAGCAATACTGAAAAATTGCTGTGTTAGAGTAGTTTGCAGGATAAGAAATGTTCTACGCAATGTCATATACACTTCTTAATGTATTAATAAAAAATTAGTAATTTCTTAACTAGTCACATCCTTCCTGCTGACTGATGACACTTGTTATGGTCATATAATAGCAAATAGTTGAAAATGTTTGGGTGTCCCTTTAGTTACAGGGGGACACCAGAAGCAGTCATTAGGCTCATCTTATTTAAATGCTTGCAACGGTACAAAAATCTAAAACCATTTCAACCCTGAAGATCTAAACAGGAATGTCAATGAGCCAACGAAGGAACTACAGAGGAGAAATAGATTTCTTTTAGCCAAAAGCAATGGTAATTCACATTCCTTTTCTGTTCTGTGCACCTCCAAATAATGGACTGTGTCTCTTAGGACAGGTTTTTAGAAGAGGTTGTTGTGAAATCTGCTAGTGATTTCGATGCTTGAACAGAAAACTAATTTTTGTCAATTTGCTCTTTTGAAAATCTAGTTCAGTCTTTATACAGGCTAATCCCTGATTCTAATTTAGATTTAAATACGAAACATTATTCAAAAGGATCTCTGGAGTTTGTTGAGCAGAAAACGACTAGGAAGAGAGGTAAACCGTGCTTTCTGCTGTTTTGAACACCCGTGGTCGAGAGTGCTTAGTAGGTAGCTTGTCTTTAAAGTGAAGCACCAGGTTTCACCTCCAGCATAGCTGTTGTGTTCACAAGGTAGCTTGGCTGCCTTCAAGGTTTTCTTTCACCTAATATGCTAAAGCTGGTATTTTAAAGTGAAACTAAAATCTTCCTTGTACTTGGCTTTTCTGAAACGCTGCTGTGCAAAGACGGTAGGGTGAAAAAGGTGTCGGGGGACAGCTAGGAAAACACTGTAGGCTGTTCAGGGCTGATTTCAATAAATACAGATACTTGGTCATAAACCACAAAAAAAACCCAGCAAAACCACTGGCAGCAATCGTTAACATGCTCATTAAAGTTTTACTGTAACTTATTTAGGGGACCAGAGCAATGAGAGCCACGGTATATTGTATTGCTTTGCAGTAACAAACTACTTTGGGATTGGTTTATGCTCTTGTAAAAGTAAACGTCTGTAAATGACAATCTAGGATGACAGACAGAAGAAGTGAGCATCAGCATGACAACCGACTACACGTCTTGTTGCTTGTAAATTGATGGTGTTAAATTAATCTGTCAGGTCATAACGGGTGACAAGAACATAAGGAGGCATAATACAATTCCTAAATGCAAACTCCGGACTTGATAACAGCCTAATGAATATGAAGCCATATATCTATTTGCTGTTAGTCTGCGTATTTCTGGACATTCACATGTAGCAGAGAAGGTGGTTCCGTTTTTTCCAGACACATGCTAAACTTTATTAAAGCCAATTTGAAGCGATTTACTCTGTACGAGTGCTAATATTTCATGTTTCCCAGAAGGACCAAAGGAATATATGCCCTGAGCCCAGCAACACTGTGTACTACTTTCATCTAAACTGGAAAACCATGACAGTTGTATTACAGTTACATACAGACAGTAAAGCTGCTTCAGATTTTTTCATAGTAATGTCAAATGCAGTTTGGCATTAAGTGAAAGAGCAGGTCAGTCTCATTTTTAGTGATGTAATATTGCTTCCTCTGGTTTGTTTACAGACATTCATTTTAATGTATCTCTCCAAGTTATGCCAAGCGTAATCTTTTGCACCATCTGTATGTAGCCTTTTGTATGTACTCACGATATTATTTCTGTCACCATAAATAGCAGTTGTGATTGTCCTTACTAACCCACAGTATAATTGGCTTTGAGTATGATTGTTTTCATAATTAGTCTCAATGTTTATGTTACAAGTATGTTACAAGTATTATTTCAGTTTTAAGTGAAGTTTATCGTATGCGTTTGGTCACTGAAGCAATCGACAGCTTTGTGGTTATGCAGCTCTGTTACATCTCTGCTATTGCTTACATGGTGAGACTCAAAATACCTGATGACCCAAGAAAAATAGGTTTGTCCCTAGATGCAGAGTGGATGGGTTCGCCAATTACCTGTCTCCCAACCTTTCTATTTCATACTGAGCAACGAGGTGGGGAAAAATCAATAAAACCCTGCAGGTTTTGCACACTTGAAGAAATACAGTGTCAAATAGGAGGCAGAAAGGGGAGAAGAGCCTCACTGTCTATGCAAACGTAAGCATTGAATGTGTCCTAAGTCACGTTCAGCACTAGTTACTCTGAAACTTTCCAAAGAATTTACTAGGTGCTTTTCCATACTTCTTTTCCTTCAGGATTTATTAAGGGAGCAACTCTAACCTTGTGTGAACACGACAAAGTTACAGCTGCCTCTGCTCTCCTTTTCCAGCCCCCAACGGTGGAAGATTTAGGGAAATCTGCCAGAGTAACTGCAGTTCCTTTCCATTCTTTCTTTAAGGTGTTGCATTATTCAGAGAGAGAGTCTGGATTTTCCATCGTGGTGGAGATCCTATCAGCGTCTTTTACTTTTCAAGATGTCTTTGCAATCAGAACCACTTGCTCTTCTCTCTCTGTAACTGTTTCTCTTTGCAGTCATTCTGGTGTGTTTGAAAGGATTCGACAGGATGAAAAAAATACTCCTTTTGTTTCTGGCACCAAGCACTCTCCCTGCCTACTGCTCAGAGCTGACTTTCAAATTTGAGGGTGTCAACAGAACAGAATAAAACAAGAGGCAGGTCTGATACATGAGGACACATCATCAGAGAGGAAAATAGCTCTGAAGTCATAGCAATACCGCCAAAGTTAGCACACTGTGCTCTGTTCTTCAGGTCCAGGTTCGGGGTCAAATCAATAAATAATACGCTTGTTTTGGTTATTTTGCATGTAGAAAGGTGACTGGACATGCAAAATAACCACAACTAGCAAATTATTTATCGATTACAGCACAGCCTTCAACTAAATGCAAAATTAAACATTTATTCTGATCAGTAAATGATGTGACAGTTGTGGCTCTTCCCCACGTCAAGTTATATTTCCATACATCTGCATGCGGATTAGGTTGCCTGAGTGCACAGCTGTGGGGAGACATGCTGGTACCTAGGACAGGGGGACAATTTGCCCGGCTTGATGCCCTTCCTTGGCTTCACCAGTGTTTCCCCCTGAGCCCCTCCTGGGGCAGTTCCCCACCGCTGGGCTTGGAGGGAGCCCAGGGGAGCAGGTGGGCCTGGGGTGCCCAGAGTTACGCCTCGGTAAGGGGAGAGCATCCTTCCTCCTGCACAGATGGGTGTGTGTGTGAGGGGTCTCCTCACTGGCCTTTGGGAAGCTGATTTTCTTCCAAGAGGGTACATGGCAGATGGGAAAGAGCTGGTTTGAAGTTGTTATTGCTGCCCTCAACTTCCCCATCTAATTCCCTCCCTCAGCAGAAAATTTGTTATTTTTGTCTGGTGTTTCTTACTGCTCTCCTTGAGTGCTTCTCTCATTGTACCTTTCCATTTCATCAGGGCGCCGTTAAAAGGCATTACTCTTAGCTTGAGATAATTGAAGGAGAAGAGAGGTAAGGAAATTACACTTGTTTTCCTCAGGAAACCAAATAAAATGAGGGAACCTGCTTCACTTGTTCAGTGCCACGATCAAGCATGCTGCCCATGAATGTGTAGCTGAATATTGTGCTCACGCTGTCTACTTGAGGTATGAAATCCAAGGGAAGAAAGTGGGCTTTGGATCAGATTTTAGTTGCAAAGTAAAACTCGTTTTTGAAAAGTGTGTCTTTTGTACAGTGTGTGCCATAACCACATTGCTGATTTTGAATTCTATTGTGAAGATAATTTATAGGGTTGTAAGTGTTTTGCACCTGCCTCCAGGAATGAAATACATATGATTTACGCATCTGGAGGGGGAAAAAAAAAAAAAAAAAAGGAAGAGAAGGCAACTGTCTGAGCCTTCCCCAACGTGACAGCATATCATTCTGCGAAGAGAAGTAACTGTTTGAGGTTAATTTAGATCACATCAATCTGTATTACTTGACCTTTTCAGAATAAACAGAACCAAAAAGTGACTGCACAAAAAAAGTCAGTCTTAAAGCCAATTACACTAATAGCATCTGATGTGTAAATGGGTGTTTATTATTTTAAAAAAAAAAATATCACTGCAATAAAGCTGAGGGGCATTTAAAGACAGGAGATGTCTAATTGTAGCATATCCAGTAATGAAATCACAGTCAGCCTAGTAGCTGATTAAGGTTAATTTGAATCACATCAATGTGGATTAACTTGGCCTTTGCAGAATGAACAACACCTTTGTGCCAACATGATCAATTAGTCCCCTTAACTTCATACGTCTACTTGGAAAGGTTAGATTTATTAGTTATCAGGATAACCGCTTGGAGATTAAAATCTTAGGTTTGTGTGCTTTTTTTTTTCAGTATACCCTAAGGAAGGGGTGAAAAAAAAAAACAAAAAACAACTTTTTAAATCTCGGTGTAGTTTGATGTTTTATCTAATAAGCTTGAAAAGTCATGTTTGTCCTAACATTAAATAAAAGGCTGGAGACTGGGTATCTAATGGAATTGTGTACCTCTGTCTAGAAAGCATTGTCTGTGCGTACACTCTGTGCCACTGCTGCAGCTATCTGGTCCCACATGCACAGCAGCTGCAAATTCTTTTTACAAAGAGAAATCTCTCCAGAACAAGCATTCCAGGTCAAACCTGCATTTTCCCTTTACCTTTCTCCGTCTTCCCCCCACTAAATACATGGGGGTGTTAAAAAGAGAGGGGAGACTGTTCACAAATGAATGTTGGCAAAGACCCCAGTGCCGACCCCAAGGGCTGTCTGTCATCAGCTAAGACCGTTGCTGGGGTGGTGTTTCCTACAAAGAACCTGGAAGGCCAGATCGTTTCAGATCTGCATCCGTCCATCCTGCATCTGCAAAATAGACCTCTGTGTCTTACTACATCTTGCAAAATTCTCTGAATATCGCGCTGAATATTGCACAGGTTACTTTTGCAGCTCAGAATGTGGAACTAAGGTGTTATTTTCTCTCCTTTCTATATATTGATACCCCTTCTTGACCTGCTAATTGTAAGTATTCAACGAACCCTGAGGCCACAGTTACACAGGCTCACTGACACACTCCTTATCCCATACATAGTAATTAAAGACTATATACATTTGACTGACAGTCAAGAACAGGCAGTACTAGCAGCGATGACGAGTTCAACAAATGTACTTGACACCTGACAGCGCATGGTGGATGGAGTTCCTGCAAGAATATTGTGTTCCTAGTTTGTGAAAGACAGCTTCGCCTCGGTGCAGTCCTGTGGAAGTGCAGGTGTACCGCTTTTCAAGCGAAGTGCCACCTGTACAATATGTACCGTCACACTGATGCTCTTCAGCTCCCGCGTAGCTGAAAGGATGACACCGTAAGAGCTGCACAGCTCTGCGGGTGAAGAGAAAAGCTGCCACGGTCTGCTCATGCAGGTCAGTGCAATTCCTTTTTTTTTCATAGGAAAACCAAGCCTGTTGTGACAAAAGGAACAGAGATGGTAAATGGTTTGTGGATGCTGTAGAATAATAGCTGATGGAAATGTTTTGATAAATGTATTGTTGATGAGCAAACCTGCTGAGTGGAGGTAGCGGGGAGCTGGGGGGTGAGAAACAAAAGTGGGAAATCACACAGTCCAGCTTAAAGCTTAGAGAAACATGGTATGCAGAAGAAAGTGATAGCTGCAGCTAAATGAGGCTACTTTAGTTTGGGGGTCGGCTACCATAGGGGAATATCCCATTGAAAGAAAGATCTGTGGAGTGATGCTCCAGTCACCTGTGGCATATTTCTTGCACAGTAGAAGGTGTGGGATGGTAAACTGAGCAGGAGGCAGCACTTCTCTTCCTATTCATAGTCTTGTGAACTATTGTCTTGTGCATTCTCCCACCCATTTTCCATCACGGAATAATCCTCTTGTAATTAAAACCATCACTTGCATGGAAATAGAAAGGAAATGGTTGATTTTATTTTTTTCTGATTTGTTGAGTGGTGTTTCATCTATTTTTAAATTGTGTTTATTACTGCCACTGTATCTGGAAGACTAATGTGAAGCTGGAATCCTGATCTGCTGGATAGCTGTGCACATTTAGTCCAAGGAGTTTGTTCATTACTCCGTGGATGTTTGCTCTTTACCCTTTCTCCCTTCCCAGCCATCTGTTCTGCCTCTCTCAGCTGGAAATCAGGCGAGGAGCGGATGGCACTGGTGCCACCAGCTCTCCTCCTACCAGCTGCAAGGGCTTTGCCGACCTACCAGTTGCTCATGAAATAGGGTGTGGGACCGCCAGCAGCAAAGCGTCTGTGGTGGCAACGTCTCTCATGCACGGACAGTCACTGTGGCCTTGGTTGAATATTCTGAAACACCGTTACCCGGGCAGAGCTGTCAGTCCACGCTCTAGCTGGAGCAATCCAAACTGGAGAGGTGATTTGTGACCTTGGCAGTATTTCTCGTAAGGGAAGGATACCAGCCCCTGTGTGTCACAGTGGTGTGCTTCCCGAGGTGGACATAGTAGGACAGAAGAACACACAGGGCTGCCTTAAAGCATGTGTTGTCAGTGGCTTCACACAGGCTGCTCGTTAAGACTGGTATATAAAATAGCCTTTCTTGGTTTAATTTATAGTTATATATAATTGTATGATTTTTATATATTATTATAGATATAATCATATATATATATATTACAAATGATGTTAAAATGTATCATGTGTTCTTACCTGAATCTCAGTGTCACCTCTTAGATGATGCACAAACTCCAGCATAAAAAGGGGTCTGCAAATCAACTCTGTCGAGTTTATTTTGTAAAGAAGCCAGTCAAATTCACCTTTTGCTTGCCTTCCTGTCTCGGGTATTGTAGTGATGGCCTGCAAGAAGAAACAAGTGAATTCAGCACTATGTATCATTTGTTGGCGATGGCCTGACAAGGTAAAATTTTTGGAAGAAGCTATTATTTCTTCTTTGTGTAATTTCTTTTGCTGCTGCTGCCATCCTGTCTTTTCTGCGTAGTCCAACAAATGTGTGTGCTGTCTATCAGACATCTGGGATTGCTATGTGGGCACAAACATAGGGAGTCAACAAATGCCTTAAACATTATGGCTGTAAAACCGAAACTTGTGAAATCAGCCAAGTATTATTCACTCATACTTGACAGTACTTGAAATATGAACCACACTAAAGAAATGGCTTTTCTGAAACCCACCAAAAAGGCAAGGTGAAAGAACAAGCCCTAGGCAGACAGACGAAAAGAAAAGATTCTCAGGAGTGAACTCGCAGAAACAGATGCAAACCCCCCTGTGCTTCAAGGAAGTTCGTTGTAAATTAATTTCAAACAAGTAACCAAAACTTGTTGTCTTTTTGGTACGTTTACTATTTTTATAGATTTATTCATTTATAGGACATGTCATATATAGTCTTAACGTGGTGACACGTGCTCATACATACAGATTTAAAACATCATTTGTATTTCAAGGATATATTCCTTGTGTCAACGATTTGATATTTAGCAAAGGAAAATCACATATTTTGTGATGGCTTTCATAGTAGGCTTTGATCCCTCTTCCTCTCCTCTCCTATCATTTTTTATTCTCTGAGCAATCTAAGCTGGCTTTCAGCAGGGGCTTCATATGACCTAAAGCTGATCCTGAAACATTAACAAAAGGGAGATTAGTGTGGAACAGCTCTGAGACCTCTGATTCTTTCTTTATGAGTTACACTGGTTAGGTTGTATTATTAAATGAAGCAAGCAGTGGCTGATAAATAAAACACCCTGAAGTCTTTTTAACTCTTTTGCATATCAGCTTACTACCTGGCATAAAAAAAAAAAAATAATTCTTAAACCCAAAACAACAAAAAAGAGCTCCTACAATTTTCTTCTATAGCAGGGTTAAGTCTTACAAAGCTTTAGACGTAAAATTGGATTTTTTTATATTACTTTGTTTTTCCTTCATGAGTTTTAGTTTTTGGAGAAGCAAAGCAAATATTCAAATGGGTAAAGTCTGAGAATGCCATGGATGAACACTCGCAGTCACTGCCAGTTGATCAAAGTTAGACCAGGCTTCTTCATTCTGGTATTAAAACTTGGGCAGAGACTAGGAGGGGAGTAATGGGTTTCCATGGCACCCCCCATCTCCATCCCCATCCCCTATGGGCTCTGCCCTGCTCAGCTCAGTCCAAGCACAGGGGTGATTAGCTCCTTCCTTCAGATGGGTGTGCACGAAATAAGAGGGTTTGCCATGGAGATGGGGAAAACCTATGAGAAGCATAAAATTACAAGGAAAAAAACCTGTGGCAGCCTGATAAGGCTGTGCAGCTGCCCTCATACCCCACACTCCTCTTGAGTACGGTTCTGGGACCCATGGACCCGTGGCACGGGCACCCTCCAGCCGCTGCTGCTCTTCCACCCCTGCTCCACCTGCATTGGCTCCAAAGCAGCTGCTGGGTATTTTGTGCTTATACATCATCTCTTGCTTCCGAGGGCCTTTGCCATCTTTTTCCAGGCGGATGCAGTTTCCTTTGACTTGCATTCAGTGGATCATTGTGTTGGGGCTGGGAACGTTTTTCTGTTCGGAAATTTGCACAGCGCGTGCCCCAGCGTGGCCTTAGCCCGCCGTGGGGTCAGGGGGCCCCAGTGCTGCAGCGGGGCAATGGCAGCTCCCCCGCGTTGCCTACGAAAGCCATCTTCAGGAACTAGGAGTTACAAGCCTTCTTCCCCCACCATTCTTGCTCATTAAAATAAAGTATTTCCAGCCCTGCTGTCATCATGGTTGAGGCAGTGATATCTATATCATAATATATTTAATATGTATGCATGTTGGTATATGGCCGAGGAGGTATAGGAAGCAGATATTTTACTGTTGACATGAATTAACGCTTCAGGGTGTAGACAGAGCTTTCACCTTTTATTTTAATGATGTGAATGGCAAAGACAACTGCCCCCATGAAATCTTTTCCGTATGAGACTATAATTCTCAGTTAGCTTTTTCCCTTTAGATTTTTCTGCGTGACCAGTGGAGTAATACCTGACAGCCACCGTTACCACGCAATTTGGGTAACGTTGCTCACGATAGTTGGCAGTGGTGTCTTTCAGTCATTCTGAACTCCCTACGACCCACACACGTCTCCTTTCCCTTCACTGGCTGAATCAACAATTACACTGTGTTGATGAACTCCAGGAAAAGGGAAACACATATCTGCGTTTGCTTTTAAGTTTCAGTGTTGTTTCTGAATACAGAAGAAGCCCGTGGCAACTTATGCCCTGCTGAAATACAGTTATCTTAACTGATATATGGGGATTACCATAATATTTCCTATTAAGTCTATGTGATTTTCCTCCCATTTCTATAGATAAAAAATGGTAATACATTTATCGCCAGTGACATTGCAGGCACTGACGTTAGCTATGAAATAAAAATCTAGCTGTATACATAAATAATGTTAAGATTGTTGCTGTTATGTGATGCTGATCAAAGTATTCACTCCTAGTGGTCCAAGGTTACGCCAAACCTGCTGAACCTTCCAGAAATGTACGTTAAAGATGCTCCCAGTTGAAAATACCCTAACTCGCTCTTGCAAATTCCGAAGTTCACCAGACATTATCTTTATATAGTTCTAAGATGGCCAACAACACCATGAATCGAAACACAGACAGCAAATACTATACAGTGTCCCTCTAGCTTTTTAATTCACGCAGAGTGACACATACGCTACGTTAGGTTGGTGCTCCATCACTGTTCATTTTCCTCTGTTCCTCACCATGTAACGAAATTCATTATGTGATAAATTTGTTACCACTCTTCTGGCTTGTCGCTGGAAACTTCTTTCTACAGTACAAAACCAACATCAGAGACATCATTTGATTTAATTACAGTGTTTTCCAGCACACAAAGCTGTGATTCTTTTTCTTCACAAATTGTCACCTCCTAATTGTTTGTTCCTGGCACCAGGCTGTAGTTTCACGTCTGCTTTCTTCTTCCTTTCCCCTTACTTGCTCTAATAAAACCATCTCATTCCATCTCTTCAGCTGAATTACACTTTGCTACTTTGTTCCATGAAGGATGAAGATGATAGCCAACTGACAGGATTACTGAATTTTTGTCATATTATGAAAATCTCTCCATATGTAAACCTGTTCTATCTTCCCCAGATTAAAAAAGAAAATACCAAAATTCAGAAAGAAAGGACAAAGAAGGTATTTTTTCTGTCTAAATGATGCTTTATTTTTTTATACATCTGTTCATTCAGACACAGACCCTGAGTCGATAAATTAATGGACATGAGTGCAAGGGATTTTTTGCATGTTATCACAATGTTTTTTCCAAAATAATTTTACTAGTGGAATGACTGTTACTTCTGGTACTCATGTATGTAAGTTTTTCAAAGGGACAGAGCTGGCAATGTAGAGGTGACACTATGAATGTCTTTTCAGATACTGTACAAAAACCAAACCAAACCACCAAAAAAAAAAAAAAAAGTCTCTGATGGATTGAGGCATAGGAATGTATCCTACACATTTCTGCCTGTTTTCCTTATAGATTATATAGCTTTTTTAAGTAACAAACCATGCCTCCAAAGAACGTTTCTGGGGTGCCCTATGTACATTTTCAAAGCAATCTGGCCATGTCAGAAGACTTGCTGTGTTCTGGTGGGGCATTTTGTCCATGCAAGCCTTCCTACTATACTACATTGACATAGAGAATCTTACTGGTGAAATAGAAACCTTCCTTTTCAGCCAAAGCAGTGGGTTTTATGCTTAAATGCTACTTGAACATGGTAAGCAACAAAACGATGTGCTTGTGTGATGCTCAGAAGTAAGCAGCCACTTCTGTAGCTGGGATGCGAGAGGGATTGCTGAAGGTGGGTGAGTAGTTTGAAATTGAACTGCAACTAATGAAAATTGAACAGTATTTTTGTAACAATAACTTTTTCCTCATATATGTGTATGCTGGGTAGTGCTTATTGCATTTGATTTTACAGAATTACCTACTGCATTGTGTCAAAATGCTGTTACACGTTGAATGAAGATAGCGAGTGCCAAGAACAGAAAGAAAAGAAAGGAAATCCTATTTTCTAAATGCAATTTCTGCTTCTTCAAGAGCAAATTTGAGCATGAGGACTCGGTCTGATAAGAAATAATGTATTTAAAGTATAGAACTGGACATTAAGTAACTAGAGAATTGTATGACCCTGGTTTAGTGTCAGAGTAGGAGAGCAGTAGATGAGATTGGGGAACTTCCCAGCTAAACCAGTTCTTCTCCACTTATTTGCCAGAGTGATACAAATTTGTCATTGTCCTACTGCTTATCACTGTGCCTGCTTAGGGGAAGTGTTTAATGGGGGCAGTGAAAAGGAACCTAATTTTTGAAAAATGCATGATCCAATGTTACCTTAAGAATATTTTAGTAGCTGTTGCAGCTTAAATACCTCATTCCAAATTAGTGAATGTAAAAAAAAACCCTATAAAAAGATCTGTTTTGTAATGGAATACACTACTTGTGTCTTATGGTATAACCTATGTAATTGCATTATTTTATCTAAGAAATTATGCTTATTTTATTCCTTTATTAATAGCGTAGCTACCTTGAATTTTCAAATGCTGATAAAGGTCCCTTTCAAAGAAGAGCAGAGGGTAAGGGTTCAGATTAAATTGCATGAAAAAGGATGGGTTTACACCTGATTTTATTTTCTGATCTCCATTTGCTCACTTGTTCAGTTGCCTTTTGTGTTTACTTGTAAAAGAATAGCAATGTAATCACACACTGCGTAACAGGCACATCATACAGCTGTGTGACCTGGCTTAAAGACGCTGCTTCAAATTATTCGAGTTTTTTTTACTGTTTTCTTTCTTTTCTGAGTAGAGCTAAGCAAAGGGTGGCAGTTCCACTCAAGGTAGAAGACCTTCAAACTCGTGGAGGAAGAAACTAGAGTGAAATAAAAAGAGCCACTGAAGAGCTCTCTCATTGCCGCCCTCGTCTCCTTCCCAGCTTCTTGCCCAAAGGAGATACAACATGAGAGCGATCCCTTCCTAACAAAACGTTTACAGAAGCATGTCTTTTTTAGTTTTATTGACCCTCCTTGAGCCTTCCAGTAAATAAACTGGAGGTGGAATATAAAATCAAATAAACTTTTTCCCATGCTAGCTTTATGGAAAACAAAATATTTATGATGAACGTGAGCAACACTTACTTGATAAAAAATTTCCTGTCCTTTTGTCACATATAAACCTGCACATAGATTTAATCAAACCACAAGTAATACCTACTGAATTGTTTTAGGAGTGTTTATTTTGCAGAGTTGAATAGAACCCTGAACAAAAAGCTGAGTTTGGAAATAAATCATGTGTTCTCATGAGTAAGAACATATAAAGAATGTGTAAAAATGTATGCTGTATATATAGTGCATAAGAATATTTATTGGGTATCCACAAGCCACGTGTACTTGCATTCAAGAAAATAAACGTTTAATTAAACACATCCTAGAATGTTGCAATAACAAGTTGTAGGAGCCAGAAGATACGATGCAACTGAAGGAGTTTACTGGTGGACAACAAAAATTATGAGGCCGGGTTTCCTCCTGATGGCCGCGGAATCGTTTTGTTGAGGTGTGATGGAGGGATGCAGGTGAGCTGCCTGACTGCAGAGTGATTGCCCACCTGGATGGCCCCCATTTCTGCAGGTGGGCCATATGACGGGGTATGGGCTAGAGGTATAAGGTGAAGTTTCAGCAAAGTCTGATACGTCTGTGATACTGTGAAAGCTCTGAAAAGGATTGCTAGAATGCTATGGGGAGCTTGGCATTGGTGCTTTTGCAGTTGCTGCTGATGGGATGCAAGGTAGGAAGGCATAAAAGTGAATGATGGAATGTGTGTCCACCCAGATAATTTTATGGGAAATTAGTAGTGCTAAAGAAGTTTTTTATTTGTTGAGGGGTTTTTTAATAAAAACACAATTTTACTGAAAATAATTGCATTGACTAATGTAATGTGGTTCATGAATTTAATCAAAATGCCATCTATCTTAGAAAAACAAACCAACCCACCAATCTCAGGTGTAGTTAATTCAATTATCATGAAACACTTTCAGCTGTGCCTTGGATTTCTGTTTACCTAACCATGCTTGCAAGGGGTATGGGGGGTTCAGTATTGGTTCACTGAGTGATGATATGGAGCACCTGGGAGGTTGGTAGGGGGCTTTCTGCCAGAGGAAAAAGAGGCAGAAAGGATATTGCTAAAGAGGCAGGAGATGAAGAGAGAAGGAGTTTTGTAGTGAGGGGTTGGTTTTTCTTTTTTTAGTAGGCCCTATCTAAAGGGAAGTACAGGGAAAATAAAAAAGTAAATGTAGGTGATAGATGATGGTGGCCATGAGATGTTCTGTTCCCATTAGGAATCCTCTCGAGATCCCAAGGTGATGGTCTTGTTAAAAGCAGACTGATGCGAGGGGCTGGCGGCATGGGTAAGGAAGCAGCGTTTGTTGGTGCCCGTGGGGATGTGACTGAGCAGAAGACTTCAGGTAGGTTTGGTGGATGCATGTTTTAACTTGGCTTTGAAATGCTATTTAATTTGAGTTACCTTAGGAGCAGTAAAGGAGGTCCTTAGTGTGGCTGAGGTGGGCTGTGCTGGAGCAGCTCAGTGGAATTTATCAATGCGACTCCTAGTGTCAGAAGTCACAATGAGGTACTCTTCTTATATGGCTATAGGTATTTTTCAGTTTTTTAGTGGTGGCCTTTTTCTGAGATGATGCTATTTGCTATTTTCATGGAGGGAGGTAATTCCTGTGAGCACTTGCAAAGGGAGCTGAGGTGATGTAGTGCAATGGTAATCTAAATGAATTAGAGGGGATTTCTTAGTTAAGCTTATTTGAAAATCTGTTCATATGCTGCTGAATGTTAAGCTTGATGTATAGGAATAAAGAAAGTAGGCTGTGTTTATGAGAGAGTTGTCTGGCCTGAAACAAAGGTGCTTTGGAGAAGATGTTGATGGGAGTCTTAGAAAAAACAGCAAAACTTCTGAGTACCTGATGTGATGCTTTGACTAAAGCGGTGTTTATACTTGATTCCTGAAAACCAGAGGAGAGAGCAGGAGTAAAAACAGAATTTGTACTGAAAGTACAGTTAGTTCTTATGCTGATTAGAAGCTAAAAATACTGGAAGATAATGAAGAACTTGAACGGGAATTGCAAGAGTATTTCATGACCTAGAATACAAATGTAATAGCAACGAGGACTAGTATATTCAAATGATAATGAATGTGTAACGATGATGGTTTGAGATTATTCATATTCATTCAGCCTGTTGCCAGGTTTTGGGTTTGTTTGGTGGTGGTTGGTTGGTTATTTTTGTATCCCTTAAAAGTCTGTGTACTTTAGGTGGCTTTTTTTTCTTTTTAAAACACTTGCACTATGTGCATATGTATACTTCCTTAATTTATGAATATGCTATGTGATGTAAATCCACCCCTTTGGTATATGAGATTAGAATTTGGGAGTATTTATGGGGTAGCACAAAACAGAACAGCAGATAATATGGAAACATGTTCATTGTCTAATAACTTTTTCTAATTACTAAGTTCATTTTGAAGTAGATTCAGCTCAACTCAGCCAGCGTTTGATATACAGACCTCTGAATTGCAGATTTTAGCCATCTTAATGTGGACACTTAGGGAGGATATAGTCTGGAATTAGGTTCTAGCACAATCTGGAATATAGGCCTAAATGCTGAAGGAGTACTGCTTACCTTAAAAGATACAACACAGATTCAGTGAATTCTTGCTCTTGTTGTCTTGAGATATATATATATGTAAATATAGATATACATTTTCCCACAGAAATATATGGATTAGACAGTACTGTTTCAGAAATGTTTTATTGGGGGGGCAGGAAGCTAACTCAAGGTAAATTTTTCTGACTATACAAAGAACTAAATTATTGTAAATTGAATACAGATTGGAACTGCATAGTTTCATATCCTAGCCATCATGTGCTCAGTATTTTAGCCAGAAAATCTTGCAGTGTACCTGTACTAATGGAGAATAACCATTACAGTTTGGAGGAGTATAACTGGGCACTTGTATTTTGTCTTATGTTTGATACTCCACGGTATGATTTCTACATGCTGTTGTTCATGCTGAAAATCCTCTTATTCCTTCTCATTCACCTCGCTTTAGGAGTGGGATAAACGTTCAAAGAGTAGAATACCTTACTGAGACATTTCAGAAGTTGGTTCAATATGTTTTAATAGCTTTATCAGTTTAAATCTAGTCTTTAAAGTATGACCTTTTTCTGTGCACTTACAAAGCAAACAATTAGTGACACTTTCAAGGTAGGTGTTGTAGTGAAAAAAAAACCCAAAACAACAAAAATACACCCTCTTCCCCCCAAAAAAAAACCAAACACCCAAACCCCCAAACAAACCACCCCACAGAACACACACACATAAAAAAAAAAACACCAACAAACCACCCAAAACCAAAACAAAAAACCCAGCAATTGTGTCTGGGTGTTTTTGGTATCTGCATGAGAGCAGGTAAAACACAACTATGGATGCTTGATGCTCCATTTACTTTCCCTCAGCCTCCCCTTTTGTAAGATAATTGTGTATTGGTGGCCTTGCAACCTCTGGTCCTGTTGAGAGGTATAATGGTGAGGGTGTGAGTGTGATTGTGTCCTTGCCATCGAAAGCTAAGGGAGGTTGGGAGCAGACCTGCAGCCTAAAGTCAAGTCCAGCTGAGAACAATCTGGGTTAACGACTGAGGTGGTTTGCTGGGGAGCTTGACTGAACTGTGTCCTCGCCCTGTTACGAATTGGGATGCTTTGAAGCAGGAGTAAAGACCAGACAATTACTGTTATGCATTCTCTCAGCTGCTTAACTGATTACTTCTGTGGTTCAAAATTTCTTTTTTACGTAAACCCGTTTTGTCAGGCCCACAGCTGAAAGTATACATGCTGTTGTAGTTCTTCACGTTTTATCTGTGTCTTCAACTTGAGGGGCCTTCTGACATCCACCTCAAAGTTTCAGCTGTGTTTCTAGAAAAAGGTTGCCAGAAATAATTTATGAAAGATTGCTTTGAAGGTTAAAGGTTTCCTTTTTGTTCTTTGACTAGAATTGGGGGTTGGGTGGGGGGAAGAATATTAAGCACGGCCACCCTGCAAATGCATCTGAGGATGCAGAGCGCACCGTTTTGGATGTACTGCTAGAGGAAGCTCATCAGGAGAGAGCATCACGACTAAGCAAACACAAGAACTGCTGTAAAAGAACAGTACAGTATTTGTAACTCCTCCTTTGGTGTAGCTGCAGTGGTAGGAGCGAAAGCCAGGATTTGGTGTGCATCAAGTTGATGTTTTTCTTCTATCAGTTAAAGCAGAAATTTCATCAGCAGTATATAGCTCATGCCCAGGATATGCTTGCAAGTGTTCTTGGATTAAAAGCAGGGAATGCTGCAGCTGAAAGCTTTTAGTATGAAACTTTACAGTAATAGGCAGTATTAATGATGGACACACTTAACTACTTCTGTACAGTTCCAGACCATATGGATATTTTAATTGCTGTTTAACCAGTTTGCTACAAAAGCAGAAGCCCATCTATTTTTCAATGAAAGTAAAATGTATGATTTCGAAGTGTCTCAGGAGTACTTTTGTACGTATATAGTAAGTCATTTTGGTATTCTTTGGAAATCAGGACCTTGAAATGTATGGCTTGTACTACTGTAGCTTAACGGGCCATCAACTGTCCAGGCAGATCTAGTGCAGTGTCAGATGTGTCTTTAAAGAACACAATGAAAAAAAGTGACTATATTTAGTTATTTGCCGAAAGGTACAAAACAAGTGAAGAAAGTAGTACTTTTTTTCTGGTTTGAATCAAAATTTTAGCTGTCCATGTGTCTAAAGCATCTGCATAATTATTGAAGATCTGACTGAACAGTATGTGTTCATTTGTTTCTTTATAATAAACAGTCATATAAATTCATCATTTGTTCATTTATTTTTTTTTAAATGTAGGGAATTTTAAAAAGACTATTTGTGTTGGTTTTGGTTTGTAGCATATCAAAACAGTCAAGTGTTGAATAACAGTGTGAGTTTCTGAGAGCACAGTAGTTGGAGTTTCTTTTTCTTCGTAGAGAAACCTGTTAATAGGAGTTCTGTAAGTACAGATCTCTTTTTTATTTAATAATTGTCAGTTACTTTAAGCTAATAATTTCGTACATGCAATAAGAAATTTCTGACCTTTACTTTCCTGTAAATTCATGAGCTTCTTGGTAGTCTCAAAGCTCAGATCTCTGAAGTTACTAAAGGTTATTACATTCATAGGTGATAATGATAGCTTTTAATACACAGACGTGCTCTGTCATTTCCATGTGAACGTTGGTATGATAGCAATGATATAGGGACTGGGACAATCCTTGCTGTTTGGTTTTCAGGAGAGAGATGGCTATGTATCACCAGTGGCAGTCCTCGAGTTCGGTGTTGTATTAAGTGGTTCGTTGGTACGCTGCCCACTTTGCTCCTCCTGGCACTAAAATTGGTATTAGTGGGGGGGGAAAGACCAGACTCTTGCAATCCCTGACATCCTCTACAAGCAGAGTCCCTGCTAACATCATAATTATTTGGGTCACTACTTCACCCAAGTTGCCTCTTTTTTAGCGGTTCTCAAACAATTGACCTGAAGAACAGCTGCCCTGAGCACTGGTGGTGTTGGTAATATGGATGATGGATTACTTCAGTGTCACGGCCAAATTGCTTATCCAAGCATGACAAAAATAAAATGCTTGTTTCTTCTCCTCCCCCCTCCCCTTTCTAGCCTATTTCTGCTAGTCAAACTTTTAATTTACCCTATGCATTAAATTATTCACTTGGAGCCAGTTTGTATGTTGTGTTATTTTTAAGATCTTAAAGCTTTATTTTTGCAAAATTCTAAAGGAGGGTATGTCACACGTTGTTCTATTTTTAGCTGGAATCCTGTGTGTTGTGCATATAGCACAAATAGATCACTAAATTGGAGGTATTATTACACAATTAATAAAGTTGGAGTAAACTCAGGTTAGATGCTTGGGGGACGGGGGTGGAACTAATACATACCAGCTTGTGTCAGAACCATGAGCTGTCATCCTGAAGATTGATATTTAACATCTAGTGTATCATACCTTGGAAATTATTGTGATGCTATGGGGTTTTCTTAGGCCTAATCCTTTTTGGACTAAGGGGATAGGAATGCTCTTTGCCTTGAAGGGAGTAATTACTTTTTCAGGCAATACAAGAGGTTATTTGCAACGCTATTGTAATCTTGATAAATGATGCGATCCACTCATGTGGTGGTCCTGTGGGCTTGTGGGGTGGTCCACTTTTAGGGTCTTTGTAAAGTCATGGTAGAGCTTGATCAACAGTCCAAAACAGTAGTGGGGAGTGCAGAGTATGTTTGTTTTTTTTTTAAATATAAATAGTTACAACAGGGATCTTTCTGTGGTGGTGATATGACCACACCGTGATTAGTTAATAAATAAAAATAGTAAAAAGAAAAAGTTGAACAGAAGGGAAAGAAATGAAGAGGTTTTGAGGTTTTTATGCTTGTGTGCTTTCTGTTTTTTCTTTGAAATGAGTACTTTGTGTGTTTTAGCAGAGGTCTTGTAGTCGCAGTCAAGTCGCCTTCAGTTTCTGGAGAAGTATTAGAAGACTTCAAGCACTAAGAAGGTAATGTGGAGTTGCTGAGATTAAACTATGCCAAGTCAATCTAGCTTCCTTCTATGCTTGGGTAGTGAGCCCTGCCGACCAAAAAGAAGCTGTAAAATTTAGAGTATGTCTGTGATACTCTCATAAACAAAGCAGGGGAGCTACATCTAGGTGACTTGAAAATTAATTAGGAAAAAACACAGTCTGAGAGTATTTATCTCTTAAATTCAAAGATATGTAGAGTGCAATTTTCATGGGGTTTTCCAAAATTCAGTTCTGTTCAATATTTCTTGTTAATAATTTGTAGAATAGTAAACCCAGTAAGCTCACTGAATCACTACATACTGCTACTTTAGGAGGAATGGCAGGTGCAGACAGAAATCAGTGCAGAAGTGTCCTGAAAGGAATATTATGTGAAATGACAATAGCTTAAGTATAAGGTAGTTCCAGCTGAATTTTTACTGCACAGATATGAGTATAAATAACGAGTCAGCTAGAAGATGTGCAGGAAAGAACAGTGGGCCACAGGCTGAGCATAAGTCATCTCGGTAAATGTCTTTGTAAAATGTAAACATCCGACTGGAAGCAGGGAACAGGATGCCATCAGTCTCTCAAGTAATCCTTTGTGTCTGTACAGACCTCACAAGCCCTTTACAGAACAGTGCATTCGGCTTTGGGCAGCACACTTTAGCTTTGTTCTGTCTGTTTAAACTACTTACTGTTTACTTTTTCCTGAGTTTTCCTTTTCAGCTTTCCTTACGCCTACTAGTATGCAAAACCTATAGTCTGCTGAGTCTAGAAAAAAGTGAGACTCAGATGACACGAAATCGTCAGAAATAATCTCTTCCTCTTGTGAAGAATTTTATCTTTTGTACTAGGAGGAGGGGTAATGTACATCAGCTAGGCTTCGGGAAGCCTTTTTTAAAAAAATAAATATATAGCAAAGCACTATTTTAAAAGATCAGTCATTGCATTTGTTCAAAATATTTGATAACAAAATGCAAGTGATGGATCAGGTTATTTTTTTTTTTCCCCCTCCATTATGAGCTTCTGTTCCCTCTGGCTCCATCATTTCCTATAACTCAATGACATAGAATTTTGAGTCTTCATTTAGCCATTGTCATTGAAAGTCTGAGACAGTACCACTGGAACACTGCTGCAGTTGAGATGTTTGCACGCTTTATGCAGTTACTGAAATGTGCAAGTGTGTGTGTCTGCGCATATATGCAGATTTTCAGCAAGTTTGGGAACATTATCCCCCAATTAACATGGCCTGGACTAGATCAGGTATGAAATAATTAACCTGCCCACAGCTGTACTTCATTTGGCAACTCTCTTGATCACAGAAATTCTTTTGAAACAAATGGTCTATGTGTCTGTAGCACTTTAGGTGGGATGCAGACATTAAATACTAGATATAACGTCATTTCCAGGCAGCTTTAGCCCAAGTCAAAATGTGACTGGACTCCAGGTGTAAGTTCCTTTAAAAAAATCCTGTAAGCTGTGATGGAGAAATAAATTTGACAGTTGAGCCTTGCATTTGCATTTGGAGAATGGATAGATAAGTGGGATTGCTAGAAATGGTGCAAATGAACAAAGAACAAACGAGGGAGGATGGAGAGACAGGCTTAAAGGAGAAATTTTCTTTTGGGACCGAGGTTTGGCACAGCTCTACTTTCTTTGCTTTTGTTTTAATACCTGTGGTTTCCCCAGTAAATTAATGTGACAGATCTGTATTGGAGGAAGACAAATCTTACAGGAAAGTGGTTTTAAATGTGATGTTTAGGGCACTACAGACCAAATCCTCACTTGAAACTAGTAGAACCCCATTAACGTCAAAAAGGCAACACTAATTTACATTAGCTGTGCATCTGACCTTTTATTCTTGCGAAACTTTAGAATGATTTACAATTTAATATTATACATAGTTGTTTTTCAAACCGATTTTATTTTAAATGTTTCTGTGATAAAGATAACTTTGCTTTCAACTGTCACGATAGACCAAATTGAAGCAAAGTATAGCATAATCAAACTACATCAAAAATGCAGCTCGTTTATTAGGTAAATTCTGACTTATCAAGTGTCCTTGAGTTTCTGAGCTGCCTCTGATCTTTCATCAAAAATTCTCCTTGTGCCTTCTCTGACACTCATTATCACTCATTAAGGGTTGAGATTTAAAATTGGAAGTAAACATATTTCTGAAAAGCAGCAGAGCTTTCCTCTTAGAAATCATTCTTTTCAGGCATCAGACTTGATTCAAGCTTTGAAAGAGGGCAGCTATGAATGGGCATCATGGATACAGGCAAGCAAGTTTCAATTACAAAAATGCACACAAAACCAAAACCTCATGTTTTTAAACGCAGTTTTCTACAGGCTTCTCTTATCCCTAGGGAAAGCAGTAGATATGTTGTTTTGAGCTCTGTCACTTAAGGTTAAATCCAGTAAGTCTAAAGAAAGCCAGAAGGACAGTTATGCGTTTCCAGTAAAACACCTTTTGCTGAAAGTAAACATGTAAAAAATTTCTCAAAGTTAATATTATCTCACTGGGAAAAATGCCTAGTCAGGTATCAAAAAATGAGCGTGGGATTAAAAATATATGGTCAATAACTACAGAACCCAGAAATGAAAAGAGAAATTCCAGGATATTTTTCCAACTGAAATTACAGCACGTAATGGAGCTTAGCTGTATGCCAGACAGGACAGGTTACTTCTACTCTTTCATTTAGGTGTCAGTAGTGGTAATGACTTCTTGTATATGTGTAAAAATAAATTCTGACTTCAGTATCTATTGAGAGATGAAATGTATCCCTGGCTCTGTGAAACCATAAAACCACAGAGCTCTGAAAGCTGGTCATGTTACAGTCTGTATGCTGGAGCCGTGGGTGGTACCTTACCGTGCTTTGTCCAGGGACCTTGCATGTTCAAATTACTTGCTCTGCTCTGTGGAAGAAGAGCAGAGCCATGCGGCTGGTGTGCTCATGAGGTTGCCTTGCGGTGATGATATCCATGAGCTCCGTGGTCCGTCCATTAAGCGTTGTGTTAGACTTGCAGCTGTTGCTTCCTGTGAGGGTGTTACCAGACCTTGGGGTGGTGGCTTTGCTGGCCAGTCTTGATGTCTGAAGTCATGGGGGACACGACCTGCAAGGGAGCACACCAGCAAAGCAAGTCACCTCTGGGTCGCTGGAGTTTTCTGTTAAAATGTAGAGGTTGGCATGCTGTGTTTGCTGTGGGTGACCTAAAGATAGCCAAGCTGACTGTAGTGTGTGGCGCGCATGGGTGCATCGTTACAGGTTGATGAAACCCTAAGATAACCTTTTTTTTTTTTCAAAAAAAAAAAAAAAAAAATCTTGAATTCCATTTCTATGTTTGTATTCATCCTTGCCACCTGAGGCATATTTTCATGTGTGTTTTTATTAAAACTATTATATAGCACCTTCCCACAAATGGATGTGCTTCTGTGAACATGACTTACTATGTAAAACTGTCTTATTTGTTGAGATAAATAATTCTGTCCTGTCTCAATAATATCTACCCTACAAGGAGGTTTGGTATTTTTATGTCTTGCCTTGAGTACCTGCCAGGTGTTTGAAAAAGGCTTATTTCTGTATGGACCTCCATAAGAAACAGAATTTCCCAGGCATGTGTCCATAGAACTATGTATTATGACAGTCTGTGTGCTTTCTGCCTGACACTTTTCTTGATTTGATTTTTCCAAGATGTGTTTGTTTGCAGTTTGTGCTGCTGTTGTATTAGTTAACATTCACTGGTACTGTTTGAGTAAGGAAAAGGGACAGGGATTTCAGGCTACTGATGAAAATGATGCTAAGTATGTAATACTCTTAGAGCCTAAAGGGTGTGCTTCTTTTTAATTAAAGATATGTGTAGAATGATATCTTGCATCCCATAGGTGACCTGAAAAAAAAAGTGATTTAGGAGGCATTGAAACTGAATGGATGTCTGTTTACATCGAGAATGGGGAGGAAAGGGGAGAGATGTGAAGTAATTGCTGGCTGGACCACCTGTAGACCAAAATCCACTTCAAAGAAGGCCTGTGAGATGTTGTCTGTTCCTTAAATGCCTTTAAGTCTCCTAGTGAAAAGACTAATAAAAAATAGTCCTTTTGTGACATACTTGTTTTTAAATTGGGTGCTGCTCTTAATGTGGAGGCGACTTGTGTCTGTCATGTGTGGCTGTGTCCATGCCCACCCCCCAGGTTATAACAGTGCAGGTTTCAGTGAGCTGTTTTCCCTGTTCCCCCCAGCCCCACTCCAAAAGACAAATCACAGGACTTTCGTAGCGTACACTGCTAATCTGCCGTCCAAACTGTTCCAGTCCAGCTCACGGCCAAGGTTGCTTCCAGCAAACAGCCTCTTTTAGGGGGAAGCTGCTGGTTTACAACAAGTCACCTGCACTTTTCTCATCAGAAAAGCACCAACCCAACCCATCCCGTTTAAACGGCAGCTCTGCCATTTGCGCTTACACGTTGCTAAGCGAAGCAAGGGAATGCTTTCTAAACGGAGAGCTCTTTGTTGTCACCTTCCATAAGCAGAGATCAAGTCATGGATGAGCATTTGCATACCTGTACTGGGTTCCCTCCACCTGGATGTCAGTCCTGGGTGCTGACTCTATGGTTTGTGCTCTCTGCTGATTACCTGGACTGATGAAGAATAGCTTCCGTTAGCATCTGTCAGCCTTTTGCACGCTTGTGTCAAATCATTTATCTTGCCTCTAGTCCCCAGGCTACCTCCTTCCTCTCGGGAACCTGGATTAAATTGTCTTACACCCAACCTTTTTTTTTTTCTTTTTTTTTTTTTTTCTTTCCTCCCCTCCTCACCCCCACCCTTATCTTTCTCTGGCTGCAACCTACTGTTAAATTGCAAAGTACCTATTTTTTAATCATAAGTTTAAAAAAAATGCACAGAAAAAAGCAACTTTCCCCCAACTCTGCAGTTCCCCTGCAAAGTAAAATCTTTGTCTTTCTGCTCTCCTCCTAGAAGGTATTTATATCAATAACATGGAAATAGCTGTTTCCAAGGTGCACTGTAAGTAATCCCACTAAGATGTATTGCAATGCAAAAAAAAGCCCACGCAAACTTTGGTTAATGTGCCAAGTGATGCAATACACTATGCTCCAGATGACAGTGCTCTCACTAATATTCCCATTCTGGTGAAAGGAGGGAAATGTGCTTTAACAGTTTTGTGGGTCCTCCTGACGTTTTTAAATCGCTATAATAATGAACAGACAGTAATTCCTAGTAATACATATGGATATGATAAGACAGTGTCTTTGACAGATCTAGTCACTGATAGACTATAAGCCTTCAATGAGCAATTCCATCCCAGTTCAGTAACTCCATTGCTGGGCCCTGGTTATGTACGTCCTGCAGAAATGTACCCTCCTGCCTCTCCTTTGGGTGGCAAGTTTCAAGGATCAACCTGCTGCAGATCCTGTGAGCCCTTTGATAGCAATACCCCTTTTTTCTTGCTGCCCAAGCTTCCTACTCCTGTTAGTGCCTGAATCTCCCTCAAGCTGAATGTATTTCACCCCTTCTAGGTGAGAGTTAATGGTCCTCTCATGGGTATTGCGTTAATTCTCAGGTGAGCATAAGGTCAACAACAATTCTCGGCTTCCTTCCAGAATGAATGTCCCTTGTAATTGCATGAGAGACAGATGAGGAACAGCTCTGAGGGTTGTGACAGAAGAGCAAGGATGGGCTCTTATCTGCTTATCTGTGTCTGCTTTTGGTACATTGGTTTCAGAATCAAATGTGGTGTTGGCTAACTGGAAAAGTGAAATTAAAGACTAAGGATGCTTAGATAGTCAGCACTTAGAGCACAAAGGCTTAATTTTGGCCTCAACTTCAAAGCTTTTAAAAGCTGTGGAAAGATCAGCTTTTCGCTTCTCCTGAGTGTTGTGTGTCCCACTCTGTAGTGGAACACAGCTGGGTTAATTAGCATTGATAACATGCAGCTGTGGGCTGGCTTGGGGGGGTGTTGGCCGATGTAGATAAGGTGCAGCTGTGGCTGGTTCTGGTGAACCAGAGGGGTTGGGCAGTCAGTGAAGAGAGAGGAAGAAGCAAGAGGAGAGAGAACACGTGCCCTGGGTGAGGCAAGATGAGGAGAAGGCAGCAGAGGGACTGGCATGAAGAGTGTGCTGGTGTGAGGTGGTGAAAGACCTTGTTGCAGCTGGTAGTTTAGAGAGTGCTGCGACACCACTTCACCCTAATGGTTTGGTTTTGGCAAGATGGCACTTGGAAAGAAGAATGTCTGTAAACTGGTGAGGAATTGGAAAGCAAGAGCTGTTGTTCTGAGATGGTGAAAAAACTCTAGTATGTAGATCTATATATACATTTAAGGTTAATTAAAGAAGCCTTCTCCTTCCTTGATGAGTGTCCCATTGTGAAAAGCAATGTCTGCAATTTAATCTTGATCTATGATTTAGAGTGAAAGAAGTGATGCAATTTGCTGGGGGGGGGGGGGGGATAAAAGGATAAAAGGTCATTTT
>JAVJGJ010000001.1:9454025-9473302 GCA_035590215.1 Microhierax caerulescens
CCCATAAAAGGATAAAAGGTCATTTTTTCCAAGAGGTTCCAAGCTAGTCCTGAAGATACAATCTTGCATATAAATGGACATAACATTAATTTTCATTTTTCCCTGTTCTTCGTTGATAGGTATTTCCTGCATGCTTGAAGTGTTAGACTTGTCTCAAATGTCACTCAAGATATTTTCTCATTTATAACTGTTTTCTACAGCTTCTTCAGTAATTCCAGTCTGTTGTCTTTTAGCACTTACTGCCTACTGGCAAATGCAACGTACTCAGGTCATACGAGTTTGTTCAGTAGATGATTTTTGAGTGAGAATGCTCAAGTGAGTAGCTTAAATTTAACTTGAACTGCCAGCAACAGTAGAAAATAAGCTTTTCAGTGAAGTATGTTTTATTTTCTCTACTAAAAATCTTAATTTCTAATTTAAAATTAACTTTATGTCCAAAGTAATCCATTGCTGCTGTTACGTGGCTAAACTTGAAAAATGTGTTTTCTACATTTTTAGTGTTCAAGTCACGTAACCTTTCTTGTGTAGTTAATGCAGCCAACAAAGTGTGGTAGCATTTTATATGTAAGCTTTTTAATTAATTTACAGCAGTTAGAACCAGTGAACTACTATAAATTTGTTTTTTCAGAGCATGGACATACAGAGCAAACCGGCTAAATAAATCTAATTTATGAAGGCAGTCTCATGGATGACATACTTGGGCTCCAGAAAAGATGCACTCTTTAAGTGTGGTTAGCTTATGCTTTGCTCACCTGAGGAAGTCTCTAAGTGAACTGTTGATAATGTTTCCACTCAGGTGCAGTGCTACTCGGTTTTCCCTTTCAGAGATCATCAGGGATATGTGAACCGTGTTTGCTGTAAGGGGGGGGGAAATTCTCAAACCCTGCAAACTTACTTCAGAGAAACTTCCATCAAGAGATCTATAAAACAGGGATGCATGAGCGCAGGGCCCTCCAGTTTCACCTCTAGGGTTTATTTCTTTGCTCTTGTACTTTCCTTGTACTGCTCCTTAAAAGTAGAGCTGATCAATCAGTATACTTAAGGATTTCCCTTTAACATTTCTTCTAGTTCGGTTACACTGCCGTTAAATGGCAACTATGGCCATCAGCCCTTGAAATAAGTAACTGAGATGTAAGTGGAAGTGGTAGCGTTCAGTGTCAAAATTGCCTAATGCTTTTCAACACTGGAGTGTTTCAGTTGCTATTTTGCAAGCAAACAGCAACTGTTTCAGTTCCAGCTGCTATGCCAGATAGGATTTCCCCTACCCTTTTTAGCCTTTCTTGCTAAATAACAGGCAGAACATCTTTCTAAAAGCAAAGCTGGAATAAGTACGCTTTCATCTGGCTGGAAACTCTGCAGGCTCTTGCATTATGCTGGCAGCTGTGGGTTGTAGGGAGGCTTGGTGCTGGTGAGGGAGTCTGTCTCTGTGAGCTTCCATACTAATTGTCACTTTTTTTTTTAAAAAAAAAAAAATTTAGAATTCACATGTGCTCAGATGCCTTAGAGATGCAGTTGCTGAAACCTAAAGATTGCTACCCTGTGGTGAAGCATATGGCCCTGAAGGGAGGGCTGAGGGGTGTTTGTATTTGCTTTCAGGCTTTTTGATGATTTGGTGGGTGGGTGTTTTCTTTGGGGGGGGGTGGTGGTGGTGTTTGTTTTTGGTTTTTTGTATTATGTTTGTTTGGTTTAGTTCCCTTACATCTGCAGTTGTGGGCATTTTCTAGGAGCTTTTGACTAGGGATCAGTGGAGAAATGGGTGAAAGAAGTCAATTAGAAACTGAGTTCTGGAGGTAGAGCTGCATGGCGGGATGGTGACAGGCTGTAGTGACAGGGAAGGTAGAGTTGGTGAGGAATGTCAGTCAGCAGAAAGGGGGGGAAGGAGATGGGAACCAGAATGAGGAGTGGGAAAATTCAAACTAGGATTCAGATAAGACCCTGTAGTCTCAGTGCTCTTAAAAGTAAAAGACCTTAGCAGAAGTCTTAGTTGTGCCATGTAGCAACACCAAGGTTATGCTAATGTAAATCATGTTCTGCTAAGATATCGCTGCTGCTGCCACCCCCCCTGCCAAATTCCTTTTGCAAGGCTTGTGAAAGGGTTTGTAGCTGTTTTTAGGAAAGCCAGGCTTATTCTTTAATAAATGGAGACATTCTGTGTCCAGATGTTTTGAATTTATGTACGTAAACAACAAGTACCATTGTAATGGATGTAATAATAACTCAATTCAGAGGACTTTACCTTATTCTGAATGACAAACTAAATTCACCAGCTGATTTGCTTTGGATTTGTTCCCTGAGTTCGCTTCTTTTCACTGATGCACTGATTACCCCCCGTATGTTCACCCAAACAACCTGATATATGTAGTACAGTGTGAACAGCGCTATGATGATACAAGCAATGCAATGCTGGGTTGGACCAGTTGAGCTCCCTGCTTGGTCTAGGGCAGCTCCAGAGCTCTGTCAAACAGCCTTCTCTGGCTGATACCTGGAACAGTGCTTTAAAGGCAACAGAAAACGATGCCTGCAGCTTTGACCCTAAAAAGTGTGGAGGAAAGTTACTCCGCTACCTTCTCTTAGAATTATCTGGCATGCCAAATATTGTTTGACTGGCTCTGGAGGTTGGGCATTGCTCTTAGGTGGGTCCCCAGGATGTGGCACATAGTTCAAGCTGACCCTTGGCCGTGCTCCAGTGACCTGCTGGTTAGAGGCAGAGCCCATCTAACAGAATGTTCTGGAGCTGGGATGTCAACTTCGGGCAGTCTCTGTCAGTTTTAAATCCTTTATGAAAAAAAAAAAAAAGTTGTGTGATTGAAATGGAATACTCGAAACGATTTGGGTTGTATCCCACTGTTGCAGTGTAAAATGTCATTTGTAACACCTTAAGGGGAAAAAATAATCTCCTGGAGGGGCTTTAATTTCTGTCTGTTGTTGCTGTCAATTAGCAGTCATGGGGTTACAGAGGTATAACAGCACAGAGCCCAAACAAAAAAGGGAGTGTATTCTTATGCAATAACCATACCAAGTGCGCTTCCATGAATTACATGCTTTTCAAGGCCAGCATGACATAAGTGAAACCACAGTACATTCCAGAAGGTCTGTAACACTTCAGCAGAACTCTTTCTCTTCTGGGTCCAACAGCATTGATGCTAAAACAGTGTCTACAAGTGAGACATTATTTTTTTCCCCCCACTCTGCTCCTGGCAACTGCTGTGAAATAAGCTTGGATAACAAATGCCTGCCCTGATTCATCAGGCAGGTATTTTTAATGTGTTAGTCACCTTTTGATTACTCCCAGTGTTAAGCTATTGCTGTAATAAAGGCAAATTCTACCTCCCTCAATAAATCAAAGCTGAAAGAGTTTGAAAGTTTTGAATACTCCTGCAGAAATAATCTCTTGAAAAGAATCCAGAGTTTCTCCCTTCTTGCAATTCTTCTTTCTACAAAGTAATTCCTGTTTTGGTCTTTCAGGAGG
Organism: Microhierax caerulescens; assembly: GCA_035590215.1. Lineage (NCBI taxonomy): Eukaryota > Metazoa > Chordata > Aves > Falconiformes > Falconidae > Microhierax > Microhierax caerulescens. The sequence continues at coordinate 9,457,495 of JAVJGJ010000001.1, forward strand.
CTCAGGGAGTATCAGATATGTACAATATAAGGAGTAACAAAACAAAATGATAAGAAGTCTACCTCTTTCTTTACCTCTCCAAAATTAAGATAGCTTTAACTGCTGGTAAGACAGTTACAGCTGTGCTTCAACAGTGAAAAGTAAATAAATTGCTTTCATCTCTTAAATTGCAGGGTGGTTTGTTGTGTGGTTTTTTGGTAGGGTTCTTTTCGTTGTTTTCCCCTCTTCCCCCACCCCAGAATCCCATTTCATTTATTTTATAGAGTCCTTTTTAAATAGAAACCCGAAGAACTGCCAAGCTGCCTGCAGTTGTGAGTGATGACTAAAGATAACTGGGTTATGATCTTGGCTGAGAGACACTGGAAACAGTACTAGCATCGTATGAATATATACTGTTTAGAGGCTTTTGAGACACTTAAGCAAAAAATTAGCTATTTATCTTGAATGCAGGCAGTGAATGAGAAGGAAATGTGGCTTAGTCAAACAGCTACTACAGGCCATTCTTAAGAATATGATACCTAAAACCATTAGTGCAAAGATAAAGCACCCTCTGTTTTAATAGGATGAACAATAGGTACCTTAAGAATTAATATATAATAGTGTGTTTTAATAAACATCAGATAGTTAAAATGAAAGAAACGAAGGAATTCTTAGCTAATAACTCTCCGTATAATTCTGATATCTTGTGTGTCGTCTTACACTACTGGCATTGTACTAGTGAACTTAATAACCTTGGGCTAACCAGGGAATTTCAGACCCTTTTTCCAGAGCATCAAATGTGCCTAAAAGGTCATAGCATTGCTAGACCTCCAAAGCTCTTCAAGGGAGAGCACAGAGGGGTTTTCTAGGTCTGACCTCAGCCATCCCAGCTGGATCTGGCAAGAGGAGGTGGGATGGTTACTAGGAAAGTGTAAAAATTATGCAGCACACTGTTACATTGCTACTGATTTGGGACTTTGTGGACGTGTCTAGTGTTCCTGATGTAGGTGTACAGTGAGGATAAAGACACTAATAGATACTTGATCTCTGTGTATTTCTACAAGGGGAGCTGACCGACAGTGGCTGTGCTTTTCTTCAAGAAAATCTGGAAATATCGTCACCTTTTAAGGTAAACCTATGGTTTCAGGAAAAAGACAGAGGAGGCTGTGCTATCAAGAGGTTTTGGATTCTAGGAAACCTGGTCAGATACCTTAATATGGCCAGGATCTGGTATCGATGGAGTGATTGTTTTCTTTGTGGGATTGAAAGGAGGAAACATCAGTTGTGGATCCTCCTTGTCTGTCTGGGTGTTGGATATTCCCCTGCCTCTGTCCTGCGGAGTCTTACACTTAGAAGTCCAAGCTTTGATTAAACTGGCTTAGCCGCAGTCTCCCAGCACTTTGTCTCAACTTATTGTTCTCTAGACTAATGTGCCTTAAGAGAAGCTCTTTGCTTCCCAGGACAACATGGACCCATCCATCCTGTCATGTGGTGATTCCTGCAAACGTGTGTGATCCCTCTCCCTACCTCTTCCTCAGTTAACTCCACCACTCAAAATGCTGCACGGCCCTTTATCTAGGCCGGGGTCCTCAAAGTACGGTCTGCAGGCCAGATACGGCCCCCCAGGGTCCTCAATCTGCCCCCCCGGTATTTATAGACCCCCCTGCCAGGGGTTGGGGGGTGGAAACCCAGCAGCCACAGATGACCCTGCCACTTCATCCGCACGCCGGCCCCCTGGTTAAAAAGTTTGAGGAGCTGTGGCCTAGGCGCAATCTGGATCTGTCTGAGCAGTGACTAAGCCCTGCTTGCTCAGCCTGCCCACCACCTGCCAGAATGGCCCTGCATGCTGTAGCTCATCTCCCACCTGCTCGTGCTTCCCACCATCTGCTAAACAGTGGGATCTTTCCCTTGCTCCTCTCCCTCTGTTTGAAGCAGTGCACACATACCCACAGGTCCATGAGCTGGAGAAAGCAAATGCACAGTGTAGGTGGCTTTTTGGTTGTGTATTTGTTGGTGGTTGGTTTTTTTTAAAAAAAAATGAATCGGGTAAAATAAAATATTCCTGATAAATGCACAGCTAAGCATTCCAGTCCACTTCTGACTCCAGGCAGCTGCTGTGACTTAATAATTTCAATATCCCTGAGCCAGGGCCTTAGAAATGAGTGGCTGTATGCGGAGTGCCTAGTGCCTTTCCTTTCCTTCATTCCTCCACACCAATGTATTTTGGAGTATGAGCCTTGTTATCTGTTGCAGTATATATCTACTTCTGCTGCACGCTCAACTGCATCTTTTACAGAGTGGTTGAGGTGAAACATACCTCTGGAGGTCATCTAGTCCAATGCCCCCCTCAAACCAAGGGCAGCTACAGCAGGTTGTTCAGAGCCATGTTCAGTTGCATTTTGGAGAACTCAGCAGATGGAGACTCTGCAACCTCCCTGGGCAAAGTGCTCCAGCACTTCACCACCCCAACAGTTTTGTTTGGTTTTGGGTGTGCCCCCCTTTTTTTTTTTTTTTTTTTTTTTTTTTTTTTTTTTTTTTTTAAAAAAAAAAGGCAGCCTAACCACCTTATCATTTTTATTAAGACATTTAAGTGAGGCTTCTTGTAATTTGGGGTTTGTCTCTTGCCCTGTCACTGGACCCTGCTGAGAAGAGTCCATCTCTGATGTCTCTGCTTACCCCCATTAAGTATTTAGGGACTGTGATAAGATCTCCCCAAAGCCTGCTCTTCCCCAGGCCAAACACTGCTAGATCGCTCAGCCTCTTCTCATGTGTCAGATACTCTAAGCCTTTAATTGTCTTAATGGTCCATCTTGTTGGTCCCTCTCCAGTATATCTACACCTCTTGCACTGGGATGTCCAGCACTGCAGATGTGTGTCCCCAGTGCTGAGCAGAGGGCAGTTCAGCCAACATGCAGCTGCCCTCACTGTCCATTGATCTAGTCACTACATCATCAGTTTGTCTGTGAGGATGTTCTGGAGGCTTTTGAGCAAAGTGACCTGTATTAGGGCACCTGACTGTGAATATGTGTGGCTGAGGAGTGTGGAAACAGATAGTTCTGCTGCAGCTTTGGTAGAAAAGTAGAGAAAACCGTAAAGATGGGGATGATCTGTTTTGGCTCGGGTAGTTGGACCTTAGGGAGAAATAAACCTGTGCATTGGGTTTATGAAACAGTCATACCACTGAGCTGCTCTTGTGGGGTTTTGGGTCTCCCCCCCGCCCCCTTTTCCACAGGAACCTAATAAAAATGGAAAATATAAAATTATGTTTAAACCTTTTTAATAATCTAGAAGGTATAAATTGAATGTCCTGTGGTGTATCACTACATTAAATACCATTATATAGCATTACCTGCAACATCAAATGCAGCCATAAAATGCATTTTAAGTATCTCCAGAACAATAAAGATATATAACGTGTAAGGAAGTGAATAGTAATCAGCGCATCACCTATGGACCAATGTCTGTCTTGGGTAGACCTTTCATTTGGAATATGTAGAAATGCTGAACTGTTAGTTTCTAGTGTTTTTATAAAACTACATGGTCTGTGCTCCCTTCCCACAACTAACTGTCATCTCCAGAGTGTAAATAAATTACTGTGTACTTAACTGGGTTAAATGAGACATTTGTTTATCCAAGTGCCCAATTTACTCATCCTCCATCTACCTTCTGTCCTTTTCTATTTCAGAAGCAAATGCTTCTAATTCTTTAGAAAGATAAAACTGAACTCAACCACTCAGTTTGGTATTATGTTGAACTTTGCATCTGTTACTAGACACATAACTATTTAAATAAGATTCTTCATACATGCGGCTTACTAATTCCATAAGCTATCTATTTAGAACTACTTTAAAATGCTCTTAATGTGTTTTTCACTTTTATAATTGAGATAGCAAATAAACTTGCTGGTGGTACATACAGATAGCTAACTACTCATTTTTTGGACTAAGTAGTAAGAAACCTATAAATGCAATTAATTTCTAGAGGTACTGAGTATACAACCTGGAATCTTAAGCAGAAAAAGGTTTTCTGCAGTACAGCTCAAAAATGCTGTTTCCCTTTTTTGTGTATGTGAAGCAGGTGGAAGGCAAACTCTGGAGGGTGTTTTGTTTTTTGGTGTGTTGTGGCTTTAATTAGAGAATAGGCTAAAACTACCTTTGCAGCTAACTTTGTAGTCACCAAATATACTAGACAGGACACAATCAAATTCAGCTCTTGGAACCAAGTGACAGCTGTTGGTTACTGAGGTAGCTTTGTCTTCTCAAATGCTTTTAAGGGATTTCAGTGTTTCCTGCTCTTCATAGACTTTAACAATTCTCCATTGATGGGATTCTCTAATAGATGTGCAGTGTTTTTACTTAGCCCTGCTGAGGTAAAACTGTTAAAGCGTATTACCCTTTCAAATTTCTATGTTTCAATTTGCATACATCCTCATTCTGTATACAATCAACATTTTCACATGTGCTGCAGTCCTATGTTACGTAGGTCAGAAAAAACTGTATTTTGTTTTACTTGCAGTTTATGGCTATGTTTTATACATCCAAAATCCAATCCCTTCATAAAACAAAAATTTTCTAAAGAAACAAATTCTGCTTTATTTCCCAGATTTGTGAATAAACAAAACTAAATGACCCAAACTTTTGTATCAGCGTGACTCTCTTCTCTCGGTCTCGTTTGCTGTGTGTCATGTTCAGTGGCGTTTTAGGTCAAGCTCAGGGCAGAAATCATGAACTGAAAAGCAATGGACTTGCTCCACAGGCAATGTCCTCCTCCCTCCCACCCCTGCAATCGGTGATAGCCTCTGTCCTGGCTCTGCACAGCCTTCCCTCTGTGGCAAGTGTGGCCTTGAAGACTTGTTTCTAACGAGTGTCCCTGTGAAATTGTAAGATGGAGGCTCCTTTTAGCCATTGTGGAAATGTAACGTAAATCAACACCACTGCACTGAAGGAACTGCCCAGTGCCTGAAAGCAATACAAGCCTCATCTTATACTCTCTCCTTTTTTTGCTCATGTACTAAGAATGCTGAATGTTTTTATCTGTAAAATGTATTTCCCTGACTATATTTCCAACAAACTTTTCTTTTTTTTTTCTTAAACACTACATAAAGCTTTTGGTTTAGTTAGGTAAACTTTTGTTGTTTCTGATATTTTTTTTTCTTGTTGAAGAACTTAAATGTGAAATTTGCTGAAGAAAGAAAATTTTTACCTCTGTCTCTACGTATACCTTCCTGCATCCTGTTGCGTGCTGCACAGCATTATCATAATGCACCTGGAACATGGCTTTTCTCTTACATATAGAAGTCTTACTTCAGCCAGATGAATTTGTCACTGGTACAGAAAAGGTCAGACAGTTGCAGCAGAAATATATTATGTTTTCAAGACTATGCATTGAGGACGGTTTTCCAAGTATATTGTCACTTGTTTCATTACTGGAGCCCTTAAAATAACAGCAAAATGCAACCTGCTTTCTGTACGAGCCTGTGGAAAGCCTGAAACAATCATCATGTGAAATACTTGTAAATTGTTTCTGTCTTTCTCGGTGTCTTTACTCTGTGTAGGCTAGTGGTGGTGTTTCACTATCGAGATGGTTCAGTAGTATCCATTTTGTAGAGTAAGCATTTGAATTATTTCACTTACAACGTGGTCAGGTACAATTCGTGGAACAGTGGGCTATGGTTTTGGTTTATAACCTGTGATAAATTATACTGGAGAAAACCTGGTGTTTATATGAGGGCTGACTGCCTTTTAGCTACACGCCATAGCTGGTTTTGGCATGTAGGAAGGTTGCCTGTGAGTCTTAAGCTATGGAAACAACTCTGATGTTAGTACCAGTACCACTTCGGTCTGCGTTTCTCTTCCTTGGTTGTGTGTATATATATATATAAAAAAATGGCTTATGATTGTAAGACAAGTTTATTTGTACAGACAGCACAGTACAATTAGTGAAATATTCCTTTTTGTTACAGAAATAGGAGAGATCTTGAGAATTTCCTAATGCGAATAAACCATGAAGCTAGCCAAATCACTAAAACTAAATAATGAAATGTTGATACAGCTTGTAGCTAATCTAAAGCAAAACTTGAGCATCCATCATTCTACCATGTGGCTGGTAAAACAGACAATAAGTGCACTCTATTGCAAAAGGAAAACCCCAGAGCTGTGCAAAAATTCAGTTGAGTTTCTCCTTTCATCTTGCCGCTTGCAGCAGGAGAGCAGCGGCTCTCCCAGTGGTCCCACTCTGCTCATCTTGCCGATCAGAGATGAGCCAGATGTGTTTTGGGAATTTCCAGTAGCGTACTCCCTTGTGATTTGATTCTTGCTGAATTTATAGGCTGACCAAACACTATGTGGTTTCGAAGTCAGTGTAACAGAAGGTTGTGTTGCTCTGTTGACTGCCTTTTAGCTGCTTCTTGAAATTAGCTTAATATAGTACAAATGCATTGTTTAATACTTGTATTGTTCTTATTCCTCTGTGTCTGTGGGATTGCTCTAACTTCTCAGGGAAACTGAGCAATTAAATTGATTGTATCCGTGATGGTAGTTTCCAAAAATACTTTCTTCCTGATTGATTGATTTAATTGCAAGTGATTAAAGTTAGGATGTCCATTTAACATGTGAAAGGATTTATAGCTCAATCACTTTCTAAAACACATCTTAATTAGGAAGTGACTATTTCTGTCAGCAGTGTTGTTTTTAATCAAAAACAAATTTATGTGTTTGTATTTTTTGCAGGTATGAATTCTGATATGCAAGGCATAGCAGGGCAAAATGAAAGAAATACGATGTAGGTGTTAGGTTTTTTTCTACCAAATTTAGATTCATAATGCTAATGTTCAATAATACAAGCTGTTAATGGAGAAGGTGAAGGAAGTGGCATATGTTGGGTTTTGTTTCATTTTTTTAAAAACCTGTAGGTGTGTGATCTTGCTCCTAAGTTTTATCCAACTTTAATACAACACATTTTCTATAAGTGTATTTGTTGTCAGATTATGTACTGATGAGCGCTTGCACCTGAATGTAGTTACATTCAGTTGGTAAGGAAGATATTTAACAGACTATAGCAGCAGTGCAGAGCAGGAACTCTCCTTTAGACAAGTGGTGGTGATGGGGAGTGGGAACCTGGGCTCTGTGCCAGCGTCCTTCCCGCTTCTGTATCTATATGCACTGAGAAACGAAATGCAAGTGGCTGAGCCAGTTAGAAGTGCCCCATCCTTCTGGAGATGTGTTGAAGGAAGGAAGATACATTGGGAAGGATTATGGCAGCGAAGGGTACCTGACCTGGCTCTAAGGGTGAGCTTCTGATAGAGGGAGTTGCTGCTGGAAGTGTAATATTGTTAGCTTTACAAAATAAAGTAACTATGTTCAAGTCTGGGCTATAAAATAATAGCTGCTAATTTACTAGAGCCTGCTAGCTGATGTTATGAAGGTTTAGGTGGCGTTACATTTAATCCTACCAATTTACAATCCTTGTAAATTTGGGTGTTTTTATTTATAGGGGATCCATTCTCTGTTGTGGGCTTAGGATTGTGGATATTTGGGAGAATTGTTGCAGTATCATCTTGTCAGGATTTAGGGGTCCTTATTATAAGGATGCCATCAATGTTAATGATGTCTTCAACACTACAATACCCTTTGTATTTTAGGAAGGTATTGCTTCACTATTAGCTTACAGTCCTTTCTTTAAAAAAGAAAAATTAAAAAAAAAAATGAAAAAAATCTGCCCCATAACTTTTTCCTTAATTTTAAGATGACTAGCACATGTTATCTTTCCTAAGGCAAAGTAAGTGTACAAAGAAGGTAAGAGGCTTTAGTTTTACATGTAGAAAAAAATCAGGAAACAAAAATCCCTCCCAGTGGGAGAGCAAGGTATAAAGCTGACCTCATCTGATTTAAAGTAAGGTTGAAGGCTTTTTTTGTTCGGTGGCTTTCTTTCCTTCACAATGTACTCTTTCTACCTTTCCTTGATTTATCCTATGTCTTCGTTATCCCGAGGTGAAAACGGCAAATTTATCTTCTACTGAAGACAACTCTTGAAAAAGACTCTGAATCACTAAGGCCAAGCCCAGAAGCAACTGGAGGCAATTAGGAACACTTTCTTTAAAACTTGCACCCAACCTATACATGCTTAACTTGGCAGATCAGAGAGAAACATAGCTAGAGGACAGCGGTACTAATAGCTACCAGATCTAACAAACCATAAAGGTGTACACGGGAGAACTGTGGCAATATTGACTGTGTGTTCATTAAGGACGTGAGTGCCAGATGATGAAAGCGTTGCTCTTCTGGGAGACATTTTACTACATAAAATGGCAGATAAAGTTACTCTCTGCTTTCTTCTGTTGGTTACTAAAAAGAAAAAAAGCGCAGAAACTTGTTGGCCTGAAAGTATTCCTGGGATGAAGTTTTCAGTGGTCTTCTATGATCATCTGCAAAGAAGCATAATCACCACTTCCAGAGCTTGAAACCTATCAAGAACATTAAGATTAATAAGTTGTAATGTCACTTCTTTCACTCTTGATGACTAACACCCTCATATTTAATGCATCTGAAACAGAATTTTGTATAATTACAGCAATGAGAAGTAAATCACCTCTCTTGTGAGACTAATTTTCTGAATTTTGCTGTTTCTTTTTCACTCTTCTGCTTGCTTACATTTCAGTGATGCTCTCTCCGCAACTGATAAATCACGTTTCTTTACCCTATAATCTTTTAACACTGTATTCTTAGATTTTTTTCCACCTAATTGTAGCAATTGTGATTTAGAATCTTAGAATCATTTAGGTTGGAAAAGACCTTTGAGATCGTAAAGTCCAGCCCTTAACCCTGGACTGCCAAGTCCACCACTAAACCCTGTCCCTAAGTGCCACATGTACACATCTTTTTAAACACCTCCAGGGGTGGTGACTCAACCACCTCCCTGGGCAGCCTGTTCCAGTGCTTGACAGCCCTTTCAGTGAAGAAATTTTTCCTGAAATCCAATCTAATTTGTCTCTGTTCTTCCATTCTGGCACATCTTACAACAAAGTGCATCAAATCAATCATTGATCAAATAACGTACAAATCAGGTGGCTTTGAAGTTTGAGTTAATTGATTTTAATGTTTTCAGTGCTGTTTGTGGCTTTGATCTAAGCTATTTTATAGACTAGGGAAACAGATCTTAGACTTGAGATGTTAAAGGGCACAGTGAGTGATGGGATTCAGTAGCTGCACTTAGATACAGTGGTACCAATGCAAAGTGAATGGTATTAGTGCTGTCTGGAGGTCTCTTCTGCTTTATTTGTAACATGTCTTTATGACTGCCAGGTCTGGAATATAACAGCCCCCCTGTGGAAAAACCTGCTCCCTGTTATTTGTACTGTTAGCCAGCCCTTGTGCTCTTTGCTCTTTCATAAATACAAAGAGAGCAAATCTACAGTTACAGGTACATTTTTGTATTTCAAGCCTTGAATGCTGCAAATTAACGCTCTCAGAGTCAGCCTTGCCACTCATGTTCTCATTTAGCAACAATGGAAATCTACCTACCAGCTAAGTAGTAGAAGATTCAGCCAAACAAAAGACTTGGGCAAACAACTGTGGGTTCAGCACGATCACCAGCCTTCCACTTTTTAATTTTTTTAATTTATTTATGTATTTCCCCCCCACGTAGCCGGGTCAAGCCTGCTGGTAGCTCCAACGGGAAGGTTAGAAAGCATGAGGGTCATCTACATCTGTTTGAATTTGCTGTGAATTAAGTTCTGACAGCCATGCCTAGTCCTGGAAACAAAATTCTCCGTTAGTTTAATGAAGTGAATTGAAATTTTCCCTCAAAGGTGTAGAAATGCCAACATTGCTCATTCACACATAGCAACCGTAACTAAACTGATACTCATGTTTAGATGAAATCACTGAAGGCAATACATAAATGGTGTGTGAAAAATACTATGGGTATGTCCACTATACATGAGCAAGCTGCTTAGTATTGTATTCACAAGGTGTCTTCTATTTTATAATACTTTAAATAGCTGTAGGTGGGTTAAAGTATAATTTAAATGCAGAAAAGTCATCCTTTCTACTATAGTATTGAGAATTTTATTCTTTTCAAAAAGCAACCCTTCTAAAGCATCAGTGGAAATAAAAGGAAGCTCCCTATGATAGGTATGTGTATTAAAATAAATTACAGCTTTTAAAAGAAAAGAAACAATGGTTATATAGTATATGGCGTGAGGAAAGCAGTTCAGTACAACTAAATGCTGCAGTCTGAATGTGCTGCCAGGCGTTATGCTCAAGGCCAATTTACTGGATTGAAGTTGTGGACTCATTGCTTGACTGAGAATTTGGAAATTGCCTGTGGTAGCATCTCTGGTTTCTTGAGAGTATAAGGGAGAATTTCTGGCTCATAGGTAAAGGTTTAGCCTGTCTGTGCAAGAAGGAGATAAATGGAAAACTCAGAATCAAAGATATTAAGTAATAACAAGTTTTGTGTTTTTTTCTGTCGGATGTTTTTTTCATTAGAGAAATAAATCTGTTACTGGTGGGGCTTTTTTTGGGTTGGGGTTTTTTTGATGTTTTTTCTTACAGTCCCCCTTCCTGAAAAGAGGTGGAAAAAGCTATCACTTTTATCTCTTGTTTTGGCTAGCCAGATAGTTAAGGAATAGCAGAGTACTGGAAGTGTGTGTGTTAAAGCACCATAATCCTAGGCCAGGACCCAACAGGACAGCCTAGCTCAAGTCAAAAGTAACACACAACTGTTTATCTTCAGCAGCAGAACGTGTGAACAGCATGCAAAAAAGCTGGAAGATTGTTACAGGGGGTCATTCCCTTCGCCCCACAGAAACACACACACACCCTGCTTATAAAACCACCTAACTTGTCTGCCTTGGGTCTTTTTATGTCAGTAGTTGGTTTTGCTTGTTCATTCTTCTGTGGTGTGTAGTTTGGGGGTTTTTTTGTTTGTTTGGTTTTTTTTCTTCCTGTCCCTATTAGTCTTTCATCTTTTCTGGCTACTTCCCCTGTGTGTAAAACTATGCCTTCTACAAAAACTCACGCCAACAATGGTGTGTGTTGGTCTGGTGTTTGGGTTTTGGGTTTGGTTTTGTTTTTTAAAGAAAAAAAAAGTGAGAAGCAAAAAGCATAGGAGAGTAGGAGTCACGTAGTGGAAGGGTGCAGAGCCACTGGTGATCCGTGCTGTGCATGCTGTAGGCTTGAGAGTGCATGGGAGATCGGTGAAAAGCAGAACAAAGATGAGGAAAAACCCAACTTGCTTGCCAGTGGTGTAATTAAGTGCTATTTATCCTTTTTACAATATTTACACTGGCAGCGTTTCATTTGGGATTTATGGCCATCTGTCTTACAGATTTATCGTATACGTTGTGGATTTTGTAATTTAAAACTGCTTTGGAACGAAACCAAATCCCTCTGCTGTATATATCCCAACACCTGACTTTCCTGAGGATAAGAAAAGTTTCGTGAATCTGCTTACAGCACTTCACAAAATACTGCCTGGGCCAGTGTCCCATCAGTGGACAGTAAACTGAGCCCGCAGTGTGGTAGCACTCCAAATGTCATTCCGGCGTGTCTGTTGTAGCACTATGAACGTGGCAGGCAGCCTTCAACTGTTATGGAGTCTGACATTTGTAATGCATGTTTTCCTCTTTGTTTAGCTTTTTACAAAAAAAAAAAAAAAAAAAAAAGGTTTTTTAAAATGGCCCATTTTAAAATTAGTAATAAATTCAAAAATTTTCCAAACATACACATTTTCTTAAAGCAGTGCTTGAGGTTTTTGGTGACATCTTCCTTAAAGTGCAAGGAAAGAGGGCAAACGGGTACCTTCTCGCAGCCTTTCCGATTGCTCGGTTTTGCCTGCGGATGCAGAATGCCACAGCAGGAATGAACTTCTGCTATGACTACAAGTAACTTTCCCCAAAGTAATGCCTGGGCAAGAAAGTGAGGGTAGATCTTATTTTTTGTCGTGGAAGCAGGAGTTTGCTGGTGTGATACTTGAGTGTACTGTGAAAAGCGCAGGGTGTATCTCCCATGATGGGAAGTTTTACACTGAGCAGTTTTAATGTCTGGCTCCAAACCGTAGCTGCTTCGGTGCTTGCCTGGGGCTATACCCCTCAACACAAGAAAACAGTATTAGCAATTAAAGCAACATAGAAACATTCTTAATGAAATGAAGTCCATTAAAAAAAAAAATATAATTCACTGAAACTTCTGAAATGAGGAGAATAACTGTAGAAATGTCAAGAAAATTTGGAGGCATCCAGGGCTCCAGGGCATCATGCTGGCTGATCCTTCAGGATTAGGCACAGAACCCTGGTCTGAAGGACAGCCTTCCCCCACCCCTCCATGCCCTAAAGTGTTTGTCCGTTCCTTTTCAAGTAATTCCAGGATTTCGATACTTTTTTGTTCCTGAGTGGGCTTTTTTTGCCAGATAAAAATTCTAATATTTTGACTACCTGTAGTAGTAATATCTATTTACCTGAGAAGATACTTGGAAAAGTTAACAGAAGGACTTAACAGAAGTTAGTCATGTTAGTAATAACTCTCAGATTAAAAGATCTGCACTGTGAGACCAAAATGCTATACAAATTGGGAAAAGCAGCAAGTTGGACCCTTCTGTGTTGTGTAGTCCTGATCCATGTAGCGAAGATCATGATCTTCCATGTAGCGAAGGGATCCCGTTGTGGGAATGTTGTGTCTGTGCTCACTGTAAAACAATGGTAGTTTGCCTTCATGTAAATTACTTTTTAACTCTCTTCCCCAGTTCAACCTGGACTATTGTTTATTCAAAAACATGTGAGAGTCAAATTTTAGCTTCTTTCACCGAAACGTCAAAGTGTTAGTGTAATTTTAGCTGAGCTCTGAACTACTCCTCCCTTGAATGACCAGCATTGACACATGCTATTCTTGGCAGAGAAGGAGGAATGGCTCTGTTCTCTAAATACCTTGCTTGTACCTAAATCTTTGCTCCTACACTACTACCACTACAGCCTATTTCCTGGAAAATCAAAAGCCTGGAGGCCTGCCGAGCTGCTTTGGCAGTGTTTTGCGGGGGGGTGTTGGGCAGGAGCAGGCTGATGCACCCAGGGGTGGCTGGGGAGGCTGGTGGGGAGGGGGCAAAGGCAGGAGATCCTTCCTATGCCACCATCTCTGCACACCACATGCTCCAGCCCTTTGCTGGGGTGGCTGGCTGGGGCTCTGACTGCTGGTGGTGTGACAAAGCAGAGCTGCTTTGTAATGATGCTCTTGAGTTGGAAAATGAGGTCTGCTTGTTTAAAATTTCTTTCTCTCTTCTTCTTACCCTTTGAAAAACCTGTGACCAAGAACAAATGTTACGATATCCCATTGGTGTTACCCTGGATATAGTCTTCTCCTGCCGTACCGCCTCTGTGCTCTGTCCCTGTTTTCTGTCAGGAAACCCGTCACTGTTCCTCTGCTGCTGGGTGTTCCTCAGCCTGATGATCCTGTTACCTTTACCCGGTGTGGGCACGTGTGCTAACCCAGAGCCTGGCCGCAGGACGGTCACGCCGGTGAGGTCTGCGTGGGCTGCCCTTCCACACGTGGCGGCTGGGCTGCCCACGCTTCTGCTCAGCAATGCTGATTCTTCAGGCATTGTGCTTTCCTTCCCGCTTGTGTCAAGCATATGTCGCTTCTCGGTATGCAGGCATCTCAAAGAGGTTCTCGGCTGCCTTTCTATCATCCCCGAGTCCAAATTACAACTGTCAATTATACATGAAGGGTAGGTGAGATCAAAGTCTTCCCTTGCTCCTGCTACTTGTGCATCTGCTTTACCCGTAGAACTGCAAAAGCAAGCTTCACTTTCCAAATGCTCCTCTTTAGTTTAACCTGGTACAATTTATCAGAATTATCATCTTGGCAGCTTCCTACTATTGTATAGTGCATAATGAAGGACACTTACGTACTTATAAATGCCAAAAGAATTTAAAGCATGTGAAAAGGACATTTTGCAGAGAATAATTTCATGGTCCCCTTCAATGTTTGATGAGGATTTTACTTAGAGTTGGAAATGCTAATGAATCAGATCATTTCAGAGTAAAATAGCAAAAGAGGGGAGAAAAAGATGTTTTCTTTTGTGTTTTGGTTTGTGGTTTTTTTAAGGGCTATAATTAGGAAAAAAAAAATGATCAAAGGTGAAATTCTGATCCCATGTATGTTAATGTTACTCATACTCTCTTGTACTCTTGATGTATAACCTGTTGTTTCATGTATTGTATACATACACTCCTGAGGAAAATGAAGGAAAATCTCTGAAATGGAACACATCTAAGCATTATTATTTTTTTAAACTAATGGCTCCCACACCCAACAATCTTAAGAATTTTTAAATATGCTTATTAAAATATGCTAACTTAAAGGAAATATGTTCCCTGTGTGCATGTGAGCTCCAATTTCAATCTGATGAAACAAACATCTACTTTAAAATTAAAGACTCTGGATGTTGAAATGCTCTACTAAATCAATATATATTTCTTCTAAGAAGGTGATAAACAGCACCAAAGTATTGTGCCTGTGTTGGAGAAACTTAGCTTGATGATGTCGTCATGAGGAAATGTGTGTAATGTGCCGCTGTGCTGAAACGTTGTAGGGATTTTAACATTAGTAGCTTAATAAGTAATGTGAGCGGTTTTGGTCTTCAGCTGAAGCTTCTTTGTACAGGGATTTCACCCATGTAGTGACTTTGGTTCCCTATGGATCTTGTCACTAAACATGGTAATTTCCTTCATGTCAGCAAGCGCTCTAATAAAAGGAACTTTTGGTGCTTTAGTCTTCTGGTTGGTTGAGCTGTTGGGGGTAGAGTCAGAAGAAAATTTACACAAATACTTTATTTGTCTGTTAAATTAAAAACTGCTCAGCTGGATGTTTGTTTCTAATGATTTTTGAAAGCATGTGCGCAATAGTAAGTTGTCTTTATATGGTACAACAAGGAGGAAGGTCCACACTGCTGGCATCAGTGTTGTATTTAGGGCATCGTGTGTATCTGTCACCAAGTTGCAATTCTGAATTATCACAATCAGTCATTCTGCCTTTTCACAGACACTGAAATCTGCTCTAAGAATTACAAGCTATTTGAGGCCTAGCTCTCTTTATTCAGCGTGATTCAAAGAGGCCACTCTAATACCACGGACATCTGATGGCCGCTTTCAAATTAGCTGATCCATGTTGAAGTGCTTTAAAAAACCCGCAAACCTACAACCAACAGTACACACGCACACACACGCACACACACACACATCCCAAGCTAATTATTTCACTGGGGGAGTTTTAATGTGATACTGGCTGTAGTAATGACAGCTTTGAGCACATCCTGGTTCAATTTGGAAATGCTTTTAAGCTTGTTCTTTATGCTAATCTGGAGAAGAAAGAAGCTTTACATGACACCATTCCAAAGGCAAGGCATATCTGTCCTTGTTTCACAGATCTGTGAAGTGTGTTCATACATCTGAAGTATTTTAAAGACTAACGTGATACATCTCAGAGTATGTTTATTAAACATGTACTTTCCAAATTGAATTCTACACTCTAATTAAACTAGTTAAGGAAATGGGATGATAATGTGACTTTGGCTGAACCTGCTTAAATTTAGAGCATCTCTGTTGGCTACTCTGATGTTGCTCTTCCTTTACACCAATGTGGAGGTGGCCATAGCCTGGCTTTCAGCAGTTTGGCCCAGTGCTGGTGGGAAGAATGAAATGAAAGCTGTGATGTTGGAAAGCATCTCCATGTGTTGCTCTTTTGCACTTAATGAGGGAAAAGCAAACAAGCATGTGGGAGTAGTGAAATCAGGTGTTTTTTTTTCAGATTCAGCAGGGTAAATGAGGTATAGGGGTGCT
>JAVJGJ010000001.1:9490291-9523837 GCA_035590215.1 Microhierax caerulescens
GAGTGTGAAGCATTTTTTGCATCTGCCAATTTCCAGTAATACAGATGTCAAAAAACAAAACCAACCAAACAAAAAACCAACCAACCAACCCACAAAATCCCAAAACAAAAGAAAAAAAGACCTCCAAAAAACCATCTTTCCTAAACCAAACTGGTTTTGATTGCAGGAAAAATAAAGCAAAATAATTTAGTTCAAGAAAGCATTTGTATGCCCCCCCCCGCTTTCCTAGGTTCATTTGTTAGTCTCTTTCTTGGTGAATTACAGGCACAAAGGATACTCTCAATCTTTCCTGCATCACCAACCGTATAGCCTTTTTCCTCTTCTCCTCACACAAATTAATGCTGACATTTCTGTTCCTGCAAGTCCTCCAAGGTCTGTCACTTTTTCTGGTAAGAGTAATCACCACATTTGTACATATCTTTTCAGAAATAACATATTTAAACAAAAGATTGTGAGGCACCCTGTTGGTCCTAAAATTTAGTTGCCTTCTACCATAAGTACCCTTGATGTTCCTATTTGGAAAGAAATTTAGAGGATAAATTAAGAGTAAAGGCAAAAAAGTTAGGTAAGCAGAAAGACCAAGAAGTGGGTGAATACCCAGTTATACGTATGAGTCTGAGCTCTGATAGGAGCTCAGAGAACTCCACATGCCTTTGAACTTTTTCTTATAATTGAGTATCCAATTAGTTGTCCAACTCTTGGGCCTAAGGCATTTTCAGTTTCCACATTGCAGCTGTGGATCACTATGGAGTTTTCAGGGGAATTTGCTTGACCATGTGTGGCCAACAAAGGCATGCAGGACCAAAGTCACACTGATTTTGATGCAATATAGACTCCAAAGTGATTTATAGATCTAGGCCAAGATCTCAGTCCCCTTGATAGGAATTGACGCGAAGGTGTATGCTTCTGTCTTCTGAGAAGATGAACGCTTGATGTAAGATAAGATTTACGGGATTGAGTAATTTAGCACAGCTCTGGATCTAATTAAATCCATAACTTTCCAGAAGGTAAAATCTGGTGCTTAATATATGCCTACTGGTGAAGCTAAGCAGAGAATAGAAAAATAATGTATTAGAGGTTTTTGTCATTTGCACTGTTCTGACTTCTGCTGTTTTGACGCTAACCCAAGCCCCAGGTACAACTGCAGGGCAGCGATGATTTGCATGTCTGTATTTAAGAAACTGCGTGTGTATTCGTGACAGAACTTGTGAATGCCTCTTCTAACACACAACCTGTTTCATGAATCTGTTTTGTCCTTTTGGGATAAGAAAAGTAACCTGTCACTCTTGTACCCAGAGTTTGAAGGGCAAAAATACCAAAGGACTTCCTTTGAAAGAATATCCCTTCACGTGCAGAACATGGGAATGGCTGTGAACTGCAGTGTTGACTCATTAAAGACGACATCATGTGGGAGAGGCTCTTCCTCCGTTATCCTGATCGAACTTTCTTATGCTCCTTTTGCTTTCCCACTTATTTCCTTTCATAGGATTCCGTGTATTACTTGTGTCTGCTGGGTTTGTTTTTTTACTCAAGGAGGTAGTCACAGAAAGGCTCGATGCCTCTGTTTGGTCTTGCACCTGATCAATATGAGCGGAGTACGGTGTTTGATGTGATGGATCCAAATGCTCCTACCAGAACTTACTCCGGGAGCTGATGTGCTGTAGTTACCTTTCAGCTCTGGGGTTGTGGCTTGAAGTTCTTGGTAAGATCGGTAGTGGAAATTTGTCATTGTCCTCAGGTTGGTCTCTAGTGGATATAAGCTGCCTATTAGGTACAAGAGGGCTGGTGTGAGGCTGGAAGCAAAGCTGGTCAGAGCTGCATGGAGCTGCCGTGTTTCACAGAGGTGTACCAGTTTCCATGCAGCCTGTATCAAACTGGGCTGTGTGGGGAGGGGTTGAGAGAAGAAGGAAAGATCTGTTGGGGTCTTGGAGATGTTGATGTTGGGTGGCTGGGAACCTACCCAGATCTCAGCTTTTCCATGCCCTGGTTCCCTGAGCAGCACACAATGAGAGATGCATAAGCAAGTATTTCACAAGGAGTTTTGAAAGGCCTATTTCTTTTAGGGCTAATTGAATTTCTTGCATCAGTGCTCACTGCTGAGGGCACCTGAGAGTGTCCCAGGGTGAGCTGCTATTTGTGTGGATGAACCTGTGGCAGACAAGAAGGTTAAAGTGGGAACCTAAAGACCACATTGAAAAAAAGGGCCAATAATTAATCACTAGGATTTGATTTTGGTAAGTATTCTGACTGAATTCAAATAAACTGCTGAAAGGGCTTTATAATAGTTCTCTTTAAACTCCCTCCAGCCCTAAAGGAGTGGAGTGGTCACACAAGGGCTTGCATTGTGCTGATGGGGTAACCCAGCCACAAGTTTTAATGGGAGAAACTGGTAGAGCTGCTGTTAAGATGCAGATTTAGTAAATACACAGCTGAATATGATGTGCTGGAGGAGAGCCAGTACAGCTTTTTCTAAGGAAGCCAGCATTCGTGAGTCTTGCAGAAATTGCTGGCAGAGGTATGAGGCCCAAGAACCGGGGTGGTCTGGCCAAGGGCAGCTCAGAGGGGCTTCCAGAAAGCTTCCAATGACGTAGGAAAAAAGCTTTTGGTATAGAAACTAGAAAGGGCTAGAAGGGATGGTGTCCATGTGGTTAACCAGCAGTTAAAATGTAGCGAGCAGTGGGGTGTTTAGCACCTGGTGGGTGGTTTTCAGAGTTTACCAAGGAGTTTACTGATGGGGACCACTGGTGACCTGTGATGGGAGTGGTGCCACTCACAGGGAGCGAAGTGTTGGGGGGCAGAGCTTGCTGCTGCTCTGCACGATTAGTCAGGGAGGGCACAGGCTGATTGCAGAAAATTTGCAGAAGGGTCTTATGATGCTGAATGATTCTGCAGCAAATTGCAGTTGAAATGTGAGATTGATGAAGGCCGAATAGCGCACACAGGGGAGAAAAAGCTTAAGAGTTTGGACTTCATTACCATTTAGCACTCAGGAAAGGGATCTTTGGATAATTACAAGTACTCCTATGAAATGATTAACTTGTTGTTCACAGTGATTAAAAGGCAAGTAAAGGGCTCAGAATGATGCAGAGGAAAAAGAGCAATGCTGACACCACTGATAAGCCTCTGGTGCAGCCAGATCTTTAGTATTTGTTCTAGGTCTGGCAATCCTACCTCAAAAAATATGTAATTGAAATAAAGATATTGGTGAAGGTAGAACAACTTCAGTATTGGCAAAAAACCTAAACAGTCTAGGGTGCTTCCACTTTGGGGGGGGTGGGTGGGGGGGAGGAGGGTGAATGAAGGGGTATATGAATAGACTCATGAAATCACAGAAGGTGTAGAGAGGCAAGTGATTACTTGCTGTTCCTCACAATATGATAACCCAATTGAATTATCAGGCAGAATTTTTAAAACAGACAGAAGGAAGTACTTTACAGTGCCCATAATGAAATTGTGGAGCTCATTACATAGGCTGCTGTGGAGACCAAGAGTATAAATGGGTTCAGGGAAGGACCAACACATTCCTAGAGTAAAGACCCATTACAGACTATTAAGCACAAAGGTCTGGAAGCAGCCTCCAGCTCAGGAAGGCCTTAAACTGCTGATTCCTGGAAGCTGGGACTGGAGTATGTCAGAAGGGTCACCCGATTTGTGCCAGTGCTTCTGTAAACACCTGCTACTGGCCATTGTCAGAAATAGGATGCTGGAACAGACAGATTATTTGATTTGAATTAAAGTTCACTCCTTTTATAGCAAATGCAAAAAAATTGGGAATCATGATGTTTAGCTCATGGTCAGCTTAAAAGGAGACTATTACATGCCTGGAAGGCGAGCTGGGAACAGCAGGTTGCAGGAGCACTGTGCAGTCAGAAGAGATGAGTGGAGAAAACTGAAATAATGTCAGAATTTAGCCAGTATATCTTGTGCATGACTTTCATAAGCACCAAATTGCAGGAATGGAAACCATCTCCAAAGTCAGGTGCATAAAAATTGTTCATACAGCGTGCAGGTACCATGGCCTTGAAAAGGGCTTTTCAAGTTGTGATTGGCAAAGGTGAGAGCTGGCAGGTGTAGGGTTTATCTATGTTAAATATTCAAAGAAAAGCAGAGCTATTGTAACTTAAATGTTTTTGTACAAGTGTCATTCCTTTTCTCAGTAAATATCTAGGTTAACTTTGAGAAACCACTCCCAACAATCTTTCTTCTGGCAGATGTCTTAGCCATAGGATCTGTAGAAGCCGCACTGAGCGTTTGTGTGAATGATTTTATTTATTTATTTATTTATTTATTTTTTTAAATGATCTCTCAACCTGTAGCTGAAGACTGCCCCAGTGGTGACTTTGGCCCCTATGAATAGGAAGGTGGTAACCCCAGCCCGGAAAGGCAGCAACTCCAACACCAGTGACAACTAAAATGACACTCAAATCTGTTAACCCATGGAGCACGAAGTTTTTCTCTTCAAAACATATTTTTCTAACACTTAAATGAGCTGCATACTGTTGACTATTTGTGTTTTGTGGTCCTTGAGGATTCAGGCATAAAATATTCAGTCTAAACAACTAATTGGAGGATTTTTGTATGCCTTCGATGGAGGAAAAGGCTCAGTAAAGCCAAAGCCTGGAAATAAACCCGAGTCTCCCCTAATCAAATATGTATCCTTTGATCTAATAAGTAGGTTGAGTCTCGCCTGACTTTTCAGTGAAATGAAAATGTAGTGCTTTTTTACGAAAACCCAGTTGTTATACTTGAGTAGCTTGAATGTCTGATTGCTCTTGGTTTCCAAAACAGTCAACTGCTCTGTTAAAGAATTTCTTTAATGGTATCAATTATGGAATTGGTATCAGATATTTTTGTTTGGTTTATATTTAATGACATACACATGTATGTGCACCCATGCTTGTTCATAGCAGTGGTGTGATAGCTAAGCTGATAACATCTACTACAAATTACTGATTACTGGTTATGAAAAATAATTGTTAAAATACAGCTCATTGCTTAGGATGCAACATTGACTTGCTGTTGGTTGCTACATCAGCAAGCTGGCTGGTGTGCCCAGTTTAGCAAAGGTGTGGACTTCACAGGTTGGAGAATGGAATACATCATGAAAGCACAGATTCATTTTTTTTGGCTGCCTCTTATCAGGGGAACAGTGATTGCTTTTGCTTCTATGGCAAAGACTGCCTGTCAAGCCTGTGTTTTCGTTCATGCACTCAGCACAGTGGAGATGAAATTGCTGGGAAAGATAAGTAAAAGCCACTCGTGTTACCTTGCTATTGGAAAAGTGCCAGGTGGTGTAATTTGCTAGTTAAAGTAAGATGAGATATGATCACCTGGACACTCAGCATCTGTTCTGGTGTCAGATTTGTGCTACCTTCCCTTTCCCACCATTTTCCCCTCTCTTGTCTGCCTTACACTTAATGTAATGCACGTGTTTGCTCTTTAGCCTGACCTCCTTTTTTTCAATGGGAAAAGTTTCTGCAGTACATACAGTGTGTTTTGACGCTGTGTCTCTCTCTGTTCTGAGACAAAGTTCTGATAAGAAGCTGTGTAAAAGTAGGCATTTTTAGCTTGCCCCCTGAGCCTATGGGTCACTTCTGGCTTGTCCATGCAAGTTTGCAATCCCTGAGATAATTTTGAGGCTTTTGTGTTAAAACAACCCCCCCTAAAAAAAAAAAAAAAAAAAAAAAAAGCATTATTGTCATGCCTGTGTTTTGTGTACTTTCCAGACAAAGCCATAAATCCAGCTTGACATGCAGAGGAAGGGCAGGCTGTTGGCACAAAACTCTGCCAAGTCTCTGCCAAAAGGCTCATCAGCCTCAGCTTGCTTCTAAAGGAACATGGGCCAAGTCTCAGGTTCTGCTGCAGGAGGCTTGCACATCTCTAATTCTGACTTGAAATTATATCCAAAGCTTGATGCTGAGATAACTGTAGCTGTTCATTAGGCATATTTACCATTTAAGTCTCTGCTGAATTTGCATTCCAGCTAGAAGCCTTGCTGTCAGACTGGTCAGATAGATTTGTTCCTAGGAAAAGTCATTGCAAACCTTGCTTTAGTGGATTTGCTTAGTGGATACACGCAACTTTATAGGCTCTGTTGCTTGACAAGTAATAGGCTGTAAACCGTGTTGGCTGAAAATATTGACATTTTTTATCAAATAAAAATTAACTGCTAACACTGTTATTCAGCCACCTTTACTTAAACACTGCTTTGCACAAAGTGGATGCTACTTTCCTCTGTTATGAGGGCAGGACTAAGCAGCTTTGCTTTATCACTATCAGTGATGCAGGATGGAAAATGTGAGTGCTCCATTTCCACCAAAACAAATCGCCATGGTATAAACCATGAATAGTCACAAGAATGTACTCTTTTGTGTTTAGGAAGTACTAACAGTTACATTGGTACCCAAAACAGCATGAAAGGAGCTTGCCATATAAGGGACAGTTTCCTGGAAAAATATATTTCAAAGAACTTAGTATTGTAGTATCTTGTGGTTTATTTCTTTAAGGCCTGAATCAGATAATTGAGAAAATGTGTAGCTTATATTGTACTGACATATATGGCATAAAATCTTGCTTGCTAAACTGTTCTCTCCTGAGATATGGCCAGGTAGTGAAAGTCTTTTTCTTGGGCTCCTTACTTTTAATGGTTTTTTGTCAAATGCAAAATATTTTGGAAAAAAACCCTTAATGTCAATGTCTTGCCCGTGTTGTTAAAGGGGGCACTGGCTGATCAGAGGCTGATGTGAATGTTCTGAGTTGTTCATGCTACTCACAGGAAAGGAATTCTGATTCAGCTCACTTATTTTTCCAGATGTACGCTGTGAGCAGTGAGGCTTCCAGGCTCCTTTACTGTGGATATATATGGCACTGTATATTTTCAGGACAATGAAAAGATTTGTTTAGCATATGGCTGACCTGGATTGTCATCACTGGCTCAGTTGACCTTTATTGCTTTGGGAGAGCAGTAAGATTAGGAGATGCTATAAATAGCCGTTGCACTGTGGGAGTGGTATCACAAAAATGCACTTTACACAAACAGACTGTCATTTTGCTTTGTGGGGGATGAGTGCATTTGGCTTACAAAAGGAGATCTCTCCTTGAGATGTTTTTGGCCTCTTCTGAATCATTGCAGCTGAAGCTGTGAGATTGTTTTGGCCACCACCACCAAGTGCTAAAATATACAACGCAACAGTGTTATGCAGCCTTATGAAATCTACTGCCCAAGTGCAGCTGAGCTTTGTATCAGCAGCGTACGGTGCTTCCTACCTGATGGCTCGCTATTGAGGCTGTTCTGGCAGCGCTGGGTGCCTCTAGGGAAGCAGGCAGTGGACAAGCTCTTGGCGCTTGTGGAGTTCCAGGAGGGTTTCTGGTCACCATCTGTGACTTTTGAAGGAGGCCATATCTATGCCTCAAGCTGTAAGACTCTGGACCAAAAAGATAGGATTGAAATGTAAGTGGGAAGATGCTGTATCACCTTGAGGGATGCTGATGTGATTCAAAAAAGGCAGTAGCATATGACTCCCCTTCCTGACTTGTGTTGTCCACATATCTTGTTTTACCTGCTGGATGCTGAATGGATGACTTTTCCCAGCCTATAAACTAAGTAAAAGCAGGAGATGTTGCACTTTTTGTATAAACTCAAATTTTGTTCCTCCAATAAAGGCTGTTTGGAATTATGCATGAGTTGATGCAGCAGGTTCAGCTGGTAGGTGAGGAGTAAGCGTAACAAATGAGGACTCCACTGAAACTGGCAAACAACCATATGTAGTCCACTGGATTTGAAACTTCAGCTTAGTGCCAGATGAGTAACTGATCCTCATTAAACAGTAATTTTCAGTGATCAGATTACTTTATTCTTTTCCTAAACTGCTTTAGCAGGAGATGGCATTCAAGCACCATTTCACCCAAGCTGAAATTAGATGCTGTACTGCCTCTTCTGATTTCTGCAGAAGGGTGGGGTGGATTATTATATTGGGTAATTATATTTGATATACACTCCATTTATTTGTGTTTTTTCTTTTCAATTTGCAGGAAAGCAATCTCCAGGTCAGGCCTCCAGCACTTGGCTCCTGTGCATTCCCTCAACATTGCAGTCTCCAATGGACCTGTGAAGGAACCAAGGGCGGCCTTAGAGTGGACTGTAGGTGTTTGGGTTTTTGGCAGTTAATTTGAGCAGAATCTCTGGCTAGTGCTGTCTCCTTCCTTAAGTCAATATAAGACGCTGCTATCAGAATTAGTGCTGGTCATTGGGAACATGCTTCTATTATGAAATGAAGTGCAAGGCAGAGACTTGAGCAGCACAGACTAGCCGTTCAGACTTTCCAGTTTGGGAACTGTCTGGCTACATTTGTTTGTTGCCTTCTTGGCAAGGTCTGCCATCCAAAGGTGATCTGATTTTAGCACAGTGGGGTTTTTATATCTCTGCTTGATGTGCCAAAATATAAAGCTGAAGGCACATGTTGACTTGCCTGGGCCTGTAGAGTAGGTAGTAGAAATCTTTGTTCGCAATACTTTGTGTGTATGGCTAGATTTCTTCTGTCTTGTAGACACAGAAATCATGTTTCCATCCCTCCCATCTTGTTTTTGGGCTACTTCAGAAGGGCACAGTTTAGGACTGTCTAGAATAGACTACGTTGGTTGGAAGGGACCTACAATGATCATCTAGTCCAACTGCCTAACCAGTTCAGGGCTGACCAAAAGTTAAAGCGTATTGTTAAAGACATTGTCCAAATGCCTCTTAAGCACTGACAGGCTTGGGGCACTGACCAGCTCTCTAGGAAGCCTATTCTAGGCTTTGACAACCCTCTATAGAAGTATTTGCTAACGTCAAGTTTGAACCTCCCCTGACACAGCTTTGAACAATTCCCATGCACCTTCCATGTAGTTATGCACTGGTACATGCTAAGGAGGTGAGCCTTAAGCCAGTAGGTTACACGAGTGTCCCAATTACAGCAAAGCATACAGTAGATCTTACTCTCAGCTACTGGTAAAGAACTCACTACATGGCAGTAGCAAAGCACCAGCCATCCAAGTGGCTTTTAGGTTAAGATAGCATATGTTTTGAATATGCCTTATGTTTATTTCTGTTCTGTATACCAAGACTGATTGGCTTTCTAGATGCCATACTCTGCTTCAGCCCCAGCTGTTGCACTTGAAGTTTAAAGTGATAAAATTTTACAGGATGTACTGCAGGAAGCTGTATTAGATTCACTGTGATATTCTTCAGTACTGTACTTTAACATAGAGTGTTAAAATGAGTTTGAAAGCTTACATGGAATCCTCTTGACAGATCTTTGGAGAATGCCTTGATCTTTTGCTCCAGGAAACCCAGGTCCTGACAAGCAAGGTATTAAAACATATCTGCTTTGAGTCATCAATGCTGTTTAGTAGAAATTTGAAGGATCAGTCACATATGTGAAGGGTTAGGCACAGGCTAAATTAAACATCTTTCAAAGTCGTGCTTAAAAACAACAGCGGCAACAAAACCCCAAAACAAAAAACATAAACTCCAATCCCAAGAACCGCAACTAAACTCCAATCCCAAGAACCGCAACTTAACCTTATTCAAAGCTGATTGTCTGTAATTTTACCGTGTGGTTCCTCATGTGATCCCAGTACATAAATACTGCAGGTCTTGATATATGTTGGTGAATATTGATTAAATATTGTGGGTTTTAGTTGTGTATGTATGTGTTTTTGCATTTCCTGGCTTATGGTTTAGATCTTTCATTAGTTCAATTTCTTAGCTGTTCCAGCCTCTCAGGTTGTTCCTGTTTTACTTCACGCTTTGATTGGAGAAGGAAGGCAATCCTGTGGCATGTGGGGAGAGGGACAGGGTACTGAGTGGGAGACATCTGCGGCTGGGAGGAGCCTGAACTAACCAGCTGTAGAAACTGGTGAATGTGAGGGAGAAAGGCCTTTCTTAAATCTGAGTCACAGTAAAATATACTGTGATATATATATATCTTTTATATAAAATATAAAAGATAACAGGGAGGTGGTTTGGAGGTGTGAAGAAGCTGAAATGGACAGTTTATAAAGGGTAGTGAATGTCAGTAAAGAAAAAAGTTAAACTTCAGATACTGATGTTTATGTCCAGAGGTGTATTTGGTGGACTGAAAAGATATTTGAATTAAGTTGTGTTGGAGCCAGACAGGAAGTCTCTGTATTTGACTGCTGGAAGGCAGCATTAATCTGTGCGTGTTGCATCCCCCATCTATCTTACCCTGCTCTTCAGTATTTCTGAGGATGATTCTCCAAAGACCCGTGATGGGAGATCTTTCCAGCATCTAAATGACATGAACATAAGCTGTCAGTTGACTTTGCAGTAGGAAATATTTCCTCCCTGTTTTGTTCACAGTAATAACTGGAAAGAATTCCCTGGCTATAGTCTCCCTCTTCTGTAACTCCTTGCAGGCGATTTACCATTATCAGATGGTCTTGTGAACAGGACACTGATTCAGAGAGTGGGATTTCCATTCCCTGCTCTGCCACTTATACCTCATGAGTGAGCTCAGATGACTGTTTTGTCTTTTTGTACATCAGCCTCTCTACTTGTAAAATGGAGGTGATGACTGATGTCTCTTAAGACCTTTTATATAAGAAACAGTATGCCTTATTGTTGTTGCTACTGTCATCTCTGAGGTTTCTTTTCTCTAACAAATGCCCTGTTTCATCACACTTGCTACACCTAATTCAAGTTAACTTGTAGCTTTTTTTCTAATTTAATGCTATCTTTTCACAGCAAGGCTGTGCAGAATATGTTCTCTGGAGCAGGTAATGTTATAGCCAGAGGGAAATGCAGAATTTGCCTTACCAAAAAGGAACCACCTTAAATGCCTGTCCCTGTGATATGTTCATTTATAGCCCCTTCTCTCACCATCCCCCATTTTAGGCATCACTCCCATGTATTACATGATAAAGTAAATAATTTTAGCCCAGATTCTCAAGTAAGTATGGATTGAGCCACCTCATACAGTGCCTGTACACCACTGGGGATCTAGGTCTTTGTATATTTTCATACTGCCTCTTGTTTCCAAGGAAAATAACCACAAGCTTTTGTGCAAAGTCATCCTGTAATTTCCTTTTAAGTACTGCCTTCTAGCTCTTGCTTTAGTTGGTACCTACAAAAGTCCTGACAGCCACTAGGATATTAGTGTGTTGAGCTTCCCACTGGCCAAAAATATCTCAGTTTGTTTGTCCATAAAGCTTTCTTCTGTTGATGCCCATTTCTTGCCTTCTCCTCAGCAGGCAGATATGGTGCATGACCACAAGACTCGAAACCCTAGTTATGTCCTGTAAGAGGCATTTGAAGAGCACAGCTTCCATTCTTGGAGTTCAGTGAAACAACTTGGGACTGATCCATGCTTTGTGTTCTGTGAATACATCGTCAGAACTCTTTGGGTGCAAGCAGAAATGTTTTTCAGAGGAGAAATACTATAACCTTAGAGCATAAATTATATGTATAAAAGAAAAAAAAAATCTTCTAGATCTTAACAAGAATAGTAATGATGTGTTTGAGTAGAAGTTGAAAACTGTCATTTGATAATATGTGGAAGCAGGGCCAGGCCAGCCATGAGGATTGTAGATGGCACTACCCAATTGCACGTGGTTGGGGTAAGGAAAGGCAGACCTCGTCTGGGCTTGAATCTAACAGAAAGTTGAAGGGCAACAAGAATGGTGTCTGTAGGCATGTCATCAGCAGTAGGAACACAAGCAAAAATGTTAGGCCACTGCTGAATGGGACAGGGGACATGGTGACAAAGAACATGGAAAAAACAATGTGCAAAATGCTTTTTTTTATTTTTTTATTTTTTTTTTTTAAATGTCCATTTTTACTGCTGAGGGCCTGCCTTCAGGAATCCCAGGCCCCTGACACCAGTGGCTTTTTGTGGTTTAACCCCAGCTGGTAACTAAGTACCACGTAGCTGCTTGATCACTCCCCCTGCACCCTAGAGGGATGGGGAGGTGAATTGGAAAGGAATGTAAAACTCAAGGGTGAAGATAAGAGAAATTTAGTAATTGAAATAAAACTGTAAGAACAATAATAATAACAACAGTTATAATGAAAAGGAGAGGGGGAGAGGAATGAAATCCAAAGGGAAAGGGAGGAAAGAGAACAAGTGATGCGCTATGCAACTGCTTGCCAGGCACTGACCGATGACCAGCCAGTCCCTGAGCAACGAACAGCCAGACTGCCCAGTTCATACACTGAGCATGATGTCCCGTGGTATGGAATATCCTTTTGGCTACTTCAAGTCAGCTGTCCTGGCTGTGCCCCCTCCCAATTTTTTGTGCCCCCTTAGCCCTCTTGTTGGCAAGGCCTAAGAAACTAAAATGTCCTTTACTTTGTAGAAACACTACCCAGCAACAACTAAAACCATCTGCGTGTTATCAACATTGTTCTCATACCAAAGCCAGAATACTATACCAGCTACTAAGAAAGAAAAAAAAAAAAACTCTATCCCAGCCAAAACTGGGACAAGAAGGTAAGATTTGGTTGGTTAAAGTAAAAGAAAACAAAATCGCCTAAGAATACGAATACAACTTTTCTTGGCGCTCCCGGCATGCAGGTGTGTAATCTGCTGCTGCTACACCTACTACAGGGTTTTCCTGGCTATTGCCGTTCATGGGAACAGAGGTGTCATGTAGGATGCATCCCCTGTTACCTTCTGGTAACTTTGGAGTAGTATGCTACGGGACGGGCACCTGCTAAGGTACCACGCTGCAATGGATGGAGCAGACCATGGGAAGAGCAGAGGGCATTATTTGTGTTCTTTCACATTTCCATGTCACCGCGTGGAGACCCATTTACATTAAACTCTTGTTATGAGTCAGTTTTAACCAGACAAAGCTTAAAGCAGAGTAATAGTGTTCATTTGTAAAAAATATTTCCAAATAGTTAGAAAATATTCATGGGGGGAAGGGCTAGCTGGTTGAAATCTAAGCCTAAACTTGAATTTTCTTCTGTACCTTGAATTCAGATTACTTTCTGTGGTCATTTTTCATCCTCATCTTTTAGTAGTCATACTTTACAGTGTTTCTTGGGGGGGGGGGGTGGGGTGGGGGGTGCTCTTGGTGAAACATGAAAGCTTTTCTAACAAATTAACAAATCTAATCCTTTAAATTCTCCCCCAAGCATTTACCCCATGTTCTTTTTGTTCTTCCCTAATTCTGATTTAACGTAATAAAGCTCAGGAGCTACTCTTGCTTGAACATCTTGTCATGTGTGGGTCCTTGGTCACAAAAGAGCTGTGGCTCTCAGAATGAAGTATCTAGAGCTATGCCGTAGAGCTGTAGAGTAGGTAGAGCTGCGCTGCTGCCAAATGAAGTTTTTATTTCTAAAGAGTTGGTCAGGCTCTCCTTGCAGTACTGGGAAGGAGGAATCTTCACAGGTCAGCTGAGCTGGAGGATGACAGTGGTTGGATTGGTAAAGCCTCCCAGTACAACACCCCTATCTAGCACAGGGTATTTTTTCTCTTGAGACTAAAGCAGGTTTACACACTTGACATAGTGAGGTGCAACTCTGAACTTGGTTTAAAACAATTGAGGACTACTAAAATACAATTTTGTATGATGCCAGTTATTTTAGGATACTACAAAAAATTGAAATTTTGGAACAAAATAAATCTATGAAAAGAGCCTATCTCCTTGTGCAATAAGAGACTGAGGAGTATAGATTATTTTTTTTTTTAATAAAATTTAATGCCCCAAATACAAATGTACTGTTTGGAGTAGGTATGTTTCTGCTTTTAATGAGTATACTAACTATAATAAAAATATAAACAGTTTTGCCTGTGGTGGTAAGGATTTGGGGCGGGGTGAAAAAGTATTCTTTTTATTTTTCTGGACTGTTCAAAGTGTGAAAAATATTATTTTTTTTTCTCTAATACAATAGTAGCAAACCCCAAGATTGTAGTCAGCCGCTAAATTTGCATCACATCATGGAAATTGGTTTTTTTTTTGTGTCTGTTGATGGAAACAATCTTGTGTTAGAAGTATGTGTTTGTTTTAAACTTGTGATTAATCAGTTAAGTCTGTAAAAATGACTGTGGAAAAATAGAAAGGACTTGGGTAAAAAGTAGGTAAGTGAAGACAGTGTGATCCTGAAACTCATTGCTCATGTGCTACCCCAAGTCTGCAGGCTCCTAAGCTCCCAGCGCAGCCCTCTTCCTTTTAAAGTCTCTTCGGGCATCATGTCTGCTTAAGTTATAATCCCCCGAAAAGATGTGTTTCTGTCTAAGCCTCTTAAGGATCGCTGGGTCTGGAAGGGGCTCGCAGAGCGCACCCGTGGCATGCGGGCAAGATCAAACCCAATCCCAATGTGTGCTGGCGGGTTTTGCTTTCCACTAAAAAGGAGCTGGGTTGAGCAGTGGCTTTCTTCTTGTGTCACGGCGCAGTGGCGCAAGCACTCATCCAGGCGCTGCGGTGGGTAGTCCTGCCGTCCGCTGCCTGGAGGGCCTAACCTCCATCTGAGGAGCTTTTCTGGGGATTTCCTTCTTCACTTGCAATTGAAGCTTTGTTTAACTCAACCCTTCCACTGGAAGGAGCTCAGAGGTGCTTATCCAGGATGCTTACTCGGGATTACTTTCTAGGAGACAGAGTCAGTTACTGAGATGCTGTAAGAGCTTGGTCGTAGGAGATCAAGCCAAATTGCTCCGTAGCAACTGAACGGTAAGATGTATTCAAATAGGTTGCCAGTGGAACATTTGGTATGATTGTTTATTTCTCATCGCATGCCTGATACGCTCATTAAAAATAAGAGATCCTTCTGGACACATCAGTTCTACACTCTGATTGGCTCCGCTTCTTTACACAACCTATAAACAGAAGTCAAATATTTTATAACAGAATATGTTCATTTTGCTGTTAGCTGGATTGGAGGAAGGTTGTTTTTCTGTTTTCAGGAATTTGGAAGCTCATTCAAAAATAAAGTTGCTGGTAATGTAGCTATAGTATTATTTCAGAGTAAGTTTCTAAGTATATTACTTCAGTGATGAACATATATACATTTCAAGCCTTTCACAGATTATACTCAAGTAAGCCTGGCACAAATACAAAAGCACCAGGAGGACTGAATTAGTAATCCCCTCTGTCCGAACTTTCTAAAAGAGCCCAAAGCAACTGGGTGACATAGTCTATTTTACAGCTGTTCTGGCACTGAAAGCTCACAAACAAGCTGATGTAACACCAACTACCAGGTATATATAAAATACTGTGATGTGGTTTTACAGAACCGAGGCTTTTTTGTACACGTGCAAGTAACTAATTAATGAAAACCACTCGTACTGTAAGTGCTGGGAGAAGACGGGGAAACCAGCTTAGCCCCAACAGATCCACTCCAAACAATGCTGGAGCTACATCACTAAACTAAATTAAACATAAATAAACTAAAGTATTTAATAACTTCTTTTCTTTACCCTCTCTCTAATAAATCAACACTGTAAACTAGCTAATGGCAGCAACTCTGTACGCAAAGTTGTATTTTGGTAGATAAGTTTTGTGGATACTTGCTCATATGTTTGTAAAATGCTGCAAAGAATGCAATTAAAATGCTAATATAGTTCCTCTCCAGTATGAGAATAAATATCTTTGAAAACATAAAACCGGAAAGGTTAGAGATATGAAACATATGTATTCCTGCTTGCTAGTCACTGTGTTTTAGCAGAGATGTGGGCAGGAAGATAGGGAAAATGATGAGGTGTATGGAAGGTGAAATAAGGGTTATAAAAATGACTGTCAGTGACTATATAAAAATAAAGAAGAGGGTGTTTTGCCAGTAATGTTCTGTGCATTTTGAAAATGGGTGAACTGGTGGTTTTGTGGAAACAGAATGCTGAAATAGGTGGAAGCTGTTTCCCTGGCTGAGGCATCTTTGGCACAAACCCAGAAAATTTGGGCTGTTAGAGTATTTGGCTCAGGGCAGGGTTTTACAGCCGCACTGCTGTAGCGGTGGGTGCATTGAGGAACCAGAAATGTGCCTGCAGAGGCTGCAGGCAGAAGGGGATAGCGGCTCCCCTGCCCCTCACTCCCTGGCTCTGCCCACACAGGTGTGTGCAGGCACACGCACATACACGCTGCGCAGGTGAAGCACTTCGAGAGGACTTTTTTTTACTAGTCTGATATCTTACAGTCTGTGTTTGACATGTGCCTTTGCTGAATCAACCAGATGTGAAAGTGTCTCGCAGAGCGTCATTATCTCTAGTGGGAGAAATGGGGACTGGAGGTGCATGTGCTTGCTTGCTCGCCTCTGTCTCCATTTCAAGGCTCACATAGACCAGGCGTTGTCACACGTGTGACTGACAGCCGTACCTGCTTTCTCCAAGATCTTTCTGCTTCTGATACATTTATACCTATATATAAGCATGCACACATGTATATGTACGTATGGCAACAGCTGTGCATGCCAGTTACTTTTCTTTGAAATACCTGCAAAGCCATTGTGGGACTTGAGGCCGTCAGTTGTTGTGTTTGGAATGGGGGATCGTGGCCCTTGGGGTCACAATTCATCTTAAAGGATAAGGTGGAGAACATGTAGGGTTGCACCAGCCTGTGACCAGCCCCACTGCCTAAAGGTCAGTGTGGTCCTTTGGTCGTGGTTGGCACAGCTGTGGCCCAGGCCAGCCGGAGCCCGGAGCTCTCCCGAAGGACACCTGGGCTTGTTTGGTGGGTGTGGGGCTGAGTGCTGTTCCCAGCGAGTGATGTGTAGAGAGTGCTGCCTCTGAGAGAAGGGGAGAAATCGTTTCTAGGCTTCTGAACGTGACTTGGGGTGAAGGAGGAGCTTTGTGGTGTTTACTCCTGTAGATGTTAACGGGAATGGTGGAAAGAGCCAAAGGGGAGAGGAATAGAAAGATCTAGAGAGGAGCAAACCCTAAAAAGTAGCAGGACTAGAAACCTGATGATGTTTCCAGTAAGATGTTTTAGGAATCACAGACAACTCCTTTTAGAATAACACTCAGCCTTAGCATATGACTATCCAGATGGCTTGGCTTCACTTCTGAAAAAGGCAGAGATTTTACCTCTGTTACTAACCTCTGTATCTGCAAGGAAAAAAGCAAGCCAACAAACACGCGTACATATGTGATGTAAACCAGAAATAATAAAGCGACAGTCTTAAACGGAAATCTCAGAGATTCGTAACTCCTCATCTCTAACAAGGTTTTTAGGTCCATGTTTCCTAAATCTGGCTCCGTGTGAAGCAGCATAGTGAAACAAATCCTGCTATCCTATTTTTTTCCAATAGTAACTCCAGAAAAATAAGAGACAATATTAAAAATAGATTTATGATTGCTTCTCAGTGTCTTGGTTGCAATGCACGCACATATGTATATTATATGTTTTCATGGGAGGCAGAACGCCACCAAATCTCAACTGTTTTTCCACTCATTTTGTATTCCCTGCTGTTTGGCACCCACTCTTACGTCAGCTTGCCAAAACAGTAGCAAAATGTTATCACAACTACGCATTTTATAAAATATGCAAAATAAAGCCCTCAGTGGTATGATGAACGATCTTTTCTCTTAGAGCTTTTTTTAAAAAAAATATTTTTTAAAAAATATCCCTATTGTAACCTCATTGGGATGATGCTGCAGTACACAATCATTATCAAAGGGGAACGGTATCTTGTGCTTCAGACAATAAACCGTCTGTTCTGTCCTAAAGAGGTTGTTACAGTCGTTCATCACCACAGTATCCGAGGACTTTCCAAGTGTGCCTAACATCTGTCACTGTTTGCTCTCTTATTCTTTTCCCAGAGAGAAAGCGTGTGCAGCAAAGTATCTCGGTTTAGACTTTAGAATTGGTCTGTCTCTCCTTGCTTAAATTTCTTAAATATAGTCAGAGGAGTCTTCCTGGAGAATGGTGGTCTCATTTGCTGAGAGAGTTGATCCCAAGGATTTGGACCCCAGTCTTGCCAAAACTATCTCTCTGCCAAAGGATAAACCTTGGCTTTTTTTGTGGAGAGAATCATAGTGCTGGAGTACATTATATCACACTCCCCATTCTGCTGCTCTGGCTGGTGGTGTACTGGAGCCCGTGTCCCTTACGTGCCCTGATGGTGGAAACCAAGATGTTGAATTTCATTTCAGCTTCTGTCCTTACCCAGCCTAGGTCAAAAAGGACTAGCTGTGGTAAGTTGGTGTATTTTTATTTCCTGAGTAGGTATGCTTTAATGCTTAGTACTGGTTAGGACCAGTGTTAGTTATGTTAGTACTGGTTAGATGTGTGTTGCACTTTGCTGCCTCAACCGCATGTGCTGGAGGTGCCAAGTGCAGACTGAACTACAGTGCCAGGTTCCTTCTCCACTTAATCTTCAGTTTGACTTTATTTCCCTCATTGATTTGTTCTTCTTGTGTTTGTAGTCCTAGGTGCATTTGCTTTCATCATCATTGCCTTCAAATCCTCATCTTTTTTGTAGTTCCCACCTTGTCTTCACGTTAACTTGCTGATTTCACATAAAGAGAAGATAAGTAAGACATTATGGTACAAGGTTTCTCCTGGGCTACTTCAATGCTAGGGAACCTGCTTTGCTATTTTTAGGCTCTGGGAGATGTTTTCTTCAGTACTCGCTTTTTCCACAAGTTAAGAGCTCCCTGAAAGGCTCGTCAGACAGCAGTGAAGGATCACCCTGTTAGCCTTAGTACAAAGTGCTGAGCAGTATAAGGCTGTTCCTGTGTCTTGACTTCAAAAATCACCAAGGAAACAAAGTGTCAGGTTGTTTGTCAGCTGCAAAATGAACTGTAACGCAAGTAGGTTAGGGTAAATGTAAAATATTGTAAACTTTATAGAAAAAGGTGCACAGAAGCAAAGAAAACTGTGCGTCAGTCTGTGTAGTGGTGGTTTGTATTTTGTCAGAGGCTAAGCCTGTCTGAAACCCGAGTGACAGAAGTCACCAGGTTACAACTGTGTAAAACAAATAACTCCTTAGGCTTTAGAAATTACTCGGGTTATTTTTCATTCCCTTTCTCTTTTCTTCCCTCTTCCCTATCCCTCGTTCCTTCTTGTGACCTGCCCACAGGCTGCTCAGCAAAACTATGGGCTCTCCATTCTTGGAGGCTTTCAAGACAAAATGTGACTGGACGTGGCCCTGAGCAACCTGCTTGTAAACCTCAGGCCTGCCTTGGTTTGGGCAAGCTGCCTGGCGAGTCTCTCTTGGACCAAACGGGTCTGGGATTTCATCTACCTGGCTACTGGGTGAGACAAGGTGCAGCGGTAAAGCAATCGGTTTGGAGCTGTAGAAGGAGGGACTTTCCCTCTCCTTGAGCACCATCGTTGCATCGTACACCTCTTCCTGCCCATATCGCTAATGGTTATTTTATAAAATGCATATCATTCAGAAAAAGGGATTATTTTTTTTTAACTGTTCTATTCACTGTTCTTATTTTGTATTTCATGTATTCACGGAATGAGTCATCTGTAGCAGTTGAGGGTATTCTACTTTATTTACCACATCAGCCTCATCTGTCCTGCATTTTACACATCTATTTAACATATTTTCCTGATTTTGTTTTCATATTCATTCTTAATTCCAGCAAACTTCATCAAGAAACCTGAAACTGGGTGAAATCTTTGCGCTTACTTAGTGTATTTTTACATACAGTCTTGCTTGGACTGTCACATTTTGCATGCTTATTAATAATTGATTCAAAATTATTTTAATTTTTTGGCTTTTGCTGAAAAGCATGCTTTGCACAACTGCCTTAAAGAAACAAACTTGCTAATGGAAACGAAGGAGAAATTAGCTGTCTACTTAAACTCCTTGGTCTTGAAGTAGACCAGTAAAATAATTTCTAGATTTCTTTAATGAATGTAACAGGAAGAAAGAGAATATGATACTGAAATGTAAGTTTATATACATAATTCATCTTACACATCTGAGTAGACAACTAGGTGTTCCCCAACCAAGTATCTTATCCTGCTTCCCCCAGATGACTGGGATGTTGACTGTTATCCATAGCTAGGAAATTCTGCATACAGGTCTTCTGGAATGTGGCTCAGCACAAAATAGCACATTGCAAACTGGCGAGGATCTAAAAATTACATTCTGTTTCCCTTCTCCACTAGAACAGGGCTCGGGACTGCAAACTTGCTACTGCGACATCTCTGCTATTGCTGCTGCTGTGGTTTCTCTCCAGTTTCTGTTTATGTGCAACACCTGTAAAGAGGTTTCTGACACACTGAATGCGCTTACTTTGCTTTTGCTACTGTGAACTTTTTCAGATGTTGATGTGCTTGGTAACAGCTATTTCTAGGATGATCCCTGCGAAGTGTTGTCTGCTAGTCTCGCTTTGTTTTCCCTCCTTTGCCCCTTAGTTTTTCTCAGTCCTATCATCACAGAAATAACAAAAGAGTATTTGAAATACTACAGCTTCATTTGGGAGAGTTGGACCTGATCATATTTTTTTTCAAAATTATTTTATGATTGAAAGGCTTCACTGGGCACATCTGTTGTCTTAACGGCAATATCCAGCCTTGCATACAAGTAAAGCAAGACCAGCATGTAATGTGGCCCTTAAAAACTAACTCTTGGTGAGGGGTGGAGTGTTTCAGAATGAAACCGCTATGATGACTTCCTCAGATGCAGCAGCAGCTGGCTGGAGGCATGTTGATTCTCAGTGTCTGGGAATCCTCACCTTCCCTTTGCTCATCTTTATTTCAGTTAGATCAGGCAGCTGTGCGCCTACCACCTTTGTTCGCAGGAACAAATTGCAACGTTTTGAGTGGAAGTAAGGCTAGGAAAGAGCGGTTTGAGAGCGGTGTGGTGGTAGTGGAAGAAGCAGTAGGGGGTAAAGAGCTGGGGTCCTTCCCTCTCTGTCTGCTCCTCACAAACCACCAGTGCAAGATGTGCTACAATTTTTTTTTCTCCATTTGCTAGCTACAGGCAAATGTAAAATGGGAAGGAAATGTTCTCCCCTCAATAAAGCCAGCCGCTTCTGAAAGCGCCAAGTGCAGAAACACCACTGTTGGACAGTCAACACCTGTGCTTTTGACCCCGTGTTTTATCTAGTGAGAAAGCAGAGGGCAGAAAGGGGACAAGCTGATTTAGGCGATCTTTTAACTCCTTTGATAAGTACTCAGCAAAACTCAAACCAACAGAAATAATGAGCAACACAGTATTTTTTTCAAACCGATAAGAGCAGTGTCTGAAACTTCAAAAACTTTCTCCAGTTGTCTAACTTTACTTTTTAAAGATAGATTAAGAGGAAAATTTCCAGCTAGCACTAAATTTGCAGGACTGCCTCTTTAAATTAGCGCTACGATGTTGTAAGAGCTTTTATTTTTGCAGTAATTGGCATCTTATCAATTGACAAGTACATCTGCGTTAAATCTCCGGATCCTGGCCTTTGGCATATGAGAGTACTGATCATCAGACATCAGGTTCCCACTCAAAATGCTTTCTTGAGAAATTGTTATGGGCAACTCGTGTTACAGGAGGCATCTGCTCTCAGATTAAATCATTTCTTAGCCTTTCTATTCATTTGGACTCTTTGGTGCTACCAGTCAGTCAAATAACCTTGACAACAACCAAGAAAATACTTCTCCATCTGCAGCTAGAGATGGTTACACGCTATCCAACTGTATTACAGTGACAAGACTGGACCACAGTGAAGCACGGTTTTATGATCTTATGTTCAGTTATTAAAGTGTGTAATACTTAAGGGGGAAAAAAAAGATAAATACCTGAAAGACTGCCATCTGGTACAAAGCATGTTAGCATGTAGCTTCCAGAGGTACTAGAAATACAGATCTATTTTTGAATCACTTTCACAGAGTCATCAGGGTCCAAGGAAAGAATATACTGGGAATATTCTGCAAGGTGGTAGCCAGAAAACATGTAAAAAAGGGATTCATGTATTATATCCTAAATAGAAAAGTACTGACTAGCAGATGGGGTTTCTTTTGTTGTGGGGGTGGTTTGGGTTTTTTGGTTTGTTTTTTTTTTTTTTGTTGTTGTTGGTGGTGGTGGTTGTTGCTTTTTTTAATGTATCCAATGATTATTTCTATAGAATGCTATGTTGGAAAGGGAAACCCATCAGTAATGTGGATTATATGATAGGGGAACTGTTTTGGCAATAATCTAGAGAACATGTCAATGCTTAGTTTCTCTTATGGCTTCCTTGCTTGAGAGTGGGATTTAGGCTGAGTGAAAGAGATGCCCTGAGCAACTGACATTCCCGTGGACATTCCTTTGCCTGCAGTTTAGCAACTCAGACAAGAACACATTTTGGTTGGGGGTAGTGAAAAGAAACCTCACCCTGCTAGCTCATAACAGTCCCTCGGACTGAACAGAGATGATCTCTTGCAGGGAGTGGGGAGGGCAAAGCTGCAATAAAGATAGGGCCAAAACCTGAAAGATACAAATAAAATGCTCTCTGGTCATCTTGTGTAATTTTTTTTAAAAAATTGTTACATTAAAAGCAACAATTGCTCTTATTCCACCTGCCCCTGTTTGTACTTTGTCACATTGCCAGGAATTGTTAACGCAAGCAGGCACTCTGTGTTGTATTGCTGTAGGTGAAAGTGGTACGTGTAATCTGATGTGTGGGAGGGGGGTAGTCAACTTGATCAATTAAAAAACCAAAACAAAACCTGAAATGAAACCCACCCACTGTTTTCCTACCATTTCCTTCTTCCACATTGACTTGCACCCTGAAGATTCATGTGCATGTTTTGTAAAGGACTGATGCAGAACTTGGCGTGATCTCATGCAGTCGTAACTTTTTTGTCTTGAATTCCCAAAGCAGCTAGATAGCCCAGGGTATGGTTTGTGGGGCTGTTAATATGTACCCTGTAGGTACTGCCAACCGCCTTTATCTGCCCAAGCCATCCTTTAATGGCCTCATAAAATACACCCTGGAGTGTCTTTGGAGTATTAATATGCTCTTCCACTTGAGAATTTCGTCTTTAGAATATGCAGTCTTTCAACACAGTTTTTATAGTGAAAGAATAAGACTAATTAGTTCAATCGACGGTAAAGTGAATTGACTTAAATTGAAAGGAGTTGTTGTGTTTTATTTTGAAGCTGTTTCTGATTCATGTATTTTAAAATAGAATTTGCTGTAGTCAGTGTCAACATTGGCTATTGTTCCAGCCCCATGCCTTTACCTGTATGCTTCATCTCTTAAAACACTCGTAACTTGTTCCGCCTTGTTTCGTCTGATTTTCTTACCCTTTCAGCTTAGCAACTTGAATCCAGCTATTATTTCACCAGCCTGGGTGTTTTATCTAGCTTTTATTTTGGACTACCAAAGTCATAACCCCAAAAAGGCGGTGGAGGGTGGGAGGGACACAAATTTGGAACTGCAGTGTGTCTTTATTTTTTGTGGCTGTCATTATAGAATACAAAATACGACAGTGGCCCAATAAAGCTTGTTAAATCAGTTGCGGTAGGGTGGTGCTTTTATAAAATTCTCCTATTCAGGCACCATGTTGGTTACCATGAGGGAGTTCCTCTGCTTAGGAATTTTTTCAGTTGAAGGTAAACAAAATGAGGATCATTAAAACTATGTTTTACTTTGCTTTCATAAAGGTCATACTGTTACAAAATGAATTAGCTTGAAATACTTTTTGCTTAATTAAGTGAAAAAGCTTAATTTGTTCTCACTTGACTATTCAGAATTTAAGAAGGTAGGGAAAGAAAGGGAAGAGAGATTAAAGAGAAAGGAAAAGGCTGTTTAAAACTTAGTTTTTAGCCCAAAACACACTCTGAATTTATTTGTTATTCTTATTTGTAAAGGCATGTATGATTACTTTCTAATGCTGCTCTTCCTTCCTCTCCTTTACTCTGCCCTTAGTTATCCTTACTTATTCCTCAGATATGGGATACGTATAACCTAAAACTACATTATTCATTTAATAAGGACCCTTCTTAGATCCAGTGTAAGATTAATGATCCAGTGCAAGGGTTAAAACAGCCTTTTAATGCCAAGCACAACTGATACTGTAATGTGAGGGGCTGCAAGGAAAATTTAGATTTCTTTCTTTGCTTCTATCTTCTTTTTTTTTTTTAAAAAAAAAAAAAAGCAACAAGTTAGCACACAGCACTTTGGCCAGTTTAGAATTGGATGTGGTTTCATAATATCACTACATCATGGATTACAGGAATAAATCTCTTTTTTAGCGTGTGGCTTTACTTATGGTCACAAATAGATGATATAGGCTGGGGCATATATTCCACTGATACAAACTGTTAGATCTCTGCTGAAATCAGTGGGATTGCGGCCACTTGTATCAAGTGGGGGTCTTCCACAGCATCTCCAGAAAGAGAAGAGAGGTTGCTGTGCAGGAAAACAAAATCCATTAATGTTCTGGAGGAGACAGAATTGTGAGGCATTGCTTGAGTTTAAGTAATAAAATGAAACTTAAAAAAAACCCCACAAAACAAAAAAAACCCCAACAAAAACAAAAACCAAAAAAGCCCAAAACAAACAAACAAACAAATCAACAGAGAAAAGGTAGATTAGGTGGTAAATAAAACCTTACCAGGACTGAGATGTGTTAGATTATGGAAAAGTCTCACAATGGAAGTATGACTCCCAATGATTGCCAGTTTAGATGGATTGAGAGCAGTGAGCATCAGGAAAGATCATGAATTAGAAACCTCTTATGTACCCTCGCCTGCTACAAAAATAATTCTTGATTTCATGCTCTGTCTTAAGTGAAATAACTCAAACTGTCACTCTAAAAATCCTTGAAGATCCTTCAAACACAGGGACTCCAAAAGGTATGCTGACACTCTTTCTGGGGTGAGGATGATGGGAGACTTACATCCTCAAAATTTGCTGTTACACAGGCATTTCATTTGAAAAAAACAGTAAATCTCACTTTGAGTACTTATGCATGCAAATATTGATTCCTATGCATGTGTAAATGAGCACTGCTTAAGTCTATATTTGAAAGTTGCAGTCACCTTAAAAATAATTAGTGGTGGTTGGTTTTGCATTATGTCACCAAATGTATGTATGTTAAGGTTTTATTGTAATCAACAGAAAGTCTTTGTTAATAGAGGACCCAGATTAAATACGCTTAGCGGCATATTTAATGCACTTGCTGATTCTGTATGTGAAATTGTCTAAGCATATACACAAAGGAATTTCTCATTCTTTTCACTGTGATATTTCCATCTTAAAAAAAAAAAAAAAAAGAAAAAAAGAAAAAAAGCTAGTATGATCTTAGTGATCCAACATGCCCTCTTAATTAAGCCTTCACTGAATCAAACTTAATATCTTTGTCAAATAAGGTCACACTTCCATATATCAGTGTCAAAGCTACTAAAGATAGTTCACTGCTGCGACAGGAATGGAGGGGAGAAGCTTTCTATGGCTGCATGGTAGAGCTGCTTGCGTGAAAAGCTTTGGATCAGAAAGGGTGTTATTAATCAGCAAGGAAATGTTTTTCCCATACAAATCCAGATACTGTTGTAAGGAGGAAAAGACTCTGGACATTGTGCAAAACTGTTTCATTTTGCAGGTGTCGTGAAGGGAGAAGGCTTCTGGTAGATTATTATATTTACAGCTGAATATAGAAGCATGTGTGTACAGAGTCAAACCAAAGACCTACTACGTGGTGGCTGATAGGTACTAGTAGCAAGTACCCAGGGAAAAAGTATTTGAACAATAAGCATGTAATAGTATTCTCCCCACAGAATAGGGACACCTTCATGTTTGAGAATAGTTAATGCAATCTTCTGTGTATTCGTATAAATGTTTTCTGAAAGCATTTATAATTACCTAGGACTATTCCTTAGTAATCCAGCATCATGGCAGTCTTCTATAACTCTTATAAGCAATTTCAATTTGTTTAGTATTGGAGCTAACTGTTGTTAACTGGCTTTGTGATTTCACTGATCACCCTCCTTTGATCTCTGAATGTGTTGAAGAGCACAAGACTAGCGTGAGATCCTGCCAGACCCCACTCAGGTGCCCATCCACTGCCTGCTCTTAACTGTAATGTTTATCTTTTAATTGAACCCACAAGATGGCCTCTCCTTGATAAAAGCATAAACTTACTTGTAGTCAGTGGGCAACCATAAAAGGGGTGCTTGAGCTTTTTCCTCAGATGGGAATACCCCCAGACATTCTGTTCATGTTATTGTCATGGACTTTCTGGATGTGATCTTCCTCCCCTCCCAGCCTTTCCCTCTCAGGAATGCTTGGGGGGCAAAAGCCTGCTGGGCTCAGCAAAGGTTGCCTGGTATCTGAAGGGCAGAGAGGGAGTAAACTGCAGTCCCTTCTTCTGTTGTTGCTCTGAAGATCTTCACCAGTTATGTTTTGCTGTGATCCAGGTCACTTTATTACAGTAGACTTGTCTCCTCTTCCTCTTTTGTTGATGTTCCTCCCCCAGATGTGAATAATGACTCTGGGTGTGCCTTCAGCCATTTAATCTGCAGATGCCATGTCAGAGTTTTGATTTCTTTTTTTCTATTTGATATTATATTTGAAATGTTTCAGTCTCAGACATATGAATAGATTATTTTTGGATCTCAGACATCAAAGCATTTTTTTTTTCCAGATCCTGTTCCCTGTGTAAGGTCCATTAGATAAATATTTGACCGTGGATCATTAGTTGGCATTTGCATTCAGCAAGAATTGAATACTAGTTTGGATCAAATAACTCTGCAGGTCTGCTTCTCAGTGTAATTTATTCTTTTTTAATAGGTACAATTATAGAAAGGTTTCTGAGGGGAAACAATTTGGCTTGTGTGAAGTAGGTACTGAGCTGGCGGGCCCTTCCTGATGGCACTCCCGAGTCTGGGAACAATTCAGAGTCATTTCTTTCCTGTCTTGGAGTAATTGAAAGCCATGAAGATTAGTCTGTATGTTAGATGTAGCTTGTCATCTCTAGTAGTCTTTCACTCATCCTACATCAACAGTACCCTCTGGAAGATGTGGGAATGTACACTGGTGACTGTACATGCTGGTTTATATAGGGAGTGAAAGTGACATCTCGGAGAGAAACGGAGTGGAAATCCCCTGACTAGTGTCAGATTGGCATTGATTTGCTCAGAGGCAGCAGCAGATCTGCTTACCAGTATTCCTGAAAGCTCTGTCGCTGTCAAGGAAGAGGAGGTGAGAGTGGCTGTTCAGTGTGATGCTGAGAGCAGGTTTGCTTTTGCGCTGGCCTCGCTGCTATTTTCAAAACACTCTGTTTAGGTTACCTTCAGTGCTCGTTACTCCACTTATAGAGACAGTGGAGTTTTTATGATGGAAATGTATTCCTTTTTGTCAACAGCAGTTTTCATCTTCCAGTAGTTGCCTCCTATACAGACAGGTTCCAAAAGTGCAAAAGGATATGAATGTGCCTGTATCAACCACACTCGCCCCTGCCACTTGTTACGGAATAATATGGAACGTGCCCACCCAGCACTTTATTGCAGCTTTTTCCTCAGGAGTGAAGTGCAAAACTCATTTACATGATTGTCAGTATTTGTAACAGGCAAAGCACTCCTGAACCCACCTTTAGTCATATTTTCTTTTTTTCTCAAAGTTTTTAAAAAATAGAAACCGAGAAATCTGATCTCATCTGGATGAAATAAGGTAATTAATTCACAGTACTAGTTCCTTGTCTTTTAAAACTCTGTTCAGTTTTATTCTATTAATTAGGTAGACTTTGTGATTGTTTGTGCTGTGAATATCTTTGTTTGTACATGAACTTATCTCAGATCATAAATCTCCTGTCATCACAAACAGAAGAATGAAAAGATAGGCCAAATAAGGGAAAAGATGTGTCCCAAATGATGAACAATAACACACAGTTTTGATCTCACTAATGATTTCGGGATCACTTCCTCAGGTATTCCCTCATCTTTTAAAAATTCTCTCAAATACAAGTAAATAACTGTGGAGATCTTAAGCATACTTCATCGTGTTCACAATATTAGGAGAATGCGTTTGTTACACAGGAAACTAGTTTTGTCCTTAGGCTGTGTGTAGGCTGTTTTTTGTTTGCTGAATAGTAATAATGTAGAGTAAATTTATTTATTTTTTTTTAATATGATGAATTTAATGCTTCTAGCAGGAAAGTCTGATGTGGAAGCACCAAAAGATGTCTAAATTCTACCAGAGCCACTTTTGCTTGTTTGTTTGATTTAATGTCGGTATTTATTTACTCCCTTTGCTAACATTAGGAGACTTTATGACTTTTCTGAGAAGGAAAGATTTCCTTCTTTTACATCTACTCGTCTATCCGTGATTCAGATCCAGCT
Organism: Microhierax caerulescens; assembly: GCA_035590215.1. Taxonomy (NCBI): domain Eukaryota; kingdom Metazoa; phylum Chordata; class Aves; order Falconiformes; family Falconidae; genus Microhierax; species Microhierax caerulescens. The sequence continues at coordinate 9,518,493 of JAVJGJ010000001.1, forward strand.
GGAATGTCAGAAATAGACTTGTTTTCCTTGCCGTTCCCAAAAATCCGGCTTCTCTGCAAATCATAACCATACATGCTGCTCTTCTAAGGACAGCACAGGGTGCCCTTTTATGTCTTCCACTCGTCTGATGAGAAACCTCGCTTCCTGAAGGAAGTGGTACAGTATGACTAAGACTAGATAGTCCATGAAGCTCTGATCCTCAGTTGATGCTTTTCACATAATTTCCAGACGACTGAATTTAGTTCAGTAAGGCCCTATAAAAAATGAATGACATTAGTGTTTGCACTGATGAGTTCCATAAACGAGAGGGATCTGATATAAACCCATATTTATCCATATTTCAAATAAATTAAAACATTGCACTATATTCAGTTTTCTGGTGTCAGCTCTAATTACAGAGTTACTTTCTTCACATCACAATAAAAATGATAATTGTTTCAATCCGAAGAATTGGGATACTTAAAAAACAATTTTCTTAATAGCATTATGTATCTAAATAAATCAAAACTGTTAATTTAATTTAGGCAGTGAGAATATAAAAAAGTTATTCTTGTGGCAGCCTTTTAGAAAAAAAATCTTGCAACTGGATGTGCAATTTGACTTATCCTTTCATATCGACTTTCATTATCTCTTACTTTGTAATATGTATGTCTCCTGCTGCAAATTTGCTAATCAGGCATATGTAAGATATCTGGACATTAAGATGATTTCATAGGAATCCATAGAGATAGTTAAGGTAAATGATAGATTAGAATGCAGTTTTTCTCCTAGTAGGTAATTGTCTCATTAGTCCATCTGTATTATTTCTATATACATTGATTATAGTCAGAATTACCACCATGAAAACTCTCGCCTTCACTAAAGAAAATATTTCTCAGTTTATATGTATGTGTTTTTCATCTTGTAGCTCATTTTTACTAGGAAGAATTAGGAAGTGCTCCAAAATTAAACTATCTGTGTCTATTTAAACTGTAACCATAAATCATTATCTGAAATAATGACTATAATTTTAAGGTCAAAAACTGTATCCTTGCTATAATATATCATGTCAATGATTATAGATTAGAAATTAATGGACAAATTGAAGTAGAAATTGGGAGAACAGAAGGAAGTGTTAAAAATACTCAGTAAGTGATACTGTTAGTAAAATGGAAGAAAACCGGATTTGAAGACTATTATTTGAATTAATACAAGACTAAAAATCCATTCCACAATATGCAAACAGTGGTATTATGGTAAAATGGACACTTAGAATTTATCTGTTTTTTTTTAAAAATCCCTGCTTTTTTGGTAAACTGGGGTATGCTTCTCAGTTAATCTTCTTCCATCACCATTTCGTCTCTAATCCCCATCTCTTGTCTTTCCAAGTGCCTCGTGCTGAAAGTGGAGCAAACAGTGAACCCTGGGGAAGAGCTCTCGTTACCCGGTCTAGGTGATGCTAGACCAGTGGGTGTTTAGTTTGTTTGGTACTTCTAATTACCAATTCGTCAAAAAAATATATGTTAATAATGCTGTTGCCTGAAACTTTTTTTGAGTGGTGGAATTGTCAAGTATAATTGTAACCTGCATTTTACATAAATGCCGTGAAGCGTGTGTATGTATCATACGCAGAAGCAGAGTATCCAGTATAATTTATAGATGAAGATAAAAGTGCAAGGAAATAAATACTCAGAATATGTATGTGGTAGCCCAGACAAAATGTCTACCATCAGTGCATTAAAATTACTTTCTATCCATGGCTTTTCGACAGAAGCAACTCTTGTTTTGACATAAAGGTATAATTTTTAAACTAATACAAGACTGTAGGGCAGATTGAAATAATTTTTTAGGGGAGAAATACATTCTGCATTTTAGATGTCTTACAGTTGTTTACCCAGCCTTCTGGTTACTGGGACATGGAGACTAATGAGGTTAATGATTTTCTTGATGTCAGTAAGTGCTTTAGAGCTGAATTGAATAGGGTCCAACAAAACCTAGGTATCTCTTCCTGACACAGTGGTCAGCAGGATACACTAGCAAGGAGTGTACCAGTAAGGCATCCTTTAAAACTGGTGGCTTAGAGACTTGAAGGAGAAGTAATGCTGACCTCAATAAATTTCTTATCCGTGAATTTTTTCCCCTCTGTCTTTCGGTTCTTGTGAATGCACAGCATTTATAAGGCTACGAATCCACAGCATTATAGAAAGAATTTCCATATGATAGGTGTTTGTGTGAAAATTATCTGCTTTTGTTTCTTTTAAATATATGACCTACTACATTTGTGAGATGCTTTCAGAGTGAAAATAGCTATGTTCATTTATTTGCCCTGGGAGGCTAAGACACAGGAGGAAATGCTCTTTCCTGGTGTTGCATATACTGAGGAGTCTTGGTAGGGTGGAAGTTACACATCACTGCTACTGGCTTGCAATATATGGATATACCAATGGAAAGCCTGCCCAGCTGGAAAGTGTTTGCTGCTTCGTACTGTGATCCTTTCTTTGAAAGCTTAGGCGTAGAAAAGATACTGTGATACTTCTTTAACTTAGAGTGGTTAACACGTGGACTTAAGCATCTATGATATAGTCAGTAGTCAAGGGGACAGCATTTTAAAAGGACTACAGTTTTGCTGTTTTGAATTATGTCATTTCTTTTTTATTATTTGAAGATACAGATGAGTGTTGTGGTACCATAGAAACCAGGGCAACAAATGCTGAATGTTTAAAGAGATGCTTTGCATAATGGAGATTGGCACCAAAACGAAGCCTGATGAAACAGATTCAGTGGCAGTGGTTCCAAGCTGGTTGATGTGTTACTAGACAGTATGGGTTCAATCTCTTTAGCCAGTATGTCTCAAATGAATAGTGATAGGAAAAGGTAAAAAATATTAGGGGAGGGAAGAGTTTGTTTCAATGCCTATTCTAGCATTATTAATTCAATACTGCTTTCTCACACAGCAGGGTCAGGCAATGTGAATGAAACAAAGGCCATGACTTTAGTGTGTTTCAAAAGCAGAAATCTGGGTACAGCAGTTCTGCAAGAGAATTTAGGTAGGTTTGGGTTAAAGACTTTAGAGATTGAAATAGGCTTAGAGAACAATCACAGATTATGTATTTCAAAAACACTCAAAAGGAATGCAATTGTTTAAACTGTTGCATCATTACTAATATTGATTTCAATAATATATTATAAACCCCCAAAATAAATATAATTAAACATATTACTATCAATAACATATAAAAATCCCTTTACAGAAACAAAAGTTTACTTTAAGGCTGGAAATCTGGTCACTAGTTCCTATCCTGTGATTTCCTTTGATCTTATGTTTACTTCTTCATTAATTCAGAAAAACTAATTCTGTTTTAACTAAAACTTGGTTTGGGGAAAGAGACTCATATGCAGTAGCTGAAAAGAGCTCACTTTAAAATACTTTTATGTGTCATAGGACTGTTTTGCAATTAGATAGTGATTGGAGATCTGGGTACGCTTGTCTCTGGTCAACTTCAGTGCTTTGTGCCTGAGTTGAAAGGACAGAGACAGGAATTGGCCTCGTTGGTAGTCTCCATCTTGAAGTGTGCATTGTGTATAATTCTTGGAAGGATTTTTGAGTTTTATGGGTTTAGTAGAGGTACTACACAAGCACATATTGTCTTAGACTGTAAAAAAATGCGATATGCAATTTGAAAGAGAGACTAGCTTAAAGCTTGTCAAGTCTTCCTTGAAAGACAAGATGTTTGGGAAGATGAGAGACAAAGAGGTTGTGTTTCTGTATTAAATGTCTTAGGCATGTGTCAGACTACAGTAAAAGAAACAAGGCTGTACTAATGTATATGCCCAGCCCATCAGCAAACTCGGAACATATTCTGTGTGAGGAGCCGGCAGAAAAGGCAGTTGAACACTTAATTAAGAAGTATTTGAAGGAAGAGAAGACTGGAAGGATTTTACCTGTTTATATCAGTTAAAACCAGTCATTTGGAAAGTTAATTGTAGTTTGTAAAAGTTCAGTTCGTTGTAGTACTTTTCTAGTTTATTTCACTCCTACATTCACATTCAACCTTTTTGTTTACTGAGGAACATGAAGAGTTTTTTCTTCCTCTTTTATGTTCTTCTGATTTGAAATTCCATTGAAACTGTTAATTTTCTCTGCCTCTCATATTCTGTTGTTTCTTCTGATGTTAACCACTCTTTCCAGTTATCAATTTAATTAATAATTTCCTAATTAGTGGTGGCAGAACCTTAAATACTACATGTTTCTAAAGTGTTTAGAACTTTTCAGCATAATTCTAAGCATTACTGTAGTAAACTTAAAAGACCTTTCAATTATGTAGGTATTGTGCAAAATGTAAGCAAACTGCCTTTTGTGGATCTTATACAAGAGAAACAGCATGCATGAAAAAAACCCCAAAATTTATTGCAATCCAGTAAGTATTTTTTTCTTAGATGACTTTAACATTTTCATTTTTCAAACTATTTTCTGGAATACTTACCAGTATAGAAAATAAGCAGATTGATTTCTGTCTTATTTCTAAACCAAACAAGTCTCGTAAGTATGTCCTTTGTGAGGATAATACTCCATTTCAGTTTTATTTCACCAGTAGACGAATGTTGAGTTGCTCATGGAAAAAATTCCAGTAACCATCTATTTCCATGGTATTTGTCAAATCCGCAGTATCACCTTTGAAAATTAATACAAGTCACATGTCTAAAAGTGGGGAGTTTGTTCTCATTTAATTAGCTATCATAATATCTGTAGTTTATAAAATTCAAGACATGTTTGTGAGCTGTTGAATTTCATTGGAAAACTTTTAGAACTGATAGCATTAAGTTGAATTTTCCAGAGTAGGCCTTGATTCTGTTTTGTCTAAAAACCTGGTGGGGATGCAATACAAAATGAAGTAATGACTGGCAATACCAATATTTCAGTCAGTATAAAGAGGTGTCCTTGGAATTCATTACTCTTAGATTTGATTCTGTGATAATACTAACCTAAGAGTTGCGCTTTTTTAAGAGTGCTTTTTTGAGGCTGCCTTGTTATGGTATCTGAAGTGTTGCTTTATTATTATGTACAGAAAGGAACTAATTGGTGTGGAATTGCATCTTTTCTGGGATGTTCCTATAACCTAAAAAACTGGCACCTAGCTGCTCAAACTAACCTGGCATAGAATCACAGAATTGTTTAGGTTGGAAAAGACCTTTATGTTTATTATGTCCAATCGTTAACTCAGGACAGCCAAGTCCACTACTAAACCATGTCCCTAAGCACCACATCTACACAGGGATGGTGACTCAACTAGCTCCCTGGGCAGCCTGTTCCACTGCTTCACGACCATTTTAGTGAGGAATTTTTTCCTAAGATCCAGTCTAAACCT